>JANDJT010000190.1:12554064-12578221 GCA_024331685.1 Stegophilus panzeri | reverse complement strand
CTTTATTACACATAACTTTATTTATGGACTTTAATGTTGTGAATTCTTTATATTTCTGGATTTCTTGAGTTAATACTTCATGTGAATAGCCTCATTGGAAATATATTTACTGGAAAAAAATGTTGACACCTTCAATACTTATTTCCCCCATTGTATTTCTCAGCTTTGGACAATTCTGGGATAGACTCTGGAGCCACCACAACCTTGACCAGGATAAAGCGGTTATTGAAGATGAATGTATGAATGAGTGATTTACATTTCAAAATTTTAAGTCATTTCTTGTTCTTAAATTGGACCAACAAAGAGATTCGGATGCTAGATTCCTTTGTTATTGATATTTGTGAATGAAATGATGATTATGAAATTTAAACATTTGTACATGTAAATGCATAAATCTGCTCAGAATTCAAATTGAAATATTATTGTTCATACACAACCATATAGAAGGGCCTTTTTAGATAATCATTAATGTCTTTTGCAGACTGAGTGAGCATTAGTAGAAGTGAAAATGTTTGTCAATAGCCAGTTAGGTTGACTTATTCTACTATGATACTCTTGGGGTTAAAACAAGTGATGCTTATCAATATGTCAGCTTATAAATGTAGCTGAGCTGTGAGGTAATGTGTTATATTACAGTAATATTTATTCATTATTTAACATTTGTTATTGATTATTCAACAGCTACAGTATCCACTTTTGGCAGTTTTATTTTCCTCATATGTGGGTCATGTTGTATGAGTTCCTTAAGAAAAGCTGCATACATCTGATGGTATATAAACCTATCCTATTCCCTTGCATTAACTTTAGCAGTGTGTGGAACCAAGCATGAGGGTGGCGAGCTGAATTATTTACTAGAAGCCCATTGGCTTCCCTCTCCAATGGGAAACCAAACCCGAGTTTGAGTTGCAGAAATACAGAAATAACACATTACTTGAGCAGAGCAGAGGTCATTCAGCCTAGTGGTCAGTGTTGCATGCTGTAGTGATCAGTTGATTGAAAGTCTGAAATTGTATCTCTCTCGCTCTCTCACACACACATACACGCACACACACACATTTTTTGGATGAAGCCCTTTGCCATTTTATGCAGTGAATATAGTGTAATGTGGTGTTTCTCTATTCGAGGATGGCTGAACTCCATTTGCTATTTTGGCATAAATTTCCATTTAACCCTCCTATTATGATGGGGAAAAAAAAGTTACATCCATTATATTATGGGCCAAAATGACTTCCACAGTAAAACAGTAAAGAACAGCTTAAAACAGTAAACCTTTATTATGGCTTGACCAAGACAAGCCATAAGAATAAATATTTGCTTACAAGTTCATGACCCTAAATGAGGAAAGTGAAAAAAAATAAATAAATCAAAGAAAAAGAGAGATTAACCAGTATTTCAGACATCTCAAATGTGGAAATGGGTCAAATTGACCCATAACATAATAGGAGGGTTAAATAATTTCACTTAGATGGTACAAACATTTTTAAGAGTGTGTATTCACTCTGTGATTACTACATGTGAATCTTTTTGTTGCCATTTCATTCTTCTCTCTTGCACAATTTCTTAAGACACAGATACTTTTCCATATAGATAATTCATATTGATTTGTCAGTGAATGATTTCCAGTCAGTCTGGAACATAATTTCGTATGTGTGATTCTTTTATCTTCAGCATACCATGTTAATATATTGGATGTATACAGGACCGTAACACTGATTTGGCCTTTTTTCACTCTACAGGTTCAGTGGACTGAGTCCTGGCAGACACGTGAATGCCTTTAAAATAATCATGTACAAAAAAACACAACCTGATTGACCAAGAACAAACACCAAATGTGTAGGATTTTATGTCTTGTTGTGTAATCCTTTACACGGGTTAGACAATTTAACTCTTCTTTATGAAATATTTTTCTTTTTTACCTTTAGATATTTTTTCCTTAAGTTACTTTTTTTTTCTTTTTTCTTTGTAAGTTCAAATTCCAGACATATGTCCCAGGCACAATATAAGAGATATTGCTCCATTTGGCTGAATAATTAGAGAAGCATAACAGTTTACAGTTTAATACCTAAATGTGAATTTTACCCTGACCCTAACTCTAAGCAGATTAGCCAAAAAGGATGATGGCTATTGCAGTCATTATATCTGATTAAACCTTGCTTGTTAGTTTAACCTCTATGTAAACCCATCAAACATTTGATATCAAAGCAAATTCCTGCCAACTGTGGGGGTTTTGGATGAGCAGTCATTAATTTTAATTGCCTAGATATTAAAGTTTTAGAAATGGTGGAGTAGCACTGATCAGATGCCATGTAAATTTAGTAGCTTTGGCATAGCATGGCTGCAGCTCTTCAAGATATTAAACAGGAAATGCAGAGAAAATTAAATAAAGCTTCATTACAGTGGTTTGGGCTTTCTGCCTGGCCCAGTCAGTGCAGAAATATGACAGAAGAAATAGCCATAGTGACAGGCCTCTGTAATGTATAGGGCTATTAAGAAACAACCCATAATCTCTTTATCATTCCACAGTTATTGCAGTGCAAGCATTGACACTTCTGGTGCCCATGTGACCTAGATCTTATTGTTTTCAGTGGGCTCAGTTTTTATACTATTGTAATAAATGTATGAGGTAAATGTTGTAGGAGGATGCTAATGTTTTCTATATGAAATAGTTTATTTTGAAACTTTTTTTTACTGTAATATGTGTACTATAAATCTAAGAGGTCTAAGGAAAATTGCATGATTCAAATTAATAAAAAGTAATTTAAATTGCCTAATTATACTACTAGATTTAATTTCAGGCATAAACCTAACAATTTTTGGAAGGGAAAATAATACTTCACCAAAAACCTATATAATGGAAAATTTTGTCCCAGTGCACACCAAGGATTCTTTCCATCTTTGAAAAAACTTTGCCATTTTCAGTTTCAGCTTTGGTGGCAGAGCAGCACTGAACTCGCTGTCACAAGACAAGCAGTCTCTGGTGTGTTGGTTTTGTCTAGAGACAAACAGAGAGCATGTCATGCTCTCATGCATAATAGTGCACAAGCTCTGTCTGATAATCGCTTAATTAGTCTGTGAGCCAAACGGAAATTACTGCAGGAGGCTGGGGACCATCAATTTGATGGACCCGAACGAAACAGCTTGAAGTTATCACACTGTGTGGTGCACAGTGCCTCGTCCACCTTGACATCTGACACCCTTCCCTCTCCTTTCCCAACCCCCTTTTTTACTTTTTCTCCCCCAGGTATCTAACTGGTTTGGCAACAAGAGGATCCGTTACAAGAAGAACATCGGCAAGTTCCAAGAGGAGGCCAATCTGTATGCTGCCAAAACTGCTGTGAATGCAGCACATGCCGTGGCTGCTGCCGTGCAGAACAGTCAGACCAACTCCCCCACTACACCTAATTCTGGTAAGCATTACCGAACCTGGACCATCACCACCCTATTTCTCCATTTCCTTTCCTGATCCCTTGCACAGGTTTGTCTTGATGATATGATAGCACGTTCTCTTAGACTAGAGAATTACACTTCACTATAGTGCCTTCCACAACATACATGCCATACAAGACAAGTAAAGTTAAGCAGACAAGATGAAACTCTGTTGTGTATATACTGAAAAGAGGAAAAAAAAAACCAAATGGTTCTCTACTACTCTCACTGTCCCCTTTCACCATACTCCTGTGCATTAAGGTGTTACCATTAGAAGACTAGTAGCATGATGCAGTATACTACTGCCACTAAAAGAACATATTAAACAGAAGAGTTTGTTGCGGATATGGCCGAGTCCCTTAGGCTTTGTGGGCAAGCGATTTAAAGGGATCCCCTTTTTCTTGCATCCAGGATTCCAGATGAAAGATGAAGAATTTCAGCTGGATTCTGCAGAGAACAAAAACACTCTTTTAACCAGCATGTTTACTGGTACTGACCTTTTCCATTAGCATCTATCTGTTTTTATTGTCATTGCTACATGATCCCTTACATACTAGTCATTTAGAATAGCATGTGATATGAAACCCTGTGGAGGGTGGGCTGCTATTCCCATACACAATCTTTGTGTATGTCTGATGTTAATTTATTTATTGTATTATTTGTTGGTTAATTTGTATTTGAATCTTAGGTTGTGTAGTATATAGTATAGACCATACTATTGGTCAGTTTAATCTCTTTTCTTTCTTCAGTTTCGTCAGTTCTTTTCTCCTTTGCCACACTCTAGTTGCTTGCATTTTTTTGGCTTTATGTGTGGTGTGGTTGTAGCTGTAGTAAGTATGTATGTATGTATGCATGTATGTATGTATATGTGTGTGTGTGTGTGTGTGTGTGTGTGTGTGTGTGTGTGTGTGTGTGTGCACGTGTGTGTGCATGTGTGTGAGTGTATGTAAAGCCCCTTCTCTTTCTTAGTCTCTAAAGTCATTTAGACCCTTACATTTTTCCTTTCCAGGTTTGTCAAGTTCTTTTAACCTCCCAAACTCGGGGAACATGTTCATGAGCATGCAGAATCCGAATGGGGATTCTTACCAAGGGGCACAAGTCGGAGCCAATGTGCAGTCACAGGTAGGCTCTATGTACAGGGACTGGAGCTTTATGCCAGAACAGATAATCTATTAGTTAGCAAGTCATCCTCAGTGTAGCCTCAAAAAAAAAAAAAAAATCCCACCAATTTACAGATAACCACATTCACAAATCTCATTGAATTGTATGCTCTCTCCTAAGTCCCATTTTAGCAAAAGATTATTAATTGTTGATAACTGATGCATGGAGTGGCCATGGACAGACAATTTGAACAATCCATCAGTGCCCTTTAATTAATTATTTTTATCTTGGCTTACAATAGCCAATAAAAGCACATTATCATTAGAGTTAATAAATTGATCCCACCTCTGGAACAGATCCTATTTTACAGTTGATGTTGCAAATGCATTTGGCTCTGACTTTCGCTCTTGGGTTGGTATTGAGTGTATGTAACTTTCCTTTCCTTAAAGCATCTGTATTCTTTCCTGTCTCTGTTTAACTGTGTTGTTCTATAATTGATTTACTTTGATATACATCTCATTGTCATTAGAAAATTATTTTCAAATGGGAAGGAGGGGTTTCTGAACTGTGATAATATAGTTACAGATGACTTAACAATCAAATTTGTTTATGGCATGTTACAATTGCTTTTTTACATGCTGTATCATGTAATATTACTGACTTCAAAATGCAGATCCATGTAATTGATGTGAATATTTGTCATTATACAGTTCCATGTCTGTTTTTGTTATGAAAGCTCTGTGCTTTCAAAGAAATGCTGTTTACAAAAAGTAACATATATCTACACTTTGCACAAATTCATACACTTTAAATACATTTCCATATTTTATTTACTTACAGTATTTTATTTAAATATAGTCATAGTAGAGCGTTAGTTAGAAAAAAATATATAGCAAATGACCAGTGACCTGATGTGAATGTTATAACAAAGACATAGTTTCATCAGCTCAATGATCAGATCAATGGCTCAGTCAATTAACTAGCATGGAAGACCATGGAAAAAACATCTTTCTACTGTAGGAATGGTAAGGTTTACTTCATAGTATGCATCATAGTATTCAAAGTGCTTAACATGTAGCCTAGCCACTTGTAGAAATGAGATGGCAAAGATAATTAGCTAAGTACAATATTTTTTTTTACATAATTGCAGATGATAAGAAATACTAAGATTCAGATTTATAATAGACTGCATTTCAATAGTGAATTTGCTACTTTGTTTTTGCTTTGCTTCCACCTTTAATTCCATTAATCCAGTCCATTAATCCCTCCACTTTTTAGACCTGAGTGTTTAATGTGTTAGCAGAAAGCATATATGTTTCTGATATTTCCTGTATTCCTGATACAGAACTTGATAGGCTTTACTTCCTGTTATGTTGTCTGCAGGTGGATACCCTGCGACATGTTATCAGTCAGACAGCAGGATACAGTGATGATCTGGGGGGCAGCTCCATGTACAGTCCGCATAGCTTGGATGTAAGTGAACTCTGACACATCACAAATAATCTTGAATGCATTTCAACCTGTATAGGGCACACATTAGTGACATTACAGACTTGATGGAGCTCACCCACATAAATTCATATACATTCCCCTCTGAAAGTATTGGAATGGCAAGGCCAATTATTTTGTTTTTGCTTTACATTGAAGACATTTGGATTTGTGATCAAAAAATGAATATGACAGATCAGAATTTCAGCTTTCATTTCCTAAGTTAAACAACTTATGTCACCTTTTGTTTGAATCCACCCATTTTTTGAGTGATCTAAAACATTGGAACATGTGAATGACAGGTATTTCTTGTTGTCAAGGTGTGCCATGTTAGATTGAGTATTTAAACAATTAATAGCTCTGAATGTCTACTCTTGGTTTAAACCATGGGTTTCGCCTGTAAAGACTGCAATTATTGTTAAAGAGGATTAATCTACATGAAGTCCAGAGAGCTTTCTATGGGAGAAAAGCAAGCCATTTTGAAGCTGATAAAAGAGGGAAAATTGATCAGACCCAGTGCACAAGCATCGGGCATAGCCAATGAAACAATTTGGGATGTCCTGAAAAAGAATGAAACCAACTAAAAACAGTTGATAGAAACATTGTAACAGCTGTTTAAAAAAAAAAAAAAAACTCAAAAACAACAGTCAGTGACACCACCAATGACCTCCACAGGGCAGGGTTGAAGGTATCAAAATCCACAGTTTTAAGAAAACTCAGAAAGCAGAAATATAGAGGCCATACCACAAGATGCAGACCACTCAGCAGCAGTAAGAATCAGAAGGCCAGATTGGAATTCATGAATAAATACAGAGATGAGCCACATTTTGAACAAAAAAATTAATAAACAACAGCATTGAGGAGTTCAGAACCCACAACTAGTTGCCTTTGCAGTTAGTAAAACAAGACTTAAAAACCCCTACTGTTCTTTTTGGCTTCTAATTTATAGCCTACCAGCAAACCTTGCACCTCTACTTGACATCCTAAAACAATACATTTACGAGACTTTCAGTGATTTTCAGTGTTTTCTCACTACTGTTGGGTTGATGAATGTGCTTGGGTCACATAGACAGTACAAAATGGGTTTCAACAGCATGTGAATCAAATAAGACTGCTCCCAGTGCATGTAGACATCACAACATGTGTGATATAGTGATATACACAAAATGTAGTGCATCATAAAATGTACTTATAGATGCACTGCAGCTTTTTAGAGAAATGGAGAGAGGAAAAAAATTCTGTAATGTTATGGCTGATAGGTAGGCTATATATACACACATGTATATTTATAATATAATATAATCTCAGAGTTTTTGCTAAGAAATTTTGGTCATCTCATTTCGGTGTTTATTTTGAACTGTAATGTTTTAGACTATGCATAATAGCCTATATGCGATTGTAGGGACGTGGTCAAGTGTCAGTTGTGGATGGAGAGGAGGCAGGTTGAATCGGCAGGTAATGAGTGATTCTGGCCTGTATTAGATTAGCCCAAGCCTACTTGTGTGTGTCTGTTTGTGCTTTCAGTACCTCCCATAGCACACGAGAGAGAAAGTGAGGGAGAGAGTGTGAGAGAGAGAGATAGACGCAAAAGATATCTTCCCAAGGAGTGCGGAGTGAGACAGGGCTGCTGCCTAAGCCCAAGGTTATTCAACATTTACAAAAACGAACTGCCATCCAGCCTGGAGCGATCAGCAGCCCACAGTCACGCTCTGTGTGACTCAGAAATCAAATGCCTGCTCTACACAGATGACCTGGTCCTGCTGTCTCCCACTGAACAGGGCCTTCAGCAGAACCTGGATCTGCTGTATCAGCACTGCCAGACCTGGGCCCTGAAACTGAGAAGCACCTTAAAAGGTACAGACTCAGTGGATGCGCCATAGCAATAGAAACAGGCAGACACAGGAAAACATGGCTTCCACTGGAAGAAAGGTTGTGCCTACATTGCAATCAAAACACAATTGGGACAGAGCTGCATTGCCTAACAGAATGCACAAAATACACAGACATCTAAGAAAAATTCTTCCCATAAATGAAACACACACACCAAACATTTGACGATCTATCAAACAGTGAAAAACTCCCCCTCCTACTAGGAGAAAATAAAGACTGCAGAATATTAGCAGCACAATATATCTAGGCCTGCCACGGTATGAGTGACAGTGAGTGATCTGCCTCACCCTTGTGTTTCTTGTAACTGTTGTGATTGCTGTTCTTTATTATTGTTTTTTATTTTTCTTACCTTTATTAGTAAATTCACTTTTATTCTGTAATTTACTAATTTTATCCTTCTTTTTCAATTATTCTGTATACACTATATACCACCTACCTAAACATTGTTGCAGACCAAGTACACCCCACAATGGTATTCCCTAATGGCAGTGAAAATTGCATTTAATATTTTGTTAGCTAATGAATGTATCCTGGCTGAGCAACCACCATGTAGAACACAAACAGAGAAAAGACTAAGCTGACGAAAAAAGAAAAACTATTTGCTATCACCTAGGCCACATCCTCTTGTCCTTGGAAACAACAATAGTCATAATGCTTTAAAAATGACAAAAGGTGTTATACTGTAAATTTTATTGAAATCCAAACAGAAAAAAAATTAGAGTGCAAGCATAATTTTTGGCCATACAGATAAGTTTAAGACATCATTAGAAACTAGAAAGGGTCTAATTTTATTTGTCTACACTCACAATAACAACAAAACCTTGTGGTTTTGTAAAATAAAGAAAATAAACAGGGTGTGCTGTCAGCTGTCTGTCTCCGTGAGAATCTTTCTGAAACGTCTCAAAAATGAACTGAAACTCAGCGAATACTTATCACACAAACATGAAACATATGTCTAAAGAAAGCTTGAAATGCCTACTTTTAAATAAAACAATTCACAATGCTAATGCTAATATTAGCAAACACATATGCTGCAATAAAATTGAGCTGCAGTAAAGCACCTATATGAACTTATGCTAACATTACAGACCTAGCAAACATAGTAAATAGACTATTATTAACGAAAACATTGAATTGGCTCATGACAAGAAAGAGATAACAATAAAACATGTAACTTACCTATATGTGCTTTCTCAAATTCGACTGTGAATTCTTGAAAGCCAGCACTTCCTGCTTTTTAGGTTGATTCGCAACGCATTCGCCAGGAATCCTTTTTGATGCAGAAAATTTCAAACATCTCCCTCATATATAGCCATGGGTGATCAGGAATGTCTCTATTCTCAGTCATGTTGACATCTCTAACTCCCTCTCTCATCCATAATGTTAGTCATTCTTCTTGTTGCCTTCTGCCTTGCTCAGTGGTAGCTTCATAGACTAGCTTACATTTGTTGTGCACAATACCCAGAAAATGAAAAAAAGCACGCAATGACAAGAAATAATATTGCTCATGCCGCCAAATACAGATTAAAACTAAAGTAATGAGTCTGGTTTGAAAATGTAAGAAGTAGAAAGTATAGATATTTGTGCAAAAAATGTAAGGAGTGAGAGTAAAAAGTTGTCAGAAAAATAAATAGTGAAAGTAAAGTACTGATACCAGAAAAATCTCATTAACTACAGTAATGAAGTATTTGTACTTTGTTACTTCCCATCTCTGCAAACAAGTCTGATCCATGGAGGCCCCACATCACAACTTACAGGACTTAAAGGATTTGCTGCTAATGTCTTGGTGCCAGATACCACAGCAGTGGGATATACCCTTATTTATTTATTTATTATTTAACACAAAATACAAGTCTTACAATTAAGCCAGTGTGTATAAGAACTCTATTTTGGCATGTCTCCATTCAGAGACGGAATGAAATCATACTTGTATATAATAAAGCTTAAGAGTATTCATACATTTCACGAATCACTACATGGCTTCATTCCCTCATACTGATAGAATTGATAATTCCAGCATTACTACATTAGCTTAGGGTTCTCTCAGTGACTACCTCACCACCATTTTAGTTGTTCCATATTGTAATTTTTTTTATAATATATAATTTTTTATATGATGATCATCTTAAGAGTTCTTGTGGAGTCCATGCCTGTATGGGTCAGAACTGTTTTGGTAGGAAAAGGGGTACCTACACAGTAGTTAGCAAGTGGTTTAAAGCTTATGGCCAATCGGTGTACTGTATGGTTTAGATGGATTATAGTGCTGCCATTGTGTGTGGTTTTGATTATGCATTCCACATTACAATTTGTGTTATAAATGAAATGAAAATACATGGGTTGGTTTTAACAACAGTGGGACGTGGCAGTGTATCCATTGCAAATATTCATGCTGTCTTGGGATTTGACTTTGTGGCCTGCAACAGTGCAGAAGAAGTGTTATGCTCTTGCAAATCACACTTGTACACTAACTCTCTCACTGTTATCCACTTTCTCACTCTGATATAGTTCTTGCTTCACTCACTCTATTAATCCATTAGCACTAACACAAGATGTCTGCATGTGTGTTTGTGTGTGTATGTGCACCCACCAATATTCCCCCAGACAGAAAATGGAGGTGTCAAGCTGCCTATTCATCTGGTCACTAGCCTACAGTGACCAGAGAATGATCCATGTCACCAATATTGAACAGACTTCCTCAACGCTCCTATTTCAGTCCTAACCATGAAACTGTGGCTGAAAAAGGCCAGCTCAATTTATTTATCGACCTATTCTGGAAACTCAGTTTCTGACACAGAAAAGCATAATCGACTGCAACCTTTAAAAAAAAATTCTTAGGAATTTCATATGAAGCGGTATCTCACACAGTGTATGCTTGGATCTAGGCTATACAGACAACTGTACACAGGCATGTTCACACCCATCATGCTTTCTCATAAGCATACACCCCTCAAGTCAGACTCTCAAATGGTTAAAAATATTTGTTATATAATTGCCATGGATATGTAACATTTTCCATATGCTTTGGCCTGATGTCTAAGGAATTGAGGAGGAACAGTGTGTAATTTTGGGAACTTTGGTTTGATATGCTCATTACTATGTTGTCTCGCACATATTTTGCTTCTCACATTCACAATTTCATGTCACTTCACTTCTAAATCTTGTTAATGAATTCTCTTTATTTTTTTCTACTGCAGGCTAATGGGGGGTGGCAAGATGCTATGACCCCATCCTCTGCAATCTCCCCTACTGAAGGCCCCGGTAGTGTGCACTCTGATACCTCGAACTGATCTCTGCATTGACACACTTACCAATCAGAGACTGATCAGTCAGAGACATCACAAACTACCAACTTCACAAATACATTCAGCAGAACATTTGAACGTTTTGATGTCTCTTAGGAATTGAATTTTCTGGTCTCAGCAGACAATGTCTCTTCATTATTTTACTAATATTTACTATTACAGTCTCAGAATTTTTTTGTTAATTACACAGTATATTTTGTATTATTTTCTGTAAATGTGCAAATAGATATGTTTCATATCTCATTAACATTCGCAAGTACACATTTAGAACATAAAACCTGATAGCAAATCTAACCCATTTAATTTAAATAATATATTATGGATGGAAGTTTTGGGAATTTTAAAGATGGTATGCATTTCATTATTTTCCCTTTTCTTTTATAATCACACTAAATTAGATGATGAACTTGATGATTTTTGGGATAAATTTAAAATTATGGAAATTTTGGGAGAAAAAAATATTCCATCAGTGAAATGAGTGTCACCTGCTATCCGATATACCTTTTTTTATTTAACACAAAATACAAGTCTTACAATTTAGCCAGTATGTATAAGAACTCTATTTTGGCATGTCTCCATTCAGAGACATAATGAAAAACATTCTTGTATATAATAAATCTTAAGAGTATTTATACATTTCACAAATCAATACATGGCTCCATTAACTCATACTGATAGAATTGATAGAATTCCAACATTACTACATTTCTCTAGCTTAGAGCTCGCTCACTGACTACCTCTCAAAAATCTCATCACCATTTTAGTTGTTCCATATTGTAATTTAAGAAAATTAGTTGCTTTCTTGCAACTTACAAAAAAATGACAATAATACCATAGAGAGTGAGAGAATTTTGGGGGAGGGTGTGGTTTAGGAACATTGGAATTAAAATTTACACTGTTAAACTGCTGTAAGTAGTGAAAACATTTTAAATGTTACTCATCCTGTTACTAATTCACTAAAATAAGAAAACAAACAAACAAATAAATAAATAAGATAAAAAATATTGTAGTGCATAAATGGTCCAGTATTCAAAACTGTGCATTTCAGGCCCTGTTTGACAGGTCCCCAACTTCCTTTCTCTCTTTTTTTGCATTGTATGTGACTTCTGAAACTGATTTAAAAAGATCATGAACATTTATTTGTGGCAGTGATTCTAATGTATTACTGATGTTTTGCATTTCTTTCTAACCAGACTACACCTTGGACTGAACAGTCTTCCTTGTGGTAGTTATGTGTAATTCCAAACATGAATAAACACCTTTTCCTTTCATGATGGAACACTTGGACTTTTTCTTTTTTCTTTTTTTTTTCAAGCAATGTATACTTAGGATCAGTTGTACAGTGAAGGGAAATAAGTATTTGGACACTTTTGATTTTTTTATTTAATATACTTCCAGTGCATACTATCTCCATATTTACATGTCTTTTGACTTTGTACTCATAAATATGAACAAAAAGTATGTATTCATAAGCATAAACAAAGAAAACACATAATTGATAAGAATAAAGTATCCAGACACCATAAATTAACAACATAAGTACTTACAGTCATGGGAAAAAGAAAGTACATCCTCCTTCAATTCTATGTTTTTATTTATCAGTGCCTAAATAACAGTTGGATGGTCCTCACCAACTTCTATAAACAAGCAAATAACCCCAGGTGACACAAAAAACAAACAAACAAAAAAACATTATCAACATGTAGTCATTTTTCCCCTCAAAAGTAAATCAACATTCAGATACCAGGTGGGGAAAAAATAAGTGCACTCTTCCCAGTTCCACAATCATTAAGACAGTAATTAGCAACCAGGTGTTACTAAAGAAATGCAAAAGATTAGTTAATCGTCAAGAAGTGTGACTACCTTTATAAAAGCAGAACTTTTGGCAGTTTTGGAGCATTCAGGTGCATGCCTACATCATGCCAAGAAGAAAAGACATCAGCCATGACCTCAGAAAAGTAATTGTTGCTGTTCATCAATATGGGAAGGGTTATAAGGCCATCTCCATTCTACAGTGAGAAGGATTGTTTACAAATGGAGATCATTCAAGACAGTTGCTAATCTTCCCAGGAGTGGACGTCCCAGCAAATTCAGTCCAAGGTCAGACCATTTAATGCTCAGAGTTATAAACAAAACCCCAAGAGCTACATCATGTTCCTACAGGCCTCTGTTAGCACATTAAATGTTTATGTTCATGACAGCACAATCAGAAAAAGACCAAACATGTATGGCTTTCATGGAAGGCTGGCTAGGACAATGCCCCTTCTCTGCAAAAAGAATATGGCACTTAAAGTTCTTAAAGAATAAGAACTTAGTTATGCAAAATTGCATCTGAACAAATCACAAATGTTCTGGAACCATATCCTTTGGACTGATGAGACCAAGGTGGAGAAGTTTGGTCATCATGCACAGTACCCTGTTTGGCAAACCAAACATAGCATGTCTCCACAAACACCACAGGCCAACTGACAAGCATGGTGGTGAAAGAGTGATGATTTGGGCTTGTTTTAAAGCGACAAGTTAATGAGACAACGATGGACTCCACTTTATACCAGAATATTCTTAGACAAATGTGAGGCCATCTGTCCAGCTGAAGCAGCTTAAGCTGGGCCGAGATTCGGTCATGCAACAGAACAATGATCTCAAGCACACCAGGAAATCGACAACTGAATGGTTAAAGATTACAAAAATGAAGGTTTTGGAATGGCCAAGTCAAAGTTCAGACTTCACTTAAGAGAGCTGTGCATAAACAAATGCCCTCAAACTTCAATGGACTGAAGCAATATTGTAAAGAAGAGTGGGTCAAAATTGCTCCAAAGCAATGTGAGAGACTGAAACTGTTTACTTCAAGTTAATGTTGCTAAAGGTGGTTCTACATGTTTCTGAATTATAGGGTGCACTTTTTCTTCCCCATCTGGTTTCTGAATGTTGGTTTACTTTTGGGGGGAAAATTGCTAAATATTAAAATCTGTTGTGTTATTTTTTGTTTGTTTCTGTTGTCACCTGAGGTTATTTGTTTGTATATAGGAGAGTGAGGCCCACACAATTGTTATTTAGGCCCTGATAACTAAAAACTAAAAGAAGTATGTACTTTCTTTTTTTCCCATGGCTGTATGTTGTTAGCGGTTGTTGGCAATTGCTGGTCATTGCAGATTTTTCAACAACCAGTCTTCAGTTATTTCATCTGTATGTTTGGGGTTGTTATCTTGTTGAAATAGTCATATTATTTTAAAATACAGTTTCTTGGCTGATGAGATTAAATTATCCTCTAATATATCCTGGTACATCGCTTCATTCATGTTTCCTTCAGTGACGTGTAATACATTAGTATCGTTTGCAGAGAAGCAGCCACTATCATGATGCTCCCACACGCCTACTTCACTGGGTATGTTGTTCTTGGGATCATATGCACAACCCTTCTTTCTCCAAACATGAAATCTATACTATTGCTAAAAAGTTATGTTTCAAAGGAGTTCTTATATGTTCTGATATTCAAAATTTGTACACAATGGGCTTCATTTATCAAACTTTTCGTAAAATGGTGTGTAAACGTTTGTGTAAGTCAAACAAACTGATTTTTCTCTGGATTTACAAAAGATTAGGAAATGCTGATTTTCTTTGAACATGCGTGTGTATGTTGAACACATATAAAGTGCAAAGTGCATTCCTGACACAGCTCATTCGCATCTAGTGATGCCCAACAAACTCCATAATAGTTCAAATGCACAGACAGATGGGAGCATGAAATGAATGATGCGAGTAAAATCAGAAAGGCAAAAGTAGTTATTTTGACTCATAATTAATGATGAGTATAAAGGCAGAAAGGCAGTGGTTATTTTGACTCACTTCTATACAAAAAAAATATTTAAGTAGTGTTGCAGCACCTGAAAAGGTCAAAAGCTAGAGACAAATTACAGAAAAGGTGAAATAGGTGTCAATTAAGTGAGGTCACAAGAAAATGGTGTGACGTTGAAATGGTGGGGGAAAAAAAGGAAGCACACCAAGCATGTCAGACAGAGAAACTGCTATTTTTAAAAAATAGTTTTAAGTGTCTCGTCCAATGTGTACAGTGTTAAAATAAGATACAGTGGCAAATGAAAAAGATTTATAAGCCAGCATTCATTCTCTGAAGAAAATCATACCAATCATTGAACATCCTTTCACTAATAAGCGAGCACTAAATATTCGGTCAGCTGAAGCATTTGTTTATGGCTTATGGCTATGCGTAGACAGACCAGCCTGTACGCCATATGTACAGCGGCATTTCCTTTGTCATAAATGTTGGCTCACTTTCTTTATTTTATATATTCTTTAATTAAAACCAATAATATAGATGACTGGTTTTCACAAAATGTTCTCAATGGTTCACTTAGTCCCTGCCCTAGAGAACTACCATGAGGATGTGTTTTTCAATACAGACAACAAGGCAACTCTGGATAAGGGCTTCTGCTAAATGCTGTAAAAATAATAAAAATAAGCAATTTAAACTCGACAATATAATCTGTATATTAAAGTACAGTAATCTTAGCAATTAAGCAAATTATATGATCTGAAGTTGATCAAGTCAAGGTTTATTTAGGCTACTAATGCACAAATTTGCACACCATCAAGAGCACAAGTGGAATATTAACTTTTTCCAAACTTACAGGATTTATGAATGATTTACGTATATCCAGCTTGATAAATGAGGCCCATTGTGATTAAAATAATTGTTCAATTTACTACAACTATAGCTCATTATTCAGACTTACTGCCTACAAATTTGCTATTGCGTGAGGTGCAAATTGCACTTTAAAAGCCGATGTGAAGTGGTGATAAAGGTCACCCATTAAGCTGTCAAACAGCTAGGGAGTAAATATGAATTTCAGTAATGAAAATCATGTAGCCACCATCAATAAAAGAAGTTCTTGTTAAATAAAGACCCTTGCGTCAGAACAAGTAAACAGTGCTGAGGGCATTAATATGGCTGATATGCCATTTCATTACTAATTGAATTTAAAGAAAAGACTGCTGGATATGGAAGCAATTACATTGTATTCCTTTTTTCCTGTAGTTGACTGTGTTCCATAACATTTAGAAAATTGTGTCACAAAAGTCCTGTTTAATGTGTTGAATTTCTTTGTTGGATGTTAGGATGACTGATGTATTCCTGACATATGTGCTTTGACAAGGGTCACAAAAGTAGCCCAGTTGTCAACCAGTATTATTCTTCTATTTATTATAGTTTTCCTAAATAGCAATTAATAGGCCAAAAATTGTTTCTTATTACACATTCTGCAGGAAAACCATGCAGTTAGCAACACTGCCTATAAAGCTTTGAGCAACGACAATGGTGCTAGTTTAAAATTACAGTCTCCTCTGAAAGTATCAGGATGAAAGACCAATTCTATTGTTTTTGCTATACACTGAACACATTTGGGTTTAGGGTCAAAAGATGAACATGAGATGATAGAGCAGAATTTCAGCTTTAATTTCCCGATATTTACAACTAAATGTGTTTAACAACTTAGAATATGACACCGCTGGTAGCAAACCACACAATTTTTATGTGAGCAAATGTATTGGAACAGATAGACCTGTATCAAGCTGGCAACCTACTGACATAACCAAATTGTTGCATTTTTCTTTTGTTATGCTTTTCCAGGCTTATGCCACAGCTTCTTTAAGTTGATGTTTGTGTTGGGGGGTTTCTCCCTTCAGTCTCCTCTTCAAGATGTGAAATCCATGCTTGATTGGGTAAAGGTCTGGTGATTAACTTAGCCAGTCGAAAACCTTTCACTTTTTCACCTTATGAAATCCATTTTGTTGGCAGTATGTTTTTGGGTCATTGTCTTGCTGCATGATGAAGTTCCTCCCAATTAGATTGGATACATTTCTCTGTAAATTGGCAGACAGAATGTTTTGTTTACTTCTGAATTCATTCTGCTGCTTCTGTCATGTGTTACATCATCAACAAAGATTAATTAGCCCATTCCAAAAGCAGCCATGCAAGCCCAAGCTATGATACCACCATCACGGTGCTTGACTGATGAGCTAGTATATTTTGGATCATGATCAGATCCTTTCTCCACACTGTAGCCTTTCCATCACTTTGGTAGAGGTTAATCTTGGTTCCTGAATTTTTGTGGCTGATCTGTGTATTTCTTTGTGAATTCTTTGTGAAGTCTGCCCTTCTAATTCTTACTGCTTATGAGTGATTTTGCCTTTAAATTTATGCTCTCAAAGTCTTCTTCAAATAGTGGACTGTGATACCTTTACCCCTGCCCAGTGGAGGTTGTTGTTGATGTCACTAACTATTGTTTTTTGCACAGCGCTCATGAGGTTTCTGTCATCAACTGCTATTATTTCCTTGGCACAGCTGTTTGATGTCTGGTTGTTAGTACACCAGGAGTTTCTTTCTTTTCCAGGACATACCAAATTGTTGTATTGGCTATGCCCAATGCTTGTGAAATGTCATTTCCCACTCTTTTCTCAGCTTCAAAATGGCTTGCATTACACCTATATTCAGCTCTCTGGTCTTCATGTTCGTTTATCTTTTTTTAATAACAAATGCAGTCTTCATAGGTGAAACTAAAGGCTAAAATCCCAAGTAGATGTAGTAAAGTAGATATTCAGAGCTATTAATTGATTGTCTAAACAATCAATCTAACAGAGCTTATATCATGCAAGAAAAACTGACATAAGTTCAAGGTCTGTATCTGAAGTATCTGAGACACACCTCTGTTTTTTTTTTTTGCAGACTCTGCCCTGTTCATACAGGTACATCTCCTATACAATTAGCCCATGGGATAACTTTGGATAAATGTGGATATCTGCAGGTTGGCTGGAGAGAGTTGTAGAATTAAATGCAGTGGTTAGATTAATGGGAAATAGAAGGGAAAATTAACTAAAGATAAAAGAGCTTGAAATCAGTTAAATAAAAGGTCTTTGGGGCGTACTTTCACCTAATGACATCATTTGAAATATTCGTAATCAGGTCACCCTTAAAACCTTCTTCCTTCAAATCTTAGGCCACTGAAGGAAAAGTTCATGCTTAATTTCTGTCATGCAAGCAGAGATGCCCAGACCTCCCTCTTTCTAGCCACCTCCTCCAGCTCCTAAACAGAGATCTCCAAGCACTCCCTGTTTACACTAGTGCATTTTTGTTTTAAAAAATGAAAATGATCCTCGTCCACACTGGCGTTTCTGCTGTGTTTCAGAAACGATCTTCATCCACACTACTCGACCGAATATGCATGTCTCATAACCATTCATGCACACTGAGCATGCGATAACAGGAAGTGTAAACAGGAATTTGGTTGCTAGTCACTGGCAGGCACAACAATGCTAGTCACCCGCAGGCAGAACAAACCGGCATTCCATGTAGGGCTTTCGCCGCTAGAAATGAGATTTGTTGCCAATTGCTCTAATCATAGCTTGCCTCCTGCGCATGTAGGCAGCTGCAGTATTATAAAATACAGAATTTAACTGCACAATGACTGCTAAGAATGACAACAAAGCCAATAAAGCTTGCGGTTCGGTCTACATGTTGCTGTGTATACGATCAAGGTAACGTAATGGTCACATGATAGGGACTTGATGAATTAGGGAAGGATACAAAATGATCCAGAAGACCCAATCAGGGAGCGAATGTCGGCAGCCACGCCTTCATTTTCAAAAGTCTTGTTTGTTCTGCTTACACTGAAACATGAGCCTGGGGTCTTCAGCGTTTCCAAAAGTCTCCGTTTTTGAGGGTCAAAAATGCCGGAGTAGTGAAGACAATAGGCATAACTGTAGAAAAAGTTATGTGTTTTAACACGAAAATGCAGTAGTGTAAATGGGGCCATCAAGTCCTTGGTCTGCCCTAGGGAGCCATCCTGGAGGCATCCTAGATGGATGCCTGAACCACCTCAACTTTGACACAGAGGAGCAGCAACTCTACTTTGAGCTCCCCCTGAATGTCCGAGCTCCTCAACCTATCTCTAAGGCTGAGCCAAGCCACCCTGTGAAGGAGCCTTGATTCTGCCATTTGTATCTGCAACCTCATTCTTTCAGTCACTATTCAGAGCTTGTGGCCTTAGCTGAGGGTTAGGACTTGATTGACTAGTAAATTTATAGCTTCACTTTTTAACTCACCTTCACCATGACAGACCTGTACAATATCCACATGATTGCTGATTTTGCACCAATCCATCTGTCGATCTCTCGCTCCATTCTACCCTCACTCGTGAACAAGATCCCAAGATACTTAAACTCCTCTGCTTGAGGCAGTGTCTCATTCCCAACCTGAAGGGAACAACCCACCCTTTTCCGTCTAAGAACCATGGCCTCATATTTGGAGGTGCTGACCATCATCACAGCTGCTTCACATTCAACTACAAACCACCCCAGAACATGCTGGAGTGGAGGTCACTGCTTGATGAAGCAAACAGGACCACAACATCTGCAAATAAAAAAGATGCAATCCTAATGACAACAAACTGGACACCCTCCACTCCTTGGCTGCACCTACAGATTCTGTCCTTGAAAATTATAAACAGAATCAGTGAGAAAGGGCAGCGCTGGTGGAGTTTAATGTGCACTGTGAACAAGTCTGATCTGACATTGTCAATAAGGGCCAGACTTTTGCACCGAGTATATAGGGACGTACAGATGTGGACTTTAAGAATGCACATTTTTTTCACACAGTTTCACATGATTCGTCATGTGCAATCACGTGGAATTCTGCAAAAACGGTTATAAGAATTTAAATTCATTTGTTGTGCTTCACACAATAACCACCAGGTGCGCATGGAACAACATACTGTAGCTGAACATAGTACAATAAAAATGGAATGTGTGGTTGAATTGTTCACATAAAAATATTACATTTCTCATCAAAACTTATGATGAACCTAATTTAAACAAGTTACTAATTACAAGATTTAAGTATATAAAGTGAGCGTGATTGAGTCTCGTAGTACAGGTACAATAACTATATTATTTAACTCAACATAGCACCTTCATGTGTGCTAGGATAGTGTAGCAATAACATGCACGTTTACTACACCAGTGACTGAGGTTTGATCCCCACCTCAGTTTAGTGTATTTTAAATGAGCATTTTTTTTTCACTGTAGAAAGTTCCTTGAGGTAACATTGAATGAATTCCATCTTCTCCTTTCTTACCAATGGAAACTTTTGTCCTTTTCTTAGATTAGTTTTCTTTTCTTTTCCTAGTTTCATTATTTAAAAAAAACAAAAAAACAAACTTGTTTAAAGTAAACACAGAAGTCCACACACTTTTTGATTTCAACATGATTTGATCATATATTTTATGTTCATTGCAAAATATGAAGGTATTTAATATTTAAGTAGTTTGAGAGTGTAGGAACCATCCATTATGCCAATCTCAATGCTTCATGGTTCACTGCACCATGATTCTCTTTTATTAAAATTAGGGTTTTTTTAATACACATTTCTGCATTGTTCAAAAGAAACAAAGTTTATTTAATAAAGGTAAAGTTAAATCAAGTGTCCAGGTACCCAGCAGAAAATAATATTAAAACTCTTTGCTTCAAGAGACACGGTTTTGAATCAGTTATTATTAAAAAAAAATGCTTTTGTGGAGCAGTCTCAATAAACTTCAGTACCAGTAGTAGAGCGTTTGCCTCTGCAGTGAAAACTGAACTTTGGTCAGGGATGCATTTACCCTGACACAGTTGGTTTGTTGCAAAAGCTGCTGCCACTTCATTTCCAGATTTAGATCTGTGTATATTGGGATATGTTGTGGGTATACTGCTCTTATGTGCAGAACTTGTTTATGGAATCCATTCAGATGCATTTTGGATTTATGGTTCCTTGTTAAACGCAGATGGATTTTAGGCTTTTTGAGATCCTGTGGAGGAATTTTGCAGAAGTGTGTCTGTTCCAAGCTGTTTAAATCCACTTACAAGTTATACAGATGGGTTTTATATGTAGGCCAAATTGATGAATGAAACTTGTTTTTTTCTTATATTGTTGAATGCTCTCTACATGGATGGCTCGGCATTATTGAGGGAACAATGAATTTTCAAGTATATCAGCAAATTCTAAAGGAAAATGTCTGTGAAATGAATCTCAAGAGAAAGTGATGACCCTAAGCACACAAGTCATTCTACCAAAGAATGGTTAAAGAAGAATAAATTTAATGTTCTGGAATGGTCAAGTCAAAGTCCTGAACTTAATCCAATAGAAATGCTGTGGAAAGACCTGAAGCAATAGTTCATGTAAGGAAACCCACCAACACCCCAGAGCTGTAGCTGTTCTGTACTGAGGAATGGGCTAAAATTTCTCCAACCCGATGTGCAAGACTGATCAACAGTTACCGGAAACATTTAGTTGCAGTTATTGCTGCACAAAGGGGTCACACCAGATACTGAAACAAAGATTCACATACTTTTGCCACTCACAGATATGTAATATTGGATCATTTTCCTGAATACATAAATGACCAAGTGTAAAGTTTTTGTCTCATTTGTTTAATTGGGTACTCTTTATCTACTGTTAGGACTTGTATGTTTTAGGTTTTATGTTTTAGGCAGAAATATAGGACACTCTAAAGGGTTCACGAACATTCAAACACCACTGTATTAATGTAATATTATAGGAACGTAATGCTACACTCCTGTCACAATTTGATTAAATACACAACACTGGCTTCATGATTCAGGACTCCATTTAATTCTTAGAATATTATAAACAAAATTTTGATTAAGCAAAATGATGACTAAAAAACGTTTTATTTCTGTACAATAAACAATGCAAAACAATATGCATTTTTGTCTGCATAAATCTAATAAAAAAAACTGCTACGAACAGAATTTTAATATTATAAGCAAAATGTACTATAGGTTTACCATGTCTTAAAAATAAGTAAAACAAGGGGTCCCCCTGTCACAGGGGGATGTACGGCCCTCACATGTCATAAACAGAGCAAACTGGCAAACATGTCTCAGTTTTAAAGCATGGTACTAATATTGATTTGTTTAGACAGTTGAGTGTGTGATTGTCTTCACATTATTCTAAGTTTGAACCAATTCAGGTAAAAATGGGAGTGATATTCCAAAGTATGTAAAATGGGCCACACTTCTTGCTACCAGTTGGTGGCACTATGACCGTGCCCTGCAAGTCAGATCCATGTGATCAGCCCAATAACAAATAAAATTCTCAATTTTGATCTAAATCAGACAATGCACATTGAAGATATGAGTACTAGTGCCACACTTCCTGCTGCCAGTTAGTGGCACTGTGACCATGCCCCACAAGTCACATCCATGCTCCTTGACCACACCCAAGCCTAAACATTACATAACTTTTTGATTTTATGCAGGTCTGATGTGTGTGCAAATTTTCATGACTTTTCACACATGAGAAATGCCTACAAATGGGTGAATCTCTTAAAAATAAAATAAATAATAGTAATAATTAAAGCTGCAAGCAGCAATAAATGGGCCCTCTTACCCAGGTGCACATTGGAGCTGTTCTGCAAGGGGAAAGCCATTCCATTTTTTTTTTTTTTAGAGTTTATATAGTTGTTTGTGACATATTTTCCTGTTGCCAATAGGTGGCGATATGGATGTAACTGAATATTGGCACCTAGATGTCCTCATGGCAGGATTCATATGAAATATGTGAAGTTTGGTACAGATTGGATATTGTATGTTTGAGTTACAACAACTGCCTGTTTCATGGTGAAACATCAAAGTTTGTGAGACTGCCACGCCAATGCCATGCAGCAAAAACTCAAAAGTTTTGCAATTTTGAGCTTCCGAATATGATGTCTATCTGATGAAATCTCTAAGCTTTCACTTACTCCTGCCAGTTGGTGATGCTATGACCGTGCCCTGCAAGTCACATCCATGTGATCAGCCCCCAATAACAAATAAAAATCTCAATTTTGATTTAAATCACACAATGTACAGCAAAGATATGCATATCTTCCTATATCTCATTTTTATGCCATACGTTTATAGCCTTGCCATGGCCAGAGCATGCTTTAAATTTTTTTTTTTGTTTTTTAAAGGGCTGACTTACTGTTAGGTGGAGCTAATACAAGCCAATAGGAAAAATGTCTGTCATGCTGAGACCAATGTCCCCAAAAAAAAATTTGCAATAATTGGACAAACTGTGTGGCAACCACAGCGATAAACTCATTCGGAAATTTTAGGGGGCGCTATGGAGTCCACTGGCCACAGCCAGGACAAATGACAAAGAATTATAAAATATTGTGATGTGTGTACCAAGTTTCAAGAGTATTCGAGTATTGCAAAGGCATGAAATATGCATTTGCTAACTAGGGGGCGTTGTGGAGCAGATGAGGCACGTCTATGCTGAATTGCAAACAAAAGATATCCTAAGACAAATGTATGTTTAAACTTTCATAAGTTTTCAGCCATTTTAAGACCCTCAAAACACCACGGAAAGTTCATCGAAATTCGATGTGGCGGTGCGGCAGTAGCAAGCAGCGGCCTCTCCAGATCCAAAATGGTGCTATTTTTAAGATAAGATAAGATAAGATAATACTTTATTAATCCCCAGATTGAGAAATTAGACATTTTTGTCTCATAGCCTGTTTTTTTTACAGCACATGGACATCAGAGAAACTGGTGTTCATGTTTACCACTGTTAAAATACAGAAATCATGCAAAAACCAACCTGCATAATGATCTGTTGGAGAAGCTTGCTGCAGAAACCAGGCCTCCAATTCTCAGCATCGCCTTATGCCGGTGGCCGGGGTAGGGGACGTCGAAAGTGGTGTGCAAGGAATCGGAAGCATGGAATTAGGGCAGGGGTCCATGATAGGCTAAAAGCAAACCCTAGCCGGCTGGCTCTACTGTCCATCCTGCTCTCCAATGTCTGCTCTCTGGACAATAAACTGAACTACATCCGCCTCCAGCAGGCAACACGGCGTGAGTTTAGAAACTGCTGCATCTTTGTTTTCATGGAGATGTGT
>JANDJT010000190.1:12526127-12542337 GCA_024331685.1 Stegophilus panzeri | reverse complement strand
ATATAATTTTAAAGTATAGAGATTAGAAGAATAGCGTCAGCTCGAGGGACACTGCTTCCTGCGACACTTCCTGCTTCTTCGGTTGCCAAATCCGAAAGTTTTATTAAATATTCTTATTCACTCTAAATGCAATGTTTCTTTAAAGTATGACAAGTATGACATGATTTAACATATGCAGCGACATCATTAAGAGTGGGCCACCAAAAGGAATTATGTACCAAAGCATCTGTTCTGTTAATACCGGGGTGACCCATGCTCAAAGAAGTAGGGACCCATTGCATGACTCTCTGCCTTAATTCTTGTGGCATATACTGCTTGTTGTTATGACACTGGAGTGGTTGAGGTTCATCTTGGAGGGCATGTTGGATTTCCTACATGATATCCCACCTAATTGGCACTATAATTACTGATGGGGGAAGAATGGGTTCTGGAACGAGAAGAGTGTTAGTGGAGTCATGCATACAAGATAATGAATCAGCCTTGCTATTCTTACTGCCTGGGTGATAGGTTACAGTAAAATTCCACCTTGTAAAGAAAAGAGCCCAATGGGCTTGGCATGGATTCAGTGATCACCTGGAATGGGTAGTGGGCTCCTTCCAACCAGTGTCTCCTGTCGCGATGGTCTGGAAGCCGGCACGCAAGGTATTAAAATTGCTCCTTCCATCCAAAATTGCTCCATCCTCGGCCCACTGCTCTCGGGGGAGGCACGCATGGCCTATTACGCCCTCACGCCGGAGGAAGCAGCTGATTATGGAGAAATTAAAAAGGGCTTCCTGGCGTGGTGTGGGCGAACTCCCCACCAGGCTGCGGTGGAAATCCATCGATGGGCTTATTGGCCAGGGGCCAGACCACGCGGACAGCTGAACACCCTCATCCGCACAACCAAGAGGTGGCTCCAGCCAGACATACACACTGCCACCGAGATGGCGGAAAAGGTGGCCATGGACCGGTTCCTGAGGGCTCTACCACCCACGGAGGGCCAGGTTGTGAGTGTGCATGCACCGGAGACGCCCCAGGAGCTCCTAACTGCCCTGGAGTGCGCGTTGGCCACCCTGGAACTCTGCCAGGAAGAACGACGAACCCGCAGTCCGCCCCTAGGGGTCTTGCCCCACCGGTCCGACCGGCAGCGCTGTCCAGGCACCTGGAAGACCCTCCGAAGTTCACCTGTCCGTGAGACACCCGTGGATGTACCCATGCCCATGGAGCCGGAACTAGAGTGGTTGGCAGGCTGCGCCCTCCATTCACCGAACCCGCCAAAAGCCCCTACCCTGATGCTGTGGGTCAAGGGGAACCTGGTCACCACCTTGCTGGACACCAGGAGCACCGTGACCCTTGCCCGACCGACAATCCCACCCAAAGAACTTGGCCAGAGCAGGGCCATCACCGTAACCTGCATCCATGGGGATACCTGGGAAGTCCCTGAGGCCGAGGACCAGATCCGGAGTAAAGCTGGGGTCTGGCCCCTCCAAGTTGGTGTTATTCCCGATCTCCCGATGGCCCTGCTCCTCAGAAGAGACTGACCAGGGTTCCTGACCGACCCAGCGCTAGCGTGCGGCAAGACACCTCAGCGCACGAAGGAGAACCGAGCCCGGCAGGCCTACTTGGCACAGGATGACAGGGACGCCACCGCAAAAGGTAAGCTGCACACACATTCTAACCCAATGTCGTCTGTATTTAACCAGGTGAACTGGCAGGGGAATTTTGGACAGGAGCAGAAGGAGGACGACCGCCTGAAACACTGCTGGGCCCAGGTGCGAGTGATAGAGGGGATCGACCAGGACCCTAACCAGAGGCTTCCCTCCTCCTATTTCCTCATCCGGGGTGGCCTCCTCTATCAACGGGCCTGCCGCCAAGGGGAGCAGGTGGACCTCCTCATAGTGCCCAAGCCAAAAACCCAAATACTGATGCACCTGGCCCACACCCTTCCACTCGGCGGCCACTTGGGGCCACACAACACCCTGGAGAAACTGAGGGATCGCTTCGTTTGGCCGGGAATGGATGCAGAGGTCCGGGGCTTCTGTCAGCAATGCCCTCAGTGCCAGCATACCACCCCACGGAGGCCTCCGCCGGCGCCTCTTATCCCTCTGCCCATCATAGGCGTTCCCTTCGAGTGGGTCGGCATAGACCTTGTGGGGCCACTTCCCAAATCCGCCCGGGGTCACGAGTACATACTTTTCATCCTGGACTATGCCACCTGATACCCCGAGGTGGTACCCCTCCGCAAAGCCACCTCCCGCAATATTGCAAAAGAGCTGCTGTTCCTCTTCAGCTGGGTGGGGATACCCAAGGACATCCTGTCCGACCAAGGTACGCCCTTTATCTCTAAGCTAATGTCTGATCTGTGTCGGCTGTTGGAGGTAAAACACCTAAAGGCGTCCATCTACCACCCCCAGACCGACGGGCTTGTCGAGAGGTTTAATCAGACCCTAAAGCAGATGTTACAGAGGGTGGTGAATGAAGAAGGGAGGAATTGGGACCTCCTCCTGCCCTACGTCCTCTTCGCCATCCGGGAGTGCCCCAAGGCCTCCACGGGCTTCACCCCTTTCGAGCTCCTCTTTGGGTGGCGGCCTTGAGGACTGCTGGACGTGGCCCGGGAGGCCTGGGAGGAGCAGCCCTCCCCATTCTGCTCAGTCATTGAATACGTACAGGAAATACTGGAGAGGATCGACAGAGTAGCCCCGATCGTCCAGGAGCACCTAAGAGCCGTCCAAGAGCAGCAGAAGTGAGTGTACGACCGCCCAGCACAACCCCGGGAGTTTCAACCTGGCAATCGGGTGCTCCTCCTGGTACCGAACAGTGACTGTAAGTTCCTGGCCCGGTGGCAAGGGCCATACACCGTCCTCGAGAGAAAAGGGGCCGTAAACTATCGCCTGCAACAGCCCGGTAAGCGAGCAGACACACAAATGTACCATGTAAACCTGCTTAAGAAATGGGTAGAGCCAGCACCAGTGGTGTCGGCGTTCGTGACCATAGAGACAGGCCAGGAGGAAGGTACCTTGGTCCAGCTGGGAGAAGACCTCACTCCCGGGCAAAGGCAGGAATTATCAGAGCTAGTAGGGCAGTTCACTGATGTATTATCTACTTCCCCAGGAATGACCCAGCTGGTACACCATGAAATCAAGACCCCCGCCGGGAGTGGTGGTGCGGCAGCAGCCCTATTGGGTCCCGGAGGCCCGCAGCCAGGCTATAGAGGAGGAAGTTGGCTGGATGCTGAAAGATAACATCATTGAACAGTCCAATAGACTCTGGTCCAGCCCCATCGTGGTCGTACCGAAGCCCGACGTGCAATGGGTACCGACGTGCCCGGCTGTGCAATGACTTCCGGAAGCTGAATCAGGTTTCGGAATTCGACAGCTATCCCCTCCCTCGAGTGGATGACCTAGTGGAGTGGCTGGGGAGGGCCTGCTTCATATCCACCCTGGACCTGACCAAGGGATACTGGCAAGTCGCCCTAGCCCCAGAGGCGAGACCAAAGTCCGCCTTCAGCACGGCGAACGGCCACTGGCAATACTGGGTCCTCCCCTTTGGGCTGCATGGAGCACCCGCGACATTCCAGCGGCTAATGGATAGTGTCCTGCGACCTCATCGTGCCTTCGCAGCCACCTATCTAGACGATGTGGTCATTCACTCCTCCACCTGGTTGGACCACCTATTCCACCTGGGGGAGTTCTGAAGGAGCTCCGGAAGGCCGGGCTGACCACCAACCCCAAAAAGTGTCACTTGGGGCTGACCAAGGCACAGTATCTCGGGTACCATATTGGCCGGGGCTTGCTCAAGCCCCAGGCGAAGAAAATTGAAGCCGTAAAGGGTTACCCCCGGCCTGCGTCAAAAAAACAGGTACGTGCCTTCTTGGGGTTGGCTACTACCGTAGATTTGTTCCTAACTTCTCCTCCATAGCCTCCCCCCTCTCAGATCTCACAAAGAAAGGCCAGCCGGAGCGGATGAAATGGTCTGCAGACGCCGAGCGAGCATTCCAGGCCCTAAAAGAAGCCCTCACCAGCGGCCCTGTGCTACGTAACCCAGACTTCACCCTCCCGTTCACTGTACACACAGATGCATCCAAGACTGGGCTGGGCTGGGCTCCAGCTGGGCTCCTCTCACAGACCTTCGACGGGGAGGAGCACCTGGTCCTCTACATTAGCCGAAAGCTATCTCCAGCTGAGAGGAGATATGCGGCCATGGAGAGAGAGGCCCTAGCCATCAAATGGGCCATCGAGGAACTACGGTACTACCTGGCCGGTCGGCACTTCGTCCTAGTGACCAACCACGCCCCACTCCAGTGGATGGCTAAGGCCAAGGACACCAAGCCAGGGTAACCTGGTGATTCTTGGCCTTGCAAGATTTCTCGTTCCAGGTCCAGCACTGGGCGGGGGCCCACCACAGGAATGCAGATGGGCTCTCATGACGAGACGCACTCTGGGCCCGCCACACAGCGGTAGTAGGCTCGGAGCTGGGGGGGTTACTGTTGCAACGGTCCAAAAGCCGGCACGCAAGGTATTAAATTCGCTCCTTCCCGACTACTGCGCAGGCATGGAAGGGACAGCCCTGCATCAAAACTGACGGTGACCAGAAAGCACATAACGGTGGGGCGGAACCGCTGATGGTGCGCCGATCGGAAAAACCACCTGACAAACGGCCTCCTGTGTGTCTGTGCTCCACCCCTCATGGGCTATTTCCTTACACTCCATTCTTCCTGTGCCACCATGATGGATAACAGTTCCTTATTAACAACATCATAAGTGGATTCTGCAACAGAGAGCTTTCTGGAAAAGAAAGCACATGGATAAATTTTTTTCTGGGGTACCATGTTGTTGCGATAGGACTGCACGATATTTGCAAATCCCAAAAATCTTTGGAGTTCCTCGATTGTGGTAGGGGTTGGCCACTCTGTAACAGCCTGTATTTTAGTTTGATCCCTCTCTACTCCCTGGTGACTGATAATGTACCCTAGGAACGTCATGGTAGTGGTGTGGAATTCACACTTCTCTGCCTTTACATATAGCTGGTTGTCATGTAGGCAGGAAAGTACTGTCTTGACATGTTGTACATGTTCTGTGAATAAATCAGGATATCATTAATATAAGTGATCACACTGGTTGAGGAGGTCATGAAAGATTTACTTGATAAATGCCTGGAACACGAATGGGGCATTAGCTAGCCCATATGGCGTGACCAGATATTAGTAGTGGACCCTAGTGGTGAGGAAAGCAGTTTTGTATTCATCTCCTTAATTCTGATTAAACTGTAGGCACTTTTCAAGTCCAGTATTGTAGAGATCTTTGCATAACGCAACTCTTCCAATACAGAGGGCACCAGAGGAAGGGGATATGGATACTTAATTGTTACAGCATTAAGTGCTAGATAGTCAATGTAGAGCCTCAGATCACCATATTTTTTTATAAAAGAAAAATCCTGCATCAGCGGATGTAGATGGGCGAATGAAACCATAAGCTATAGCTTCTTCAGTATACTTTTCTATGGCTTGCGTCCCCGGGATTGATAAAGGACAAATCCTACTTTTAGGTGGTAAGACATTGGGCAGCAGTTCAATGGCACAGTCCCAGGATCTAAGGTGACAGTTGGATAGCCTTCCTCACCTCCATCATGTCACTGTAGTCATTGAGGATGTGAGGCTGGGATTGTTGCACTTGGCTTTCAATTCGCGTGGTTAAACATTGAAGTCAGATGCCGTCCTTAAAACAGTGGGCATAGCAGAATGGAGACCAATTAAGTAATTCCCCCTGTCTCCAAGATATCTGTGGGTCATGCATTGATAACCATGGATAGCCTAGATTTATGGGGCTAAGTGGTGATGAAATAATATAAAATGTTAGTTCTTCAACATAAAATAGTCCAATCTGAAATTTCATGGCAACAGTTTTCAAGGTTATCTGTCCTTTTCCTATGGGTCCATTTTCAACAGCAGTAATATGTAATGGTGGTGTAATGGATATTGTTGAGATTATTATTGAAGTTCTTTGACAAGTTCATGGTGGATGTGATTAATGGCAGATCCAGAATCAATTAATGCTGTAACACAGTAAGGATCATCATCATTATACAGCTTTATTGGAAGAGTGAGACTTTGATTTGTGAGGTTAAGGAAAGATGTCACACTCACTTTTAATTCTTTCAAATTTCCAGTGCTGGTTTTATTTGGGCAGAGAATGCAGCAATGACCAGGTTGGCCACAAAAGAAACAGAGACATTCCAGTAAATGTCACAGATGCTCTTCCATGCTTCACTTGACTCTCCAGACACAGAAGGGTGAGATTCAGATGCAAAGGTAACTGACAGAGAATGACTAGAATGTGGTTGTGTCGTAACATGTTATCAATCTTGATAGCAAGAGTGATAAATTGGGACGGATTGAGTGCCTCGTCCTTAGAGGCTAGTTCAACTCGTAACATTAAATTCAGTTCTCAACGTCTTCAGAGCATTATCATTCCATCCACTTTGAGTGGCTAATGTACAGAAATGTACAGCATAATCCGCTGCTGACTGATCATCTTGCCATTCATGTAGTAGTTGCAGAGAAATGTCTCTTCCTTCAGCAGGATATTCAGACACCTCTTTGATTTGTTGGGCAAAATATGAGTAGGAACTTTGAACTTGATTGTCATTGTCCCAAACTGCAGTGGCCCATTCTAACACCTTATCCATTAGTAGCAACATGACAAAAACACATTTTGTATGTTCTTGTTTAATTGCGACATGCTGATGTGAGAAATAGATGGCACATTGCTGTAGAAATCCCTTGCACTTGTCGGCAGATCCATCAAATTTGTCAGGTAAGGCCATTTTTAGTTCAGAATGGGATGGCGGAAGAGACTGAATGTAGTGTGTAAGATGATCATTAGCTGCTCACAGATTCATTAACTGACCTTGAAATCCTGAAAGCTCTTCATTCTGGTATGCGATGGTTGCATGAAGTTGAGCAACATCCACTGGATTCTGGTCAGGCGAAGTATTCAGTAATGAACTTGAAACAGGAGGAGGAGTAGAATCCATATGTGGGTGTTTATTGTATAAAACAATATTACCAGGCAGATAATCCAAACAGTGAGCAAAAGGCATAATTACAGTCCAGGCAGAGGTTGTAAACACGAATGCATCAAACAACTCCAAAACATTAATCCAAACTCGTAAATCCAAAAGACAGGCAGGGAAGGTATACATGAGGCAAACAGTAACATGAAACGCACTCGGTAAGGCAGGATAGAACCAACAATACTTTCCAATGAATCTGAGAATCTGCAGAGCTTATATACACATGAGATAATAATAATGATAATGAGTCTTTATTGGTCACATATACATAGTATATTGGTCACATATATATAGTAGAGCACAGTGAAATTGTTTTCTTTGCATACCCCAGCCTGTCAGGAAGCTAGGGTCAGAGCACAGGGTCAGCCATGATGCAGTGCCCCTGGAGCAGAAAGGGTTAAGGGCCTTGCTCAAGGGCCCAACAGTGGCAGCTTGGCAGTGCTGGGGATTGAACCCCCGACCTTCCGATCAGTAACCCAGAGCCAGTAACCCAGGGACAAGGATTCTGGGAGATGTAGTTTGTGAAACATTAGTATTCGGGGGATGGCTCCCTCTGGTGGCTAGTTGACTGATCTCTGAGTTGAGATATTACAGCCTGGTTGCGTCTAGTCCAGCTAAACCCCATTATGAATGCATTTTCATAGATTTGGGGAATTAGAAACTATGTGGGCAAGTACATTTTCACACAGGCCCAGTTGGTATTGGATAATTTTTTTGCTTTATATATATATGTGTGTGTATATATATGTGTGTGTGTGTGTGTGTGTGTGTGTGTGTGTGTGTGTTTACTGCAGTTTTCAATCAGGGCCACAGATTCTCAATGGGATTGAGATCAGGGCTTTGACTGAGCCACTGTAGACCATTTACCTTGTTGTTCTTGAGCCACTCCAGTGTTGCTTTGGCCTTGTGCTTGGGATCATTTTCCTGCTCAAAGGTGAATTTCCCCCCAAGCTTCAGTGTTTTAGCAGACTGAAGCAGGTTCTCTTTCAGTATTTCCCTATATTTTGCTCCATCCATTCTTCCATCAAGTCTAACAAGATGCTCAGTCCCTGCAGATGAGAAGCATCCCCACAGCTGCCACCACCATACTTCACTGTAGGGATGGTGTGTCTTGAGACACAGGAAGTTGTAGGTTTGCGCCACATGTATTGCTTTGTGTTTTGGCCAAAAAGCTCATTCTTGGTCTCATCTGACCACAAAATCTTTTCTCACATCACAGATGGGTCATGCTCATGCCTTCACAAGGTACTTTTTGAATAATGGCTTCTTTCTTGCCACCCTATCATACAAGCCAGTGTTATACAGTGCTCTCGATATGGTTGACTGGTGCACCATTACTCCATTCCCAGTCACTGAACTCTGTATCTCCTTCAAAGTGATTGATGGTCTCTTATCTCACAAGTCCCCTTCTTGTTTGAGCACTAAGTTTTGAGGGGTGGCCTTTTCTTGACAGTGTCTTGGTGGTATACTTCCACTTCCTGATTATTGATCAACTGTGCTCAGTCAGATATCCAAACACTCGTACCCTTTTATTTTGTACCTTTTCCTTAATCTATGCATTTGTATTACTTTTTTCAAATTTCTGTAAAATGCTCGTTGGTCTTCCATCAGATTAACAACCTGAATTAATGAGCCTTCAACAATGGGGTTTTATCCATAAAACATGACAAAACTTTAACGTTTAACAGTTGGATGCCAATGGAAAGGTAGTTGTGTCCTTGTTAGGGCAATTTCTTTCATTGGTGTAAACTGGGAGTTTCCACAGCACAGAGGTTGAATACTTATACAAGCAAGATATTTCAGTTTTTAATTTTTCTTAAATATTTTCCAATACAAATCTAATGTTACCTTACAATAATTGATTTTGAGTGTTAGTATGTGTGTGTGTATGTGTGTGAGTGAGCAGTGCAGTGCATAAAATAATATGGGCCAAGAGCTTTGGGTAATGTTCATGACTGGTTTGAATATTTATATAACTGCTGATCTGCTGGGATTTTCAGGTCAGATCAGTAGAGAATGGCCAGACTGGTTTGAGCTGAAAGAAAGGCTACAGAAACTCAGATAATATCTCTGTACAACTGTGGTGAGCAGAAAAGTATCTCAGAATGCACAACTGGCTGGTGGAAGTGGTCTAATGGTGTGAAGAATATCTTCTTGGCACACATTGGGCCTGTTAATACCAATCAATCATCACTTGAATGCCACAGCCTATTTGAGTGTTGTTTTTGAACATGTGCACATGTTCATGGTCACAATTTACCCATCTTCTAATGGTTACTTCCAGCATGATAATGCTCCATGTCAAAAAGCAACACTCAAATGGTTTTATGAACATGACAGTGGGTTCAATGTTGTTTTCTGGCTTTTCCAGTCACAAGAACTGAATCCAATGGTAGTTTCACGGCATGAAAGTACACCTGAAAAATCTGCAGACATGGACCAGAATCTCAAAGGAATATTTCCAACATCTTGTCAGATCAATGGCACAAAGAATTGACACTGTTTTGAGAGCAAAGTGCAGCCTCACTGATATCACCAAATTGTTGGTTTCTTCTTTTGTGATGATTTTCCAGGTTTTTACCACAGCCTCTTTCAGTTGTTGTTTGTTTCAGGGGATTTCTCGCTTCAGTCTCCTCTTCAAGAGGTGAAATACATGCTCATTTCGGTTAAGGTCTGGTGATTGACTTGGCCAGTCTAAAACTTTCCACTTTCCCCTCCTGATAAATTCCTTTCTTGAGTTGGCAGTGTGCTTTGGATCATTGTTTTGCTTCATGAAAGTTCCTCTTAATTAATTTGGATGCATTTCTCTGTAAATTGGCAGACAAATGGTTCTTCATTCTGCTGCTACTATCATGAGTTACATGATCAATAAAGATTAGTGAGCCCATTCCAGAAGCAGACATGCAAGTCCAAGCCATGACACTACCTCCACCATGTTTCACAGATGAGCTTGTATGTTTTGGATCATGAGCAGGTTCTTTCTTTCTCCACACTTTGGCCTTTCCAACACATTGGTAGATGTTAATAATTTTTTCAGAACTTTTATTGCACATCTCTGTATTTCTTTGCGAATTCCAATTTGGCTTTCCGATTCTTACTGCTTATGAGTGGTTTGCATCTTGTGGTATGGCCTGTTTTGCATCTTGTGGTATGTGGTGGGGGTTGCTAGTGATGTAACTGACTGTTGTTTTGGGTTTTTCTTCACAGCTCTCACAATGTTTGTCATTAGCTGTTGTTGTTTTACTTGGCCAACCCATTCACTATTCAGTACTGCTCATTACACCAGTTGTTTCATTCTTTTTCAGAACATTCCAAATTGTTGTATTGTCTATGCTCAATGCTTCCAATGCTTTCCCCCTTTTTTATATCAAACCCAAATATTTTACATGTGAAATATATAAGTCTGCATTGAGCTTGACTGAGAGAGGCATTTTGTGGGAACCTCCTGACGCCTATGTCTTTCTGCTTTGCTATATATGAGATAAATACAGAAATACACTCAGTCTGAAGCTGATTTTTGGTGTCTTGAGTTTTATTGCCACACAAAATACAGATGACAGATCTTTAGCAAGGGTTTTTAAACTGGCTACAGTTAAATGGCCAAGTCAAAATCTAGATTTCAAGCCCATTGAAATGCTGTGGCAGGATCTTATTCCCTCAAACATCAATGAGCCGAAGCAATGTTGTAAAGAAGAATGAGCCAAAATTCCTCTAAAATGATATGAGGGACTGATAAAATCCTCCAGAAAATGTTTACTTCAAGTTGTTGTTGTAAAGGTGGTTCTACATTTTAATGAATGATAGATATGCTTATTTTTTCCCACTTGGTTTCCGAATGTTGAGTTACAATTTGGGAAAATTGTGTTTTTTGTTGTGACCTGAGGTTATTTGTTTGTAGAAGTTGGTGATGACCACAGAATTATTATTTAGGGTCTGATAAATAACAATGAATGTATGTATGTTTGTGTATTTATGCTAATTCTAGCTAAACTACCATGCCAACATTGAAGAAGGTGCATGAAAAGCTTTACATTTACATTCCAGTGCTGTCTCTTTGGTTAGTCCTGATCCGTTAAATGAATTCAGAGTAGTCAGTTGTGGCATCGATAAAGATCACAGAGAGTGAGTCCTCAGTCTGGCACAGATCAGCAGAGATTGTGCTAAACATCTAGTCATAGTGTCTCATTTGTTTCTCCAGAGATTGCATATGAAGTGTTATGTACCTTATGATATTCTGTGAACAGTTTTCAGAGGAAATTGCACTGACGGTCCAACCATTGCCTCACTTTAGTCAACTTGTCCAGAGATCATGGCCAAGGCCTTCATGACTCACTGTGCACAATTACTATCTTTGAAGGTCCAAATTGCTTCTTTTCTATGTTTTGCAACAGTAGAGACTTGGCGGAGATTAAGGCAGGATCATCCAGTATTAAGAGTCAAAACCACGACTCTCAGAGAGTTCATTCAGAAAATTTGAGATTATGTAAAGAAAATTTATCTATCCTATCCTTTTTTTTTGTATGGTTTCTGGGTTAGACAAGAATGGTCATACATTAGGGGTTATACTGCTGGCAAAGTTTCCACTCCTACATAAATGTCTTCAACCTAGACATTAGAGAACGATGCTTAGTAATGTTCTTCTCATCAGAGGAAGCTTCATCACATATTAATAATGGGGGTGCTGAAAATTTTGATCAACAAAAAATCTACTATATTGAATACTAACCGGTTTCAGTTCCTTAGAAACACTGTCATTGTCCACAATGTGTTATTTGTATGTGTATATAAAATAATTTTAAATGAATGGCATTTTTTTTCCCCCAGATCATGTAGAGGAAAACATTATGGAATCACTTTGTAATTTGCATTTCTAAAACAAATACCAGCACAAGTCTAAAAATGCTAATTAGTCTGCAGTTAAAATAGAATGCTTACTGGCCTTAAAAGAATGCTTTCAGACCTTAATGTTGGACTTTTTGTAAGGAAACATAGCCCCAACAAGAGAGCTGTCAATTGAAACAATAGAAAGGACAGTAAAACATCTTCAAGAAGGAAATCCAACATGGAGTGTGGCAAAAGATATTGGTTATTCCCAGTAAGCTATGTGTCAAAAATTTGGTGCAAGTAGAAACAAAATGGGAAAGTTATAAAAGGAAAACATACATGTAGACCAAGGAGGACAGCAAACATCAGGATAGAAAAGTCAAAGCAATATGCCTTGAAAATAGAAAATGCACAACAAAAATGAAAAACAAATGGGTGGAAACAGGAGTCAATGTTTGTGACAGAACTGTAAGAAATCATCTGAATGAAATGTGTACCCTTTCAAAGATAACCCCACATTGTGTTAGCTCAATGCTGTGGGAAGTGCCGTCACGCATGACCAGCATCTGAAGCTTGTGTAACATCATGCCTATTTATAGGCCTGTCGTGATCAGGTGATATATATATATATACGGCACCTGTGAACCGTGCCGTCAGCCTTATTTTCTTCTGTGAGACTGCATGTCAGCCATTTGTGTGACGCTCGCAAAAAGACACTTAATTTCCTCTCTATCTTTTAAAAAAAAAAAAGAAAGAAAAATCTCTTTACTTTTCTGTCTCTTTAAAAAATAGAAGAAAAAAAGAATGAGCGAGAGAGAATTCAGGAAGTGTGTTACGCCTTCCTCCCATTTCATCATGTGGGACGGACGGACAAACTTTCTGTGTGAAGTGTTTAGGGATGTAGCAGCCCTCGAGGGGTCTGACTGTGCGCATTGTGAACGCCTTACAATTAGGCAGCTCCGCTCGGGACTCGCTCTCTTCTCGGCTAAAGGGAGATGGGTTTCAGAACCTTGCGGATCTGTGCCGGCTCATGTCCTGGGGCTCTTGTATGGATCTCGTATAAATCTCCCTCACACAGCAGAAAACTCCCCTTTTTTCCAGAAGTGCATGATGAGATATCACGTTTGTGGGGAAAACCATACACTAGCCATGTTTATAACCTCACGACGTCTGATTATTCAGCCATCGTGGGGAGTGAACAGCATAGCTATTTAGCTATGCCGAAGGTGGAGGAGGCACTTGTGAGCCACCTCTCTCCATCAACGGCAGGTAATTTAGGGGGGCCAGCTTTGCCTTCCAAGTCATGTAAGGCCACCTCGGCATTGGTGGGCAAAGCCTATGCAGCACTGGATCTTGCTTGTGGGTCACTGCATACAATGGCAGTGTTTCAGGCCTACCAAGCAGACCTGAAGAGTGAGCTTGACACTGGGGAGGGAATTGGGCCCAAGGCAGGGGAAGAGCTGCGCTGTGCCACAGAATTATCTCTTTGGTCAACCAAGCAAATGGCCCGTCATATCGGCCGTTCAATGGGTAGCTTGGTTGCGGCAGATAAGCACCTATGGCTCAACCTCTCAGGGATGGGGGACAAAGATAAAGTCTCCTTGCTGGACGCCCCTGTCAAACCTCCTGGCCTGTTCAGCGGCGCGGTTAATGCAATCGGTGACAGGTTACGCGAAGCAGAACAGCAAACGGCAGTGTTCAGCCAGTTCATTCCCCATAGTGTCGAATACGCCTGAGCATCCATGAGTGGAGCCCGAGCCAGTGCTTGTGCGAGGGAAGCACAGAAGGCAAGTGTTGTGGCCCACCTCCCCCTGAGGTGAGCCAGGGAAACTGGGCGGCCACAGTCGCAGCCTGCTAATAGGACTGATCTGAGAATGATCATAAAGGCCAAGCAGGCAAGGAAGGAGCGGTGCTGATGGGCCATGGAGGGACGTATGAAGGAATGTGAGGTTGTTAGGGCAGTTAGCCCCCAGTGCTACTGTAGGGCCTCCCCTAGCCAAGGCCATCCTAGGTTTTCACTCTTCTTTGGTCAGCAAGCTGTCACAGGGCAACAAAAATCTGATGCCATCCCTCCAATAGAATGTGGAAAAGTTAATGTCACTAAAAGACCATCTGGCAGCATGGAAACTACTGCCAAATGTGTCTCCATGGGCTCTGTCTACCATAGAAAAGAGTTACCAGGTCCCTTGTTCAGAGCTCGACCCCCCTGGTATAGAGGTGTGCTCTCCACAGTAGTCAGCACAGAGCAGAGCCCGACATTAGCACAGGAAGATCCCTCTTCGACAAAGGGGCCATAGAGCATGCACCACGTTCCATGAGGGAGGGAGGATTTTACAGCCATTATTTCCTGGTCTGCAAAAAAAAAGGGAGTATGCGGCCAATTTTAGATCTGCGTCATCTGAACCATACTCTTAGGACATACAGGTTCAAGATGCTGACGCTCAAACTTATCATCCCACAGATTCATTTCAAGGACTGGTTAGTGATGATATATCTAAAAAACACATATTTCCACATAGAAATATCACCCAGTCACAGGAAGTTCCTGAGGTTTGCATTTGGAGGCCACACATACCAATATCAGGTTCTTCCCTTTAGGCTAGCTTTATCCCCTAGCACCTTCACAAAGTGCATAGATGCTGCTCTGGCTCCCTTGCGACTCCAGGGCATCCATGTACTAAACTACCTGGATGATTGGTTAATTCTAGCACGATCCAGGGAACTGGTGCTGCAACATCGAGATGTTGTTCTCACCCACATGAGGAGCTTGGGGCTCAGGTTGAACCTCAAGAAAAGTATGCTTTCTCCAGTGCAGAGGACAATTTTTCTAGGGGTTATATGTCTATCCCCACCATGCGTAGGGTCAATCCTATCAACATTGAGCAAGAAAAAGCTGGGTTTGGGCATCCCCTTCAGTCTCTACGAGAGACTGTTTGGCCTTATGGCAGCAGCAGCCAACGTCATACTGTTGGGCCTATTGCAAATGAGACCGTTTCAGTGGTGGCTGAAAAGTCAGGGGTTTCATCCAAGGACAAAATCTCTGAGAGTATGCAGTGTCATGCAGTGATGCCTACATGTTCTGAGAATGTGGAGGTGTCCCTGGTTTCTAGCCTCACGTCACACTCTAGGGGTGTCTCCTTATTGCAAGAGAGTAATGACAAATGCCTCCCTCACAGGCTGGGGTGCAGTCTTAGATGGCTGTCCAGCTCATGGTCTTTGGAACGGCCCTCTTCTGGAGTGGCATATAAATCTCCTAGAGATGTGGGCCGTATTTCTAGCACTGAATTTCTTTCTTCTTCAATTCAAAGTTCACCGCTGTGTTGTGACAGACAACACAGCAGTGGTCTCATATATCAACACACCAGGGAGGGTTACGATCACGCCCACTGTTCAGTCAGGCGCAACTAATTCTTCTCTGGGCAGAGGGAAGGTTCTTGTCAGTGAGTGCGATGTACATTCTGGGCAGCCGGAATGTGGGGGCAGACATCCTGTCAAGGGAGGGGCTGAGGCCTGGGGGTTGTAGGCCCCATCCTCAAGTGGTGGAGTCCATATGGCTGAGGTTCGGCCAAGCGGAAGTGGATCTGTTCGCCTCCGACGAGACAACACAATGCCTGCTGTGGTTCACCCTCACTCCTCCTGCACCATTAGGGCTGGACCCCATGGTGCACATGTGGCTGAGGTCACATCTATATTCTTTTCCCCCAATCGCTCTGCTCCCACAAGTTCTAGCGAGAGTTCACCAAGACCGTCTACGTCTGCTGCTAGTAGCACCTTATTGGCCAACTTGAATATGGTTCTCAGAGATAATATCCCTGCTAGACTGCACTCCTTCGGAGATTCCCATCTGCAAGGATCTACTGTCTCAAGCCGAATGGCTGATTTATCACCCTCAGCCGGAACTATGGAAACTGTGGGTCTGGCTCCTGAAAGGCACCAGCTCATAGATTCTGGTCACACAATTGAGGTTATAGAGACCATGTTGAACACTAGAGCACCATCCATGAGGAAACTGTATGTGCTCATGTGCCGACTTTTTGTCTCGTGGTGTGAGGAACGTCAGCTAAACCCAGTGAACTGCACAATAGCTACAGTCCTGGAGTTCTTACAAGGATGTTACTCAGTGGGGTTGGCTCCTTCTACAATCAGGGTCTATGTGGCTGCCACGCCCATACTGATGGAGCCTCTGTGGGGCAACATCCTCTAACTTCGAGGTATATACAGTATCTCACAAAAGTGAGTACATCCGTCATATTTTTGTAAATATTTGATTATATCTTTTCATGTGACAACACTGAAGAAATGACACTTTGCTACAATGTAAAATAGTGAGTGTACA
>JANDJT010000190.1:12487232-12511646 GCA_024331685.1 Stegophilus panzeri | reverse complement strand
GAGATGAAAGAAGGCTATCCTAGTAATATTATCTACATGAGCATCAAATGATAGATTGGAGTCAATAATCACACCAAAGTCGTTTACTGCTGCACATGATGAGGATGCACCTGCTGTGTCCAGTAAGGGCTCTCTCTACTTACATCCCCCGCTCCAGCCAGTGGTGTAAGTCGGAGCAGCTGCTGGTCTGCTTTGGCGGAGACAGTAGAGGTGATGCTTTGTCAAGGCAGCACATCTCTAATTGGATAGTGGAAGCAATCTCTATTGCTTATGAGGCATGCGGTTTCACTATGCCTCTGGGCATAAGGGCTCATTCCACTAGGGCGGTCGTCTCCTCAAAGGCTTTGTCCAAAGGGGTATCCTAACAGGATATGTGTGCTGCTGCAGGGTGATCTATGCCACACACATTCATTCATTATTACAGTCTGGATATTCATTCCACCTCAGACTCGAGTGTCTTGCAGTGGTGAGTGTTTTGAACAGGCCGTACTCACTGTATGACGGAGTGGGTATTCTCGTTCCCATACTGTTGTGCTAAACGCAACGTGGAGTTCCCTTTGAAAGGGAACGTCTGGGTTACGCATGTAACCCTGTTCCCTGAGAATGGAACAAATTGTTGCGTAGCTTTGTCATACCATATGTTCTTTCGCTGAAGGTAATAAGGCAGATGGCGCAGTTCACATGTGCCATATTTATATCATGTGACGCGCTTAATTGCCACGTCACCTGATCATGGCAGGCCTTTAAATAGAGGCATGATTTTGCACAAGCTTCAGATACCAGTCGCACGCACAAGGGCGCTCCCATACTGTTATGCTAAACACAATGTCTCGTTCCCTTCTCAGGGAACAGGGTTACATGCATAACCCAGACGATTTTATCTCAAACTTGGTTGTTTCTCTGGATAAAGCATTAATTGTTCATGATTTTAATATTCATTTTGATAACCCAGAAGACTGAGAACAGCGGTTGTGTCCATTTTAGATTCAGTAGGGGTCAATCAAAATCTAATAGGACCTTCTGATAATGGTGGTCACACTCTTGACTTGATACTAACATACGGATTAAATATACAAAATATAGTAACACTTTCATGTCTAAGACATGAAGTTGTCTCAGACCATTATCTCATCTCTTTTTAATTGCGTTTTGATCATAATATTTGCACCTCGCCACACTACCGCGTAAAACATACATTCACGTCAGCGACTGCATCGAGTTTCATCAATAACCTCCCATAATCAATTAGATTTGGTTCAATGTCTGATCCCAAAGAATTCAATCAGGCGACTGAATGCTTAGAGTCAACGCTCTGCTACATACTAGATAGGGTGGCTCCACTCAAAAGAAAAAATATTTAGAGAGAAAAAGCTAGCACCCTGGTATAATGATCAAACGCGTATCTTAAAACAGACCACTCGACAATTATAATGTAAATGGCGTAAAACCAAATTGGTAATATTTCAAACAGCAGGGAAGGAGAGCCTCCTGAACTACCGACAATATCTTAGTGCTGCTAGAAAAGTCTCTCTCTCCACCTTACTAGAAGAAAACAAAAACAATTCTAGATTTTTATTCAACACAGTAGCAAAATTAACTACAAAAAAAACACCACAGAAACAGGCACACCATCATTATATAGCAGCGAAGATTTCATGAATTTTTCCATTGGTAAAGTTGCAAATATTCAATGTGAAATTCAGGCTATGAAATTAAAACCAGACAGTTTTATAACTAACGCTGTAGATGATAATATAGCAATATCTGAGCAATGTTTAGAATGTCTTACTCCCCTTAGAGCGACCAAAGTAGCTTCAGTAATCTCTTCATCAAAATCATCAACTTGTATACTAGATCCCTTACCTACATGTTTCTTTAAACAGATTTTTCCTGGCATAATTGAACCCCTTCTAAAAATAATCAATTCTTCCCTTAGCACTGGCTATTTATCAAAATAATTTAAACTAACAGTTATCAAACCCTGTTTAAAAAACCTGACCTTGACCCCTGTCAACTTTCCAGCTATAGGCCAATATCTAATTTCCTTTAGATATTAACCCTAACCTTAACCCTATCTCCAAGATATTAGAAAAAGTTGTAGCACAGCAGCTATGCTCGCACCTACATAGGAACAACATTCATGAAATGTATCAGTCAGGATTTAGGCCCCATCATAGCACAGAGACAGCGCTATTTAAAGTAGTAAATGGCCTACTACTCGCCTCTGATCAGGGCTGTGTCTCCTTGCTTGTGTTACTTGACCTTAGCACAGATTTTTATACTATAGATCATACTATTCTATTTGATAGACTAGAAAACATTGTTGGCATTAAGGGAACATCCCTGTCCTGGCTCAGGTCTTATTTGACCAATCGCTATTTGTTTGTAGATGTAAATGGCGACTTCGCCACACATACCAAGGTTAAATTTGGAGTTCCACAAGGTTCTGTTGTATGCCCACTGCTTTTTACTTTATATATGCTACCTCTAGGTCAAATTATTCATAAACATGGAATTAGCTTCCAGTGTTATGCTGATGATACACAGCTGTATGTTTCAGCAAAGCCAGACAACACACCGCAGCTTAATAAAGTTGAAGAATGTGTAAAGTACATTAGACGTTGGATGCTTATTAACTTCCTTTTATTTAATTCTGACAAGACAGTAATACTTGTACTAGGACCAGGTGTAGCTAGAAGTAAGCTTTCTGATTACATAGTTACTCTGGATGGTCTTTCTGTTTCTTCATGTGCAGTGGTAAAAGACCTTGGTGTGGTTATTGACCCCAGTCTTTCATTTGATGCTCATGTAGATAGTATTACTAGGATAGCCTTCTTTTATCTCAGAAATATTGCTAAGCTAAGAAATATAATGCTACTACATGATGCAGAAATATTAGTTCATGCTTTCATCACCTCTAGGCTAGATTATTGTAATGCCGTACTGTCTGGATGTTCCAGTAGGTGCATAAACAAGCTCCAATTTGTCCAGAATGCAGCTGCAGAAGTCCTTACTAGAACCAGAACATATGACCACATCACCCCTATCTTATCCACACTACATTGGCTCCCAGTGAAACTTTCTTTTACTTTCACACTGTCCGTTGTTACCCAGATGAGGATGGGTTCCCTTCTGAGTCTGGTTCCTCTCAAGGGGGCATTACAGATAGTGGCTGCATGTGCCATCCTGAACAATGTAGCGACTATCAGAAAGGAACGAGTGCCACCACATAACCAACTTCCCCCCGATGAGATTGATCCTATTACACTCAGCCACCCAGCTGGCGCAGCAGTCAGAGACACCACACAATATTTTTCCCTTAAAAATTGAATAAAAGAACACTGGAACTCAAAATATGTCTCAAATGGTTTTATTGGTTTTCATGTGACGAGAGGGAGAGAGAGAGAGAGAGAGAGAGAGAAGGCGACATTAATAATTATTCATACTCTTCATACTAAAATGTTGAATGATTAAAATAAGTTCACAAATTGAGATCTGTTTTTCCAGCCTCATTAACTCACAGTCCAACTCTTCATGTGCGGTCTAGTTCCAGGGTCCTTTTATAAGGGTCCTGACAGAGTCTGTTTCCACCTGAACAAATAAATATAATAGTTACCAGTTTTCTGTAGGTTAATCAAACTGCAGAAAGTGGCATGAATTCGTACAAACGCAGGACTGACTGTAATTTATGTAAGGGATTAAAGCATTACCTTCTTCACATTCCTTCTGTACCCCATGGAGGTAGAGGCTTCAGTTTCTGGGGCAGGTTGTGAAAAATCCTACAATAAACTAGACACAAGTGTAAGGGCCAGTAACTTAAAATTAATGTTCACATTCAAATGTGTGCCATTTTGAGTAGCCCAGCCCATTTACCTCTGCAACTCTCTCAGAGCACACAGATAGTGTATCATCCTCATTTGCCTCACCCTAATAAATAAATGTAAGACCATGTAAAGGATAACTATTATAAGGCAGGTTACGTTCAACCACTGTTTTCTGTCTGCTGCATACTGACATCTGTGTGGGACACTCAGTGTGTGTGTGTGTGTGTGTGTGTGTGTGTGTGTGTGTGTGCTGGCTTCAACAGGGTCACTATCCGAAACTGCGGAACATACAGTCAGTTTTATTTAGTTAAAACATAAATAAATAAGAGGTCATACATTACACAAATACCCAGTGCCACTTGGTTGGAAGAGCCTGCACCAGGGTCAGAATGTAGCTTGTTATTGCTTCTTACTGCTACTCTGAGCCAACTCCTCTGCTACAATGTATTCTAGAGGAGGTGGCCCTCCCCCAGTTTTGTGAATGTCACACTTGTTTCTATTTGCTGCAAACATGTGTTTGTAATAAAATGTACACACAAAAAGAATAAAAAAGGTTGTGGCAAATACGCACCACTTTGAATTATATTTTTATATTTTGTCTTGATTTGCTGCTGCCAAGATCGTTTGGAGTTGGGGCTGCCTTCTTAGGGCATATATACACACACACTACACACACACACATATATAGATATAAATAAAGCTCTTAACTGCACTTGCATCTGTCTCTAAAACCAATTACATGACAGTGGCAATATTAGTGGAGGGCACCATATATGAATTCACAGTGCCAATATTAGCGGAGGGCACCATATATATATATGGTGCCCTCCACTAATATGAGCACTGTCATGTAATTGGTTTTAGAGACGGATGCAAGTGCAATTAAGAGCTTATTGAAGAAAGAGAGGCAGACAAATCCAAAAACATGAGGCAAAACCATGGTCAAAAACAAGCTAGGAGTCAGGCGATTGGCAAACAGGCTAGGACAAGAATCGAGAGAAGAGAATGAGAACAGGATCAAAACCATGAAACAAAAAACTGAGGCTCAAAAGGCTTATTATGGGTCTGGCAAGAAGAAACAGAAACACTCACAATACTTCAAGCTGAACAATGACACACGAGGGGTTTAAATACTTAACGTAATCAGTGGTAAAAGAAAAACAGTTGTGAATAATGATGACACGTGAGGGAGACAATCAATAACAGACAAGGGCGGAGACAGGACAGAAACCATAACAATGTGTAGAACGTAAACAAAGTCAATTTCACTGAAAATCCATAAGTGAGAGCTGTCACACCACGAGCTGTTGAGGGCACTACTCGCTTCAGCGCTCAGCGCAAGGGGAAATCTGTGACAGGCACCCTTGTTAAACCAAAAGAAGACCAAAGAAGGCTGTGAAAAAATTGTCTTTATTGTTTAACCTTTTCATCTTTTGTTAAAAAAATTCACAAAAATTCTCTTCTCTCATGGATATCAAACAATTGCAGATCAGACCACACAGGTTTATATATAAAAAAAAACTTTGTTAAATATAGGTGTGCAACAATTATTTTCACCAATATGAATTCATATGACAAAAATATATTTGAATTATATTTCTATTTATATTTTACTTTTTTTTAGTACACCTGGGTGACTAGGAACAGGAAATTGTTCAACTATGACTTCCTGTTTTACAACGGTATAAATATGAGGTAACACAAATTCCCTTTGTCATTCATAATAATGATGTTGGGTGGGTGTGTTGGGTCCAAATCCACCTTTGTGAGTTCGAGTTGAGACCAAGTCCTTAACCAATCGAGTCCGAATACAAAAGGGGCTGAGCTGGACTTAAGTCAGCATCCTTAATGGCAGAGTGTGAGTCGAGTCCGGCCGAGTCCAAAAATAATTAAATCGAAAAAAGATTTTAAATTGCAGTTGTCAACTCAACACTGAGTTTACACTATTACATCTTGCCATTGCCATTAAATATTTTTATTTCATGTCATCAGCACCTCAACTAGTTTCCTATCAAAAATGGTTTCAAAGAAAAAAGGGGATATAGGGATTATATTACAAGTGTATAAAAATACATATTAACCTGTTTGGTTATTGTATCACACTATATTGTGTTCTCCAATTCAAGTTATTTTATGCCTCTCCCCCTCAGTTATATAGGCTGAGAGAGAGAGAGAGTACAGAGTAGTTACATTTAGAAGCATGTCATAACAACAAGCTTCATGCTGTATTACTGCTTTTAATCTGTCTATGAATGACAACAAACTCATTTCTGAACACAGATCTGTTCTTGTAATTTTTTCATTTTAATTCCTAAAATGAAAACAAATCCCTATCAGCAGGGTTTATGATATTTACTACATTAAGAAGTACATTTCACATTTGACGTGAAATTCAAGACTGGAATCACCCAGTTTAGGGGTGGGTGATATGACTGCAATCTTATTTCACGATAATGATACATTTAGGTAGGTCTATTAGTAGTAGTCAAGTAAGAAATACTACTGAAATTGAATAAAGCAATTAAAAGTAAAATAAAATAGACTTCACTGTATGACATAAACAGTGATTCTTATTAAATTTACTGAAGTTATGGAGTCAAATGAGTGCGTGAGTTTTCTCTTTATCTTTTATTGTTTTATTAACATTAATGACATAGACAGCAGCAGGTTTATTAGACTGCTGTTACTTTAAGACCTAATGCACAGATCCAATATACTGTATTAACACACCTCTGATTTTTTCCCCAACTGTTTATATTCACTTAAGATGTAACTGTATTAACATGAATACTCGGCCAGACCTGCATTTTGACATGATATGTGTGTATTTATTTGACCGTCCAGGCGTAAAAAGCCATTAAAGAGAACTCAGTTCAGTGCTCGCATGATGAGGCAGCTTTCTGTGCATGTGCTTCAAGTGTATGCACATGGTCAGGCAGGGAGACATTCATAAATTTCTTGTTATCTTAATTTTATGTTGTTATTTAATTTTTATCTTTCTTTTCATGCTACATATGACGCGGACTTGACTGTACTTGGAAAAATTTGAGAGTCCAAAATGTCAGAGTCTGTGTCAAGTTGTGTCAATCTGAGTTTGTTCATAATTTGACTTGAGTCCGAGTCTGGGATCGAGTATGCCAACTCTAGGTAAGACCAAGGAATATAGCTGTTATGTGCGGCAAAAGGTTGTTGAGCTTCACAAAATGGAAAGTGGTTATAAGAATATAGCAAAAGCATTAAAAATACCCATTTTTGGCAATAAACACCAGAGGTGGTTTTGGCACACACAGAGAGATAGCCATATGGAAAAGTACCTCATGCCCACGGTTAAATATGCTGGTGGCTCTTTAGTGTTTTGGGCTGTTTTTCTGCCAGAGGACCTGGACATTTTTTTAGGATACATGACATCATGGAATCTATCAAATATCAACAGATATAAAATGAAAACCTGACTGCCTCTGCCAGAAAGCTTAAAATGTGCCGTGGTTGGATCTTCCAGCAGTACAATGATCCAAAACATTCATCAAAATCAACACAAAAATGGTTTACTGACCACAAAATCAAGGTCATGCCATGGCCATCCCAGTCCCCTGACTTGAAAACCTGTGGGGTGAACTGAAGAGGAGAGTCCACAAGTGTTTGAAGGATCTGGAGAGATTCTGTATGGAGGAATGGTCTCAGATCCCTTGCAATGTATTCTCCAACCTCATCAGGCATTATAAGTAGGAGAAGACTCCTCACAAAATCCCCTTTAAAGATAAAGGACAAAATTAATACTAAATAAGAATGAACATGGACCCTCAAAGAGATTATGCAGATTAGTTGGAGAGAAAGACCAAACTCTCCACCAGTCACCTGAAAAGCCCACTTCTAACTGTTTAAGACCCCTAGAGGGCTGGGATAGTCAGCCAGGGTTAAAAAGCCATGCCACAGTGAACCCGATGACTGGCAGCGAGGAAGATTAATTTGGTTAGTCCCGTCCATTTCATCATCTGTTTTCCACACCTCCACTTCTTTCTTTTCTTAAGTATTACTTGTAACTTTAACCTAAGAAACTCTTCACCAACCTGTGACCGTGATTGACTCCATTCAATCGCCTATCATCGACTCAACTAGGCCTCCTGATGTCCAACCTTAGGAATCCATAGCCTATATTCAGTTTTTGGGTACCTCATAGTGCATCAATGGTTCGCTGAGGTCAGAGTCTATTTTGAAGCCATAATTTGCCAAAACACTAGCATTCTGCTTTGCCTACATTATAAGTCTATTCCTCTCTGTTATGCCCGTGTGTGTGTGTGTATGTGTTAGAATAGTCTTTGTGTAGTAGTTAGATTAGTTATGTGTCATAGAATGGTGTAATAAAGTCTTGTCTATATTAAAGTGAAGGTGCCTATGATTCATTTGCTCATGATCTGAGTTCCTAAACTTGCTGATTTCATTACCCTGCTCAGAATTACTGTGTCATCACTATAAGGTATTAAGGCCACGAGAGTAATAACTTTTAGAATCAGTGCACACCCTCACCAAAAGTTTCGCTGGATGAATTAGTTTCCTTGGAAGCTAAGGCTTTCCTACATGTATTGGTGGAGAATATAGGTAACAAAATTTAACTATCTAAATTTACTTTAAATGCAATGTGGAGAATTCAACAAATTAATCTAAACAGCTAATTTTCCCTATAAGGAATTAAATTTTACTCATTACTGGTCTCCACTAACTAGGTAATATTTGATTCATCCCACCACATCACCAACATGGAAGCAAAATGGCCAGGGTCTGTAGATGATGGCAGAATATTCTGGGAGTTGTTGTTGTACCATACATTTGAACAGGGTATCGTTTGCCTTACACAATACTTGTTTTTGTTTTATTTATTCTACATGGTTTTAACCATGTATATATATAAAAAATATACTGCCCCTGTCATTACAGGGAACTTCAGTGGTTACTTGCTGGGGGACAGAGGGTACCCCTGTCTGCCCTATAAGATGATACCCTACCCTGAACCTGATCCTGGACCACAGGCACGATTTAACGTGGTCCACAGTAGAACATGGTTCAAGGTGGAGATGACAGTTGGTATCCTGATTGACAGGTTTGAGGGCCAACATTGGCTCAGGGTCAGTCCAGAAAGGGCATGCGACATAACAGTGGCTTGTAGTCTACTTCACAACACTGCCACAATAAGAGGTAAGCACCCCCCATACTCTTTATGAAGATGGTCAAGAGGAACCCCCAGTTAAACCAGTGGACCAAAGAGATGGCAGGATGGTACGAGATGTGATCTGCCAAAATCACTTCTATTTAAATGACTAATGCACAAAGTGAACACTCAAGTGTGGTTCATTGTTTCTTTATTTCCTGTAATTGAAAAAGATATTTGAATTCATTGCTTTACCATTTGACAATAATTGACAAAATAATAATCATTACTAGGAAAATACTTTGCCCACTTTAACCAGTGCTCCAGCTATTTAATTTCAAGCCTGGCCTTTATGTTCAGCATTTTTCCCTCCATTTGAAGTTGTAGAAGATCCCTCTCCATGTCACTTTTTCTAATTTGCCTTTGAAGATGGACCTTATACAGTTCCTTTACAGGCACCTAAGAAGACAGAATGATAATTCAATATGACTGATAACATGCAGTGGGGGAAATAAGTATTAAACGCGTTTTAATCAGGACAACTGCAAACAATTTGTTGCACTGCCAAGATTCTGTGTTGAGGTAGATAGACCCTCCTCTGTACAGGAATCTCCAGCCATAATCTTTAAGGGGACAATGACAGTCTTAATATCAAACATCGTATCTGTAAAAAAAAGGGAATGTATTATGCGATTATACCTTATATGTATTATACCTATGTGGGCCTCCCGGAATCTTCATTTTATACATTTGTCACAGCATCTTCATCCTACAGTGCAAATTATTAATGAGTCTTCAGTGTTTAAGGATAAATCACTTAAAGCACTGGACACGTAAAAAAAAAAAAAAAAAAAAAAAATCATAAATACTAATATGCTATACCTAAACTCAACAAAAAAAAAGAAACATCCTGTCACATTCAACTGCTTTAATTTCCAGCAAATTTCTTAACGTGTAAATATTTGTATTAACATAAAAAAGAATTCAACAAATGAATAAGTTTCACAGACATTTGACATAATGAGTCCCTGAACAAAGTGCGCGGGGGGGTCAATATCAAAAGTAACAGTCAGTATATGGTGTATAGCTGCTTTAAGTACTACAGGGCATCACATCTTCACCAGATTTGTCTGTTCTTGCTGTGAGATGTTACCTTACTCTTCCACCAAAGCATTTGCAAGTTCTCGATCATGTCTGGGGGACGTGTGGTTTGCCACTGCAAGAACAATCAGCTGTCCTTCCTGTCTCCCTCTAGCACTGTCTTAGGCGTCTTACATTATGGACATTGCAGTTTATTGCTCTGGCCACATTTGCAGTCCTCATGCTTCCCTGCAGCAGGCCTATGGCATGTTCACGCAGGTGAGCAGGCACCCTATACATCTTTCTTCTGTAGTTTTTAGTAAATCCAAGTCCTAGAAGTAAATGAAAGACTTGACTTCAGTTATCGCAACCATTTGGTTGCAGTTATTGCTGCTAAAGGTGGCACAACCAGATTTTAAGTTTAAGGGGGCAATTAGTTTTTCACATGGGTGATAGGTGTTGGATATTTTTTTTGCCTCAATAAAATAAATAAATATATATCTATTGTGTGTTTGCTCAGGTTGCCTTTGTTTTATGCTATATTTCATTTGAAGATCTAAAACTATTTAGTATACAAAAACAGAAGAAATCAGGCAAATACTTTTTCAGTCGTAGTAATCTCATAGAGCACCACATAGAGACAACCCCAGGGGGGGTGGTATGAAGCCGCTCCAATCATCTGCCCGAACACAAAAAACGTTGTTTGGGGTGAGCTCAAGGTTATGCTCATCATGGAGGTAATTGAGGAGTCCCACAGTGACGGAAGCAGCCCAGTGGTTTTGGTGCCCAAAGCGGATGGGATGGTCCATTTCTGTGTGGATTCAATCAGTATCAGTTAGGTGCAGCTTGCTTTTATTCCACAATGGAATATAATTGAATTGATTCTTTCAGGAGGTTAAGGTAGTACACCTGCTATGCCTCTATCCATTCGCCTTACCTCATAGTCGACATCCCCAACCTCAAAGGGCCCTTGCCAATTGGCGAGAAATTTAGAGCTCATGTAGGTAGTAAAATGAGCACTTTATCTCCAGGTGCAAACTGTCATAGCCAAGTACCCCGTTATATAGCCGGGGCTGACGTTTTTGCACCTGTAGAAAATTCTCCTGGGTTATGTGACTTAAAGTGTGGAGTATTGCTCACAGGTCAAGAATGTATTGAATTTCACTTTTACTGTTACTTATCCCAATTTTCCCAAATGAAATTGAGCATGCTGCAAGTCTTCCACCCATACAATAACTCAAATGGGGAAAATCCTGTGGAGGCTTGCAAGACCTCTTATACTGTAAATTACAGGTGCTCTAGCCACTTATCCCAACTCCGTGCATTGTCCTGTAAGAAACTTACGTATCATGATTTTAAGTGTTTAAATCTGATTAAATCATTCGACCAGCCCATCTGTTTGCGGATGATAAATGCTGGTGTAAATCAATTAAATCCCCAATAATGTGTAATGCTCATGTAGTGTTTACGACATGAAAGACGTGCCCAGATCAGTCAGGATCTCTTTTGGGATCCCAACTCGGGAGATAACAGTGAAGAGTGCCTCTGCAACATCACATGTGGAGATATTGCGGCCCGACGAGGTCCATGGCAATTCTTTCAAAGGGGACCTTGATTAATGGGAGTGGGTGCAACGGCAATTTTGGGGTGGCCAGCGGGTTCACCAGCTGACATTCACAACATGCCATTCACCACCTGCAAGCATCACCATGAATGCCTGGCCAATAGAAGCGGGCCATGAGATGGTCGTGTGTTTTATCCTACTCCGCCATCGGATTATGGTGAGCTGCCTGGAACCAACAACTGGGTCGCTTCCTCCTGCGTGTGTGTGTCCTGCATCATTCAATAGAGCCTATCCTTAATAATTGTGAAATAGGTGTGGGTGAGCACAACATTAGGCTGAATTTGCTGACCATATTCCATAAACTGGAATACCAGCCTGCTGGAACAGGCCCTGGAGCACCTGCTGCTCCTGTCTGTAATGCAATTGGAAGAGGGCCTAAAGCTTGGTCTGGTGGAGGTTGGTGAAGGACGTGATGATGTCAGCCAGTGGTGAGGACTCCATGTCAGCGTCTTCCTCAGATCCTGGCTTTCAGCACCAGTCTAACCAGCTTTGTGACCTCTGCAAACATGAGGAAGCCAGAGGCAGGCTTTGGACAACTCAAAATATGCTTTTGTTTCTCTTTTACTTAATTTTCTCACACACGCACACACAGACTCAGCTTCCTGCTGATTGCTCTCTCTCAAGGCGCTCGTCCCTCCCATTTTTATCCTCACATCTTCTCACTGCAACACAGAACACTCATTAATAGAATTCCCCCCAGGAATTCTGGCACTGCCCTCCATTCACAAACCAGCGCATGAGCACACCCCCACTTCCACAAACATGCTGAAAAAATGTATACATCTAACTGCCATTTTTGCTACTCCTCAAAATTTTGCCCAGTCCTCACCAAATTTGTCTCACATCATCTTGAGATCTGTCTGAACAAAATTTGTTCAAAGGAGTACTGATATTCAAAACTGTTCTCCTGTAACATGCTGGTAAATAATAAAAACAGTATGTGAGGGTCTATCTCAGCAATGCATCTACATATCATCATGAAACTTGATATTTATCTTCAGGACCATGCCTTGAATGTACCCAAGATGTTTCCTGACTGCCCCACCTTATGCCCAAGAACTGTAATTTCTTTCTTTTTTTTTTTTTTTTTTTTTTTTTTTTTACCTTATATCGTTTGAAAAGTTTGTGCTAAATTCACAGGTCGACCATCTGGGATTTTATCAAAAAAAATTTTTTGCTACTCCTCCTACAAATTATGTCCAATCAAGACCAAATTTGGCATACATCATAATCAGATAAACCCGAAAAAAATCAGACCGATGTTGATATTCCAAATGGTTTGCCTGTAATGTGCCAACAAATCTGATTGTGAAGCTGCCAAATAAGAAGTGAGGCTGTATCTCAGCACTGTCTTTGCACACTGCCACAAATCTTCCTAGGCATCTTCAGGACCATGCCCTGAGGCTATGCAACAAAGTTTGTGACAGCGCCACTTACTGGTCAAAGGTTACAATAACTTGACAATATTCAAATCTGTTTTCCCATAATGGACTGGCAAATGTGTGAAACTGCAAATAATTCTTGAATCCCTTTGCCTATACTTATGGCTCTGCTTTCCTGGGATTTCTTATGCAACAATTGTAGTGCATCTGTGAATGTGCGGCTCACCAAGTCTGGGTGTTTGGCCTGTTATTATTATTATTATTATTATTATTATTATTATTATTATTATTATTGGGCTTACATTGCTGCTTATGGAACAGGTTCACTAATCTTTATTGATTTTTGAATTTGCAAAGAAATACATAGATGAGCCATAAAAGTTGGAAACAAATTTAACCTCTATGGAAAGGCCAAAGTGTGAAGAAAGAAAGTACCTGCTCATGATCCAAAACATACAAGCTCATCTGTGAAACATGGTGAAGGAAGTGTCATGGCTTGGGCTTGCATGGCTGCTTCTGGAACAGGCTCATTAATCTTTATTGATGATGTAACTCATGATCTTATCAGCAGAATGAATTCAGAAGTTTACAGGAACATTTTGTCGGCCAATTTACGGAGAAATGCATACAAATTAATTGGGAGTAACTTTATCATGCAGTAAGGCAATGATCAAAAACATACTGCCACCTAAACAAAGGACTTCATTGGGGGAAACGTGGAAGGTTTTAGACTGGTGTTGTGGAAATTAGACAAACACCAATAGACTCGTCCTATCAGATGATCAGTTTATTACAGAAGCAAGATACAGGAAGAAGAATGAGAGCGCTCTGGGGTGCTTGTGCTGATCATGTACTATATATATGAAGCGCAGGGCATGATACACTTCTATGTACAGATAAGGAGCAGTTTGAGGCAGTTCAAACAGGCTTTGTTTCAGATTCTTAGCAAATGTGCAGACAAACCCTTAACAGAAAAACATGTTTGTGTCTCTGTATGCAGATAAACATTCTTTACTAATCTAAATGACATGACCTTCTTAGGCATTATCCACAGATGAACATGAACAGAACAAGAACAAAACTATTACAAAGTAAAAATTAATAATTTCCCTCACATGCCCCACTGTCTACGTTGACCTCTTTCTCCCTGCCACGTTGTCAGGTAATATACTTTGATGAAATTTAGTCCGTTTAACCATCAGACATGGCTGTCAATAACAATCTCCGCTAAGACCATGTGCCCTGGGTTCCTTCTCAATACTTGCATTACCCACTCATAAACCGTGACAACTGTCCTTCTATACCTCCACCAGTGTGGCAGAGTAAATCCTGTCAACTGTCTGTTTATGTCAGTGATGGAGCACGCTACTAGATACCACTTAAGACCGTTTGTCATGGAGTCACATGGGATTGGTGTGATGATATGTGTCTGGGTGCAGTGTGTCACGTGCATATGAATGTGCATATTTGTTGCTTGTGAACATTGGTCCTTCTAAAGGCCTCTTGATAGAGAATCATGGTCTAGCTTTCCTGTTTCAGTCCTGTCTTCTCCAGCTTGACTCTTGGCTCTGGCACCCTCCTGCAGTGGCTCGTGTGTACCCGAGTGGCTTGCTGGTTGACTTTCACCGCTGAGTGAGTGATGAAGAGAACCTGGAATGGCCCAGACCACCGCGGCTTCTTTCACTTGGAACTGCGGAAGTCCTTGATCAGTAGCTACTCTCCAGGCTTCAGATCATGCAGTGGACCCTTGGCTGGAGCTGGAAGCACTGCCTTTACCTGCTTGTGGATAGAGTGCAGAGCAGAGGACAGGGTTACATAGTAACTTAACATAGCATAATCACATGTTGTTGCATTGGGTAGAGGAACTGTCACAGGCCCAACTCCTGTTTGTGGAGGTTGCCCGTATAGGATTTCAAAAGGGCTGAGCCCATTCTTGGGTCTTTCTATCATTCTCATCTGCAATAATACAACAGGTAAGACCTTGGTCCACCCTAAACCCGTGTCAGTGCAGCACTTACTCAATTTATTCTTTAGAGTTCCATTCTCCCGTTCCACCACCCCACCACTGGCCAGACTGATGCACAGTGCTGTTTCAGATCAATGCCCAAGTATTCACTAACCTGCTTAAGGGCCATGTTGATGAAAAGTGTACCATTGTCACTGGTGATTTTAGTGGGGCTTCTGCACCTCGGAATTATGTCCCTAAGCAGTGCCTTTACCACTGCGTCAGAGTCTTGTTTGGAGGTAGGGAATACTTCCACCCATTTAGAAAACATGTCTACTATTACCAAACAGAATGTCTTCCCTTCACTGGGTGTTCAATGTTAAATGAAATCCATCTGTAGATGGTAAAATGGTTTCTCTGGAGCTGGGTGAGCTACCTGTTCCACCTTCAAACCTTGACCCACATTGTGAGTGGCACATACTACACACCTTAAACAAAAATTTTGAGAATAACTAGAGAAGTCCAGTGTGAATCAATGGTTGGTTACTGCTGCTATCATTCCCCCTTTTGACGCATGATCTCTCCCATATGTCAACTTTGCATAATATGGGAACATGTATTTGGGGAGGCAAGGGTGGTCTTCGGGGCATCGCCACACACCATTAATGATGGAGCAACCCACTTTGTGTCATGCTGCCTTTTCCTCTGCTGTAGCACATGCTTGGAGATCTGAAACCTGTAAACAAGGGGTGGTTACTGTTTTAGAGGAAAATGCACAAAGTTTTGAGGTCGGAGGTGTTGCTTCTACTGCTTGTTTAGCTGCATGGTCCACTCACACGTTACCTAGGGAGACAGGATGTGATTTGTTAGTGTGTACATCACATTTGCATACTGCAATAGTTTTGGGGAGTAGGACTGCTCCAGCAGCTCAGAGACTAGTTTGTGGTGGGCTGTGTGTGTTCCTGAACTTGTCAGGAAGTTCTTGTGTTTCCAAATTGTCCCAAAATCATGCACTACCCCAAAGGCGTATCTACTGTCTGTGTAGACAGTTACTGACTGTCCCTCAGCATGTTTACATGCCTCTATGAGGGTATACAGTTAAGCTGCTTGTGCTGAAAGGTTTGAGGGGAGACTTCCTGACATGACCGTTTCGTGTGCGGTCACTACTGCATAGCCCACTTGATTTTTACATGTCTCTTGGTCACGTGATGCTGATCTGTCCACAAAGAGAATCAGATCTGGGTTTTCCAATGGAACATCCTTCAGTTCGAAGGAGAATAAAGTTAATTAGTTATTGCAACACAGTCATGTGGCTCCCTGTCTTCCTCTGTTGGAAGAGAATGGAATAATAATTAGGAATGAAAGTCCTACAGTATGAGCACATACCTAGGAAAGATAGAACCTGTTTCTACATCAGCGGCTTGGGAATCTTCTGGTTTGCAGATACTTTGTCAGCTGAGAGTTTCTGGATTGCCTGGAAAACACACAGCATAGGTTAGCGCATACACCCCGAGTCTTCTCTCCCCCTCCGAGCGGAATATCGGCCTTTTATATTCTCCCCCTCAGAGCGGAATATCGGCCTTTTATATTCTCCCCTCGCCTGCTGGATGGTGGAATTCTTCCGTGCCATGCACCATTCACAGGCTGTGTGTGGGATTCTTAGTGTGTGTGGGTTTTTTGTGTGTGGGATTTTCCCGAGTAGCAGGGATCCCGTTTTGCTGTTAGGAACAGCCGCGGGTGCAGTCAGGGGGGCAGAGGCTTCGCTCTCATCTGGATTGCCTGGAAAACACACAGCATAGGTTAGCGCATACACCCTGAGAGTCTTCTCTCCCCCTCAGAGCGGAATATCGGCCTTTTATATTCTCCCCTCGCCTGCTGGATGGTGGAATTCTTCCGGTCCATGCACCATTCACAGGCCCCGCTGTGCCGACTCGTCCTCTGCGGCCATCCAAATCATTGGTGGAGCTGTCTCTTCAGCACCACCGCGGCAGTCGTGGGAGGAGCAATCTTTGTTTCTTGTGCATCGGCTGCTGGCCCGTCGCCACAGTACCTCCCCCCTCAGCTCCAAGCCTACTGCCGCCACGTGTCTGGCCCACAGTACATCCCATCGCGAGAGGCCATCTGCATTCCCATGGTGGGTCCCCACCCGGTGCTGGACGTGGAAAGAGAAATTCTGCAACGAGAGGAACCATCAGGTTACCCTGGCATTAGTGTCCTTGGCTTTGGCCATCCACTGCAGTGGGGCGTGGTCTGTCACCAGGACGAAGTGCTGACCGGCCAGGTAGTATCGCAGCTCTTCAATGGCCCACTTTATCACCAGGGCCTCTGTTTCCACAGCTGCATATTTCCTCTCAGCTGGGGATAACTTTCGACTAATGTAGAGGACCGGGTGTTCTTCTCCGCCGAAGATCTGTGAGAGAACAGCGCCCAGCCTGGTTTCGGATGCATCTGTGTACACGGTGAATGGAAGGGCGAAGTCTGGGTTGCGTAGCACTGGGGCGCTGGTGAGGGCTTCTATCAGGGCTTGGAAGGCCCGCTCCGCCTCTGCAGACCACTTCACCCAGTCTGGCTGGCCCTTCTTCATAAGATCTGAGAGGGGGGAGGCTACAGAGGAGAAGTTAAGTACAAATCTGTGGTAGTACCCCGCCAACCCCAAGAAGGCATGTACCTGTTTTTTTTTATGTAGGCCGGGGATAGTCTCTTACTGCCTCAATTTTTTTCATCTGGGGCTTTAGTAGGCCCTGGCCAATATGGTGTCCGAGGTACTGTGCCTCAGTCAACCCCAGATGGCACTTTTTGGGGTTTGCTGTCAGTCCGGCCTTCCAGAGCTCTTTCAGGACCTCCCCCAGGTGGAACTGGTGCTCCGATCAGGTGGAGGAATGGATGACTACATAGTCCAGGTAGGCGGCTGCAAAGGCATGATGGGGACGCAGGACAATGTCCATCAGTTACTGGAACGTTGCGGGCGCCCCGTGGAGCCCGAAGAGGAGAACCCGGTATTGCCAGTGGCCTTTCGCCGTGCTGAAGGCCGTCTTCGGTCTCGCCTCTGGGTCCAGGGCCACTTGCCAGTATCCTTTGGTTAGGTCCAGGGTGGATATGAACCAGGCCCTTCCCAATCGCTCCACTAGGTCGTCCACTCGGGGGAGGGGATAGCTGTCGAACTCCGAGACCTGGTTCAGCTTCTGGAAGTCATTGCATAGGCGCATACTTCCGTCAGGCTTTGGCACGACTATGATGGGGCTGGACCAGGGGCTGTTGGACTCCTTGATGATGTTGTCCCGCAGCATTCGGCCGATCTCCTCCTCAATAGCCTCGCGGCGGGCCTCCGGGACACGATAGTGCCGCTGCCGCACCACCACTCCCGGCCGGGTTTTGATCTTGTGATGGACCAGCTGCGTCATCCCTGTGGAGGTAGAGAACACATCCGTGAATTGACCCACCAACTCGGATAGCTCCTGTCTTTGCCCGGGAGTGAGGTTCCCCCAGCTGGACCAAGGTACCCTCATCATGACCTGTGTCCCATGCCGCGAACGCAGACACTACTGGCGCCGGCTCTAGCCATTTCTTTAGCAGGTTCATGTGGTACATTTGTGTCTCCGCTCGCTTACCGGGCTGTTGCAGGGGATAGTTTATGGCCCCCTTCCACTTGAGGACTGTGTATGGCCCTTGCCACCGGGCTAGGAATTTGCAGGAGCTGTTCGGCACCTGTAGGAGCATCCGGTCGCCAGGTTGGAACTCCTGTGGTTGCGCTGGCCGGTTCTTGTTTCTGCTCCTCCTGGGCGGCTCTCATGTACTCCTGGATGATCGGGGCCACTCGGTCAATTCTCCCCTTGCATTTCCTGCACATAATCGATGACTGAGCGGAACAGGGAGGGCTGTTCCTCCCAGGCTTCCTGGGCCACGTCCAGCAGTCCTTGAGGTCACTGTCCAAAGAGGAGTTCGAAGGGGGTGAAGCTTGGGTGGAGGCTTGGGGGCTCTCTTGGACGGCAAAGAGAATGTAGGGTAGGAGGAGGTCCCAATCTCTCCCCTCCTCGTCTTCCACCCATCGTAGCATCTGCTTCAAGGTTTGGCTGAACCTCTCGACGAGCCCATCGGTCTGTGGATGGTAGACGGATGCCTTTAGGTGCTTAACCTGCAACAGCCGAGACAGATCAGACATTAGTTTGGAGACGAAAGGCGTACCTTGGTCGGTTAAGATGTCCTTTGGTATCCCCACGCGGCTGAACAGGAGCAACAGTTCTCTCGCAATGTTACGGGAGGTGGCTTTGTGTAGCAGCACTGCCTCGGGGCATCGGGTGGCGTAATCCAGGATGACGAGTATGTACTCATGGCCCTGAGCAGATTTGGGAAGCAGCTCCACGAGGTCCATGCCGAACCTCTTGACTGGGACGCCTATGATGGGCAGAGGGATAAGGGGGGCTGGCGGGGGCCTCCATGGGGCAGTGCGCTGGCACTACAGACTACAGACTACGTCCATCCCTGGCCAGACAAAGTGGTCTTTTAGCTTCTCTTGGGTTTCGTGCCCCCAGGTGGTCCCCGAGTGGGTGAGCGTGTGCCAGGTGCATCAGAGTCTGCGTCTTGGTCTTGGAGACTACCAGGAGGTCCACGATTTCCCCTCGGCGGCTGGCCCATTGATACAGGAGGCCTCCCCTGACGAGGAAGTAGGAGGAGGGGAGCCTCTGGCTCGGACTCTGGTCGACCCCTTCTATCTGATGCACCTGGGCCCAGCAGTGTTTCAGGCGGTCGTCCTCCTTCTGTTCCCGCCCGAAGGTCCCCTGCCGGTTTACCTGTTGGAATACAGACGAGAGCAGGTTAGATGGTGTGTGCAGCTTACCTTCTGTCCCGGCATCCTCCTTGCCTCAGGCCATGTAGGCCTGTCGCACTTGCGCTTCCTTCGCTCGCTGGGGCGGTTGCAGCGGGTACAGCTTGGGGAGGACACACCCTGCCGGCCAGGTTTTCTGGGCCTTCTTTGGCGTTCCCTGGTCTGGCTCTGTCGAGGATGTGCTAGGGGTTTCCCGAGTAGCGGGGATCCCGTTTTGCTGTTAGGAACAGCCGCGGGTGCAGTCAGGGGGGCAGAGGCTTCGCTCGCATCTGGATTGCCTGGAAAACACACAGCATAGGTTAGCGCATACACCCCGAGAGTCTTCTCTCCCCCTCTGAGCGGAATATCGGCCTTTTATATTCTCCCCTCGCCTGCTGGATGGTGGAATTCTTCCGGTCCATGCACCATTCACAGACTGTGTGTGTGTCAGCGGCCCCGCCCCACTGACTCGTGCTCTGCGGCCGTCCAAAACATTGGTGGAGCTGTCTCTTCAGCACCACCGCGACAGTCGTGGGAGGAGCAATCTTTGTTTCTTGTGCGCCGGCTGCTGGCCCATCGCCACAATATGAATCATAGCATGAAGACATCTGCATGCCAATAGTAAGTTATAGTCTTAGCGTGACCTGATGGCAACAGGAAGTGACATATTTTACACTGATGCACTCCTATCAACATATTAAAATATGCCAGCAATTTCTAAACATGCTAGCAATATGCTAGCAACACTTAGCTAAGTGCTAAAGCGTGCTATTACTGCTACTGAACCGGAAGTTATCACTCAAGCATACAATGCCTAATCTTCCCAAAACTTCATTGGTTTGATAAGAGTCCTGGACACATCTACAGGCCAATATTCAGCTATAGTCATAATGCCATCTACTGCTAACAGGAAATTACACGTTTTACATCATTACACAACACTTGTAACAACATTCAAGTGCTAAAAAGTGAAAAAAAATTAGTAAAAATGGAAAGGCGTTCCCTGGCAGAGCAGCACCGTGCATCCAGTTGCAGATCGCTGCTTGCAGATTTAATTAGGGCCTGAGCACTGCTGGTGCAAAGCCCTATTGGATCTGCTTCGTTTATTAGGGCCCAAGCACCGCTGGTGTGAAGCCCTATTGGATCTGCTCTATTTATTATTATTATTAGGATCAGAGCACCGCTGGTGCAAAGGCCTGTTGGATCTGCTCCGTTTGTTATTATTATTATTAGGGCCCGAGCACCGAAGGTGCCGCACCTCCGGTGCACACCGGAGGGCGCATGCACCAGAGGTGCAGGGCCCTATTGTTTTCCCCATGTTTATTATTAGGGCCCAGGCACCAAAGGTGCTGCGCCTCCAGTGCAAACCGGAGGGCGCATGCACCGGAAGTGCAGGGTCCTATTGTTTTCCTGGTGTTTATTAGGGCCCGAGCACCGCTGGTGCAAAGCCATATTGGATCTGCTCCGTTTATTAGGGCCCGAGCACCGAAGGTGCTGCACCTCCGGTGGACACTGGAGGGCGCATGCACCGGAGGTGCAGGGCCCTATTGTTTTCCTGGTGTTTATTAGGGCCCGAGCACCCCTGGTGCGAAGCCCTATTGGATCTGCTCTGTTTATTCTGCCTCTTCTTCCTCTTCTTCTTCTTCTTCTTCTTCTTTTCCGAATTGAATTGCATTTTAGAGGGCCTAAATATACCCGAAAACTCATGAAACATTGCAGACGCATCAGAACCGAAGAACATTTACATCTGTCTTCCAGAATTGACTGTTGCAAAATGGCTTGATAGCGCCACCTACAAAATTTCATCGACGTGCATCTCACGCTACGCTTCACCTGCATGTATGAAATTCGGTAAACATGTGTAGGATAGCAATACATGCAAAAACTTTTCTTGAACCCATGCCCTAAACTCAACCAGAAGTCAGCCATTTTGATTTATCTCAAATTTTTGCTCCGTTTTTTTCCATTTTCAGGCCTCGTACTTTAACGAACTCCTCCTAGAGCTTTCATCAGATCGGCATCATATTTGGTCGGTCTCATCTAAAGGCATAGACAAAGCTAGAGGCTTTTGAACATTGGCTACACGGCGTAGGCATGGCGGTCTCACAAATTTCGATGTTTCGCCATGAAAAAGGAAGTTGTTATAACTCAAACATAGAATGTCCAATCTGCTCCAAACTTCACATGTTTGATAAAAATCCTGGCCTGAAGACATCTACATGCCAAGATTCAGTAATAGTCATAGCACCACCTGCTGGCAACAGGAAATAATACATTTTTAATCGTGATACACTCCTAACAACATGTAAGTGCTAAAAAGTGCTAAAACAATGGAATGGCATTCCCCTGGCAGAGGAGCCCCAACGTGCACCCGGGTGCGAGGGCCTGTTCATCGCTGCTTGCAGCTTTAATTAGGGCTCGAGCACCGCTGCTGCGAAGCCCTATTGGATCTGCTCTGTTTATTATTATTATTATTATTATTATTATTATTATTATTTAGGGCCCGAGCACCCCTGGTGCGAAGCACTATTGGATCTGCTCCGTTTATTAGGGCCCAAGCACCGAAGGTGCCGCGCCTCCGGTGGACACCAGAGGGCGCATGCACCGGAGGTGCAGGGCCCTATTGTTTTCACGTTATATTTCATAATTATACATAATTCTTTCCTGTAGACATCTACATGCAAATGTTCAGTTATAGTCATAGCGCCACCTGCTGGCAACAGAAAATTACATGTTTTACATCATGATACACTCCTAACAACAAATGAATGCTAAAAAAGTGCTAAAAAAAAATGGAACGGAGTGCCTCTGGCAGATCAGACCCAACGTGCATCTGGATGCAAGGACCCTTTCATCGCTGCTTGCAGCTTTTATTATTATTATTATTATTATTATTATTATTATTATTATTATTATTAGGACCCGAGCACAGCTAGTGCAAAGTCCTATTGGATCTGCTCTGTTTCTTCTTCTTCTTCTTCTTCTTCTTCTTCTTCTTCTTCTCCTTCTTCTTCTTCTTCTTCTTCTTATTATTAATATTCTTTTCCAAAATTAATCACATTTTAGAGGGCCTAAACATGGCTGAAAACTCATGAAACTTTGCATACGCATCAGAACTGTTGAAAAGTTACATCTGATAGGGGTTCCACAATTGAATGTGGCAAAATGGCTTGATAGCACCACCTACAAAATTTCACTGATGTTTCACCTACATATACGAAATTCGGTAAACATGTGTAACATGCCAATATACACAAAAGCGTCTCTTGAACCCATGGCCTAAATTCAACAGGAAGTCAGCCATTTTGATTTAGCTTTTAAATTTTTGATCCATTTTTTGCCATTTCCAGGCCTCACACATTAATGAACTTCTCCTAGAGAATCTTACACTATCATGTAAAGGCATTGACGATGCTAAATTGTGAAGCTTTTGCGGTTTCACTGCATGGTGTGGGCGTAGCGGTCTCACAAATTTCGATATTTCACCATGAAAAAGGAAGTTGTTATAACTCAATGCTGTCCGATCTGCTGCAAACTTCACATGTTTTATAAAAGTCCCAGCCTGAAGATATCTACATGCTAATAATCCGTTGTAGTCATAGCACCACCTACTGGCAATAACCATTTCCAGGCCTTGTATTTTAATGAACTCCTCCTAGAGATTTCATCCAATCAGCATCATATTAGGTCAGTGTAATCTAAACACCTTGCTGATGCAGCCTGACAAATTTCGATGTGAAACGAATCACATTTTTAAGGCCTAAACCTCATGAAACTTTGCATACCCCTCAATAGTGGATAACATTTACATCTGATACAGGTTTTATTATGGAGTGTGGCGAAATGGCTCGATAGCGCCACCTAGACAATTTCAACGATGTGCGCAATACACAGCAAACCGTGGGCATCTCCATCCCACCCACCCAACCAAGTGGTTGCCGTCCTGACCCGCCGCGAACATTCCAACAGTCAACCAACTCTGGCATCAAACCACATTTAGCCTAGCCCCACAGATCTTGCCAATGACCTAATCAAACTACAAGCTTTGGACACTTCTCTGAAGTCCCTGCTAACCCATCTGTCTGACCTCGACGCCTGCCCTCTCACCCCTGATCATCTTGTTCAGTGCCCAACTCTCAAGCATCTCCATGATATCCAGCACAGGTTGCACCTCAAAGATGGCATCCTTGTCTATGTCCCTGATGATCTCACTGAGCCTAAACTTCTCAAGGTTTTGACTACCCCTGAGGGTAAATTCAGACAGAGGCACCCACTTCACAGCCAAGTAGAATGGACTAATTGAACCATGGTCAACCTGCCACTCCATCTGCTATACCAGCACAGAGACATGAACTTCACAGCAGCCTATATCACTCAGCACTACCTTGAGGAACTATACAACCACCTAAACACCTCCCCCCCCCCCCAAGAAAGCCTTAAGAAATAAACTCTATCACGTATCCATGTCCAGTATTCATGTCCAGAATCTAATGTGATCCTTATGCTTGTTAACATACAGTATGTTATGTCATGAGTACACCCCTCACATTTTTGTAAATATTTGATTATATCTTTTCATGTGACAACACTGAATAAATGACACTTTGCTACAATG
>JANDJT010000190.1:12472276-12482910 GCA_024331685.1 Stegophilus panzeri | reverse complement strand
CCCCCCCCCCCCCCCCCCGACCGCTGCATTCATACTGTGTATCTCTCAATTTTTATTTTCTACCTGAAATCTGATAGAAATTGTGAATGAAATACTGTATGATGTTATGGCCAAACCATGAAAATGGTTATCTTGTGGTGTTCTGAGTTTTTAAAGTTATTTTCAATTTATCCTTTAAGTGCTTGTCAGTATTGTATGCCTTTGTGGTGTGATGCAGTCTTTAGGTCTGAGACAAACAAGTGTGTTTACTGACATGAGGATGATGAACGAATTTTCACTAGATTAAAATATCTCTTTAGGTGTTTTACATCATTGAATTATGTTGAATAGGTCCTAAACAAAGAAAACATAAGCCTGAAAACAAAATTGTCAAATTTGTCAAAATTATTGACAAGTGTTAGTTATGTGAAAATGCAAGGGAAGAAATAAACACTGGCTTCACAGAAATTTGATTTTATGGATATACATGGTGAAACAAAATAAAAAAAAAAAAAAAAAAAAAAAAAATGTGCTTCATGTGGTAACATCTAAATTAATTTAAATCAAAAATCAAAAATATTAAACATCACTGAATCAACCTAAATACAGTAGGTTACACCAACAAAATTAAATGTAAGGTTTAAATAAAAAATTTTCAATTCCCCCTCCAGTTCCATGCTGGACCCCCAGGATCTGAGCCGGCTGGCTGCCTCTACAGCAGCTGGCCCCAAGTCCTGAGGTTCTGAAACCCATCTCGCTTTGGCTGAGAAGCAAGACAGCCAGAGCAGAACTGCGCCATAGTGTAGTCCACTCCCATACACTTCAAACAGAAAGTGTCCCCGCCCTCCCCCGTCAAGCCATCAAAATTTGGCCCTTGTCAAAGTCACTCAGATCCTTACGCTTGCCCATTTTTCTTGCTTCCAACATATGAACTTTGATAATTAACTGTTCACTTGATGCCTAATATATCCCACCCCTTGACAGGTGCCACTGTAACAAGATATTTAATGATATTCACTTCACCTGTCAGTGGTTTTAATATTATGGCTAATCGGTGTGTGTAGGATAATATTAAATAATGGGTCTAACAATATTTAATTTGTGTGTGTATTTGAAAATTCATAAATAAAAATAAGTAACTCATTGAAAATAATAAGAATCTAAGCTATTCAGTCAATATTTACATTAGTTAGTCTTTTGTGAATTTACAGGATTTTTATTAATACCAAATTTTTTGTGTAAACGCTCATCTGAACACTTTCACAAATCCAACCGTATCCAGCTTGATAAATGTGGGCCACTGTCTGGAAGTCCCTAACTGTGCCCACAAGTATAAGAGGCCTTTATTTGTCACATATACAACCCCAATTCTGAAAAAGTTGGGACAGGATGGAAAATGCAAAAAAACAAATAAAAAGAGTCATTTGAAAATTCAGTTTACCCTGTACTATATTGAAAACATATTATTAACACATTATTTGATGTTTTACTTTGTGAATTTCATTTATTTTTGAAAATATACACTCATTTCAAATCTGATGACTGCAACACACTCAAAGAAAGTTGGGACAGTTGACTGTTTACCACTATGTTACATCACCTTTTCTTTTAATAACACTTATTAAGTGTTTGGGCGCTGAAGACACCAGTTGGTTAAGTTTAGCAAGTGGAATTTCCCCCATTCATCCATTATGCATTTCTTCAGCTGTGCAACTGTACGGGGCCTTCATTGCCTTATTTTGCATGCCATAATGCACCACACATACTCAATCAGAGATAGGTCAGGACTGCAGGCAGGCCATGCTAGCACCCGCACTCTCTGCTTATGCAACCATGCACTTATAATCTGGGCAGAATGTGGTTTGGTGTTGTTCTGCTCTGGATGGCAGCATATGTTTCTCCAAAATGTGTACATATCTTTCTGCATAAATGTTGCCCTCACAGATGTGCAAGTACCCATGCCGTGGGCACTGACACACCCCTATACCATGACCGATGCTGGCTTTTGGACCTGACGCTGTTAACAGCTTGGAAGGTCTTTTTCCTCTTTGGCCCGGAGAACACAATGGCTGTTTTGTCCAAAAACTATTTGAAATGTTGACTCATTAGACCACAAAACACGATTCCACTATGCTACTCTCCATCTCAGATGAGACCAAGCCCAGAGAAGTCGGCAGCGCTTCTGGACAATGTTGATGTATGGTTTCTGCTTTGCACAGTAAAGCCCTAACTTGCATCTGTGGTTGCAGCAGCGAAAGGTTTTGACTGATAAAGGTTTACAAAAGTATTCCCAAGCCCATGTCAGGATATCCATTACAGACTCATGACAATTTTTAAGACAGTGACGTCTGAGGAATCGGAGATCATGCACATTCAGAAGTGGTTTTTGGCCTTGCCCTTTACACACAGTGATTTGACTGGATTCCTTGAATCTTTTGATTACATTGTGCTCTGTAGAAGGTGAAATGCCCAAAATCCTACCTATTTGCCTTTGAGGAATGTTGTTCTCAAAGTGTTATTATTTGCTTACGCATAAGTTGGCACATTGGCCAGCCTCGACCCATCCTTGCTCTTGAAGGACTAGGCCTTTTGTTGAAGGCTCCTTATATAGTATGATTAGATGATTGCGGCATGTGTTTAACATCACCTTCTGATTTTAACTTGTCACATCGCTATTAGTCCTAAATTGCCCCTGTCCCAACGAATGTGTTACATGCATGAATTTCAAAATAAACATTTACCTTCAAAAAACTATACAGTTGATTAGGTAAAACATCAAATACCTTGTCTTTATCCATTTTTTTTTTGTTTAAATACAAGTCAAAGTACATTTACGAATCACTCCTCTTTGTTTTTATTAGCATTTTCCATACGGTCCCAACATTTTTGGAATTGGGGTTGTAACTTCATGCTTATTGGTCAAATAAATATAAGACCATCATGAATTGTCATAAATGATTACATGATTAGCAGGAAAGGTGATACATATATGGTAAAAATCTAAAAATACTACAACTGTTATATCAGCTGAGCTACTCCACCTTAACCTTGGATCAATTTGTAAATCTGATGTTGGCATGTCCAGGGTAGCTTGGCAGAATCAGTAAGGTTTGACACTGGAGTATGCAGTACTTGGAGCCATGACTATGGCATCAAAATATCATCTGTTTTCCGTTTCACTTATTTTCCACTCTACTGATTCTGCCTGTTCCTGCCCTTTTTCTTTCTATTTGTATGTTTCATTGTCTTTTTGAACTGTATCACATATCCAGATAGCTAATTTTCACTCTCTCTTACTTTCTTAATCTGCTCTTTATTTATTTGCCCACAAACATGTCTTAAAGATGGAGACCAGGAGCATACCCAGTAAAGGAAATGATGTTCATGATAATGTGCCGATGGATTTTTCATCATAATTCACCTTATTGATCTCTATTTCCAAATGATCTCAGTGTTTATTTTGTGGGGACTTTGCCAGTGATGTAGACCCTAGGTATAACCTTTCCTGTCCAGCCCATAAACCATACCAAGAAAGGTCGACCAAGGGGTAGGAGGGACACTTCATGTTTACATAAACTCCAATTTCTGCCTGCCTGGTATGGTCATAAAGTGTGTTTCTCTCTCGTCACAAATGCATTCTAAAATTCAGCAGTGGATTTACCTAATTTGATGTAAATCAAATTTTGTTCAGATTACTATTTCTTATCTTGGTGATGCAACCTGTCAGGTATTTCCCACTCATGCTCAAGTAGACCTGACTGCAACTTGCAGACTGGGACATGGCTGCACCTTTTGCCCATAAGAGTTAGGGGTTAGGGTTATGAGTAGGGTTATGGGTGAAGTCATTACATTGCCTCTAGCCAATGAGACTAAGTTAAGTGCAGAGTGACACATGTAGCCCCGCCAAAAAGTGCAGCCCCATCCCGTTCTGCAGGCTGCAGACAGGACCTTCTCCTTGTGCTCAGCGTGCTTAAGCTACCGCCAGAGCAACAGTGTGCGCTTCGGGGTTTTGGCTTTGTTTGCTTTTTCCATGTAACTGATCTTTTTTTTGGTTAATTTCAATTGTGAAAATTACTACAATGTCAAGTTTACGTGTCAACTGATAGTGTATCACCTTTCTTAATAGGCACTGTTTCAAATGTTTGCTTGTCCAAATATGTAAAAAAAAAAAAAAAAAACAACAATAACAATTTCCATGGGGTATACTTATTTGTTAACATGACTGTACATTTGTTCACATGACTCTTCTCTCACTTTATTTATTTTTCCTTATAAAGAAGGTAGTGGGGGTGTTTTCAGAAAAACAAAACCTGGTCTTTGACAATGACATGAAAGGACATGGCACTTTTTGTGTTGGTAGGATTGAAGCTTTTGAAGTGCTCTCATGAAAATACTGGCATGCTCTATCAAGTTCCCTGTTGCTTGGTTCTGATGATGATGATCTGTAGGCACAGAACAATGAAGAATACTGTCAGATGTTCGGACATACAGTATTTACACCCCTTGTCAGGATTTCCAAAAGTTATGCCCTATATTTGCTGATTGTACATTTAAAATTATATTTTGAGTGTATTCTGCAGATGATTATATTAGTCGAGCTTATTATGTGACCTAAATGAAAATTTTCTTTTTGTAGCCAACATTAAAAAAGCCACACACTTGACTCGATCATATTGCTTTTCTGTTTCTGTGCTTATTTGGGAAGACAGGTTTGTTCCACTACCATGGCAAAGCATATCACAAATAGGCAGTTATAGATTTTAGCAAAGCCTTGTAAAATCCCAATGCTGCCACCATTAACTATTATTGTACAAGTGTTGGCAGGCTATAGGGCTGACGGTAAAATTTTTCCAAAAGGATCATTAAGGATATTTCATTATCTCCATATTGTGGAGGTCAGCCTGTCCATATATCTAGTTTACAGCTGCTGAGGGAATATGCTGCAAGTGTAGCATAATAGACCAGAAAATGTCCACACTAGAAATTATGGCAAATCAATATCAGGCCCCAGTTCATCAATATAAACACCATTTCCACCAGCAGGAAGAGGCAAAAAAGCAAAGGAAAACAAATTAAAGCAAAGAGTATAAAATATAATAAAATAACACTGGTTGCTGTTCATTTATCTGGGAGCTAATCCCCAAACAAGGAGAGTATGAAACCGGATTTAGGTTGATTTTTAATTAATCCACCACCTTAGGATGATTTCAAATTGTGTAGTGTAACTTTATTATGGCATGGAACACAGTGACAACTTTTTGTTGTTGTTGTTCCAGTTGTTGCTGCTATTAGATTTGCTTTCTTTGTTCTTATCTGCATATGGCAGAAACTCAAACTATCCTGGGGGAAGTTATCAGCAGTTTTTGTTGCAACTAAACACCAGAAAGTAAAGACACAGCTACATGATACATGAATATATTATCATGATCAGCCTTTGCTTCCCTTTTAAGTCCAATGTTTGTGCAACAAATCTTATGTAAGCAGTTTGCAGTTTGTTGTCATTCTGTCTTGTGTAGAATTGACAAAGTATACTGAATGAAAGTATCAAAAGTATCTGAATGAAAACAAAACACATTTGGATACTGAATATAGGACAGTAGGTTGTGGGTAAGGGGACATTGCACTGGAGAGTCGCTCCTCAAATAGGGGGTTTAAGATGTTAACAAATGAAAATTAATTTAAAAAATATGAACAGGAACATAATGTATCTGATAGAAAACACTGAACATAGGGTAGTAGGATACTGAACAAAGGGAAGTAGGTTACAGGTAAGGGTGCATGCTAGAGTGGGAGAAAGTTAAAATATTACCTACTGTTAAAAAAATAGCTAGTTTTTATGCAATGTGACCACTCATAGCACTTAATGAAATTGCTTTAACTTGCAAAATTAATATAAAAACACAATTGTCTATGTTAAAAATAATTTGTACTTAAAAATAAAGTATTAGTACAGATGGTCAATTAATAAGCTTTAGACATGCATAATTACATAATTTGCAAACGCTTCACTTCTACATGTAACCTAATGCTGGTGTGGGAAAAACTAAAGTCCATAAGATAACCCTATAGTTAAGCTCTCCGAATTTGTGGATTCAATTTAGGTAACAGCAGAGTGTGCATACGTAGATCATTACCACACTTGAACAAGTGCCAAGGGTCTTAACAACAGCGATATCACAGTCACATACTATCTCTCCAGCTTCAGAAACACCTTCAGCAGGATCAGCTGACCAGTGAAAAACATCTTGCACTTTCTCTGGATGCAGATCAGTGGACTCATACCTGCCTCCATTCGTCCATCCAGTCAGCTACTGTCAGAGTTCTTTGGGGTCACTGCCTCCACTTCCCTCATGGAGCATTATGCCCTGTTGTGAATCCAAACAATAGTTTGCGATAATGGAGCAGTCTTCAATAAACTGCTGATAGAACAATACCATCCCAAGAAATGTCCTCAACTTTTTTCAAGATGGGATCCCTGACCTCTCTTCCATAATGTCCGCCTCTGTAATGGTAGTGATATCTCTCACATTGTCAGGTTCAGAAACTTTAATGACTTCTGTGAATAGTGGAATTTTTTAGTGGAGCCACCTTCAGGTTGTGAGCCTTGAGATTATCTCAAAATATTCAGTGCAGGCTGCGTAGTGTGAGCAAATACCAAAATATCATCAAGGTAGCAGAGCAAACTAAGGACATTTTGATCCCCAAATATTTGCAACATTATCCGCATAAAGGTTGGAGGACTATTACACAGCCCTTGCAGCATCCTGTCATACTCATACAACCCAAAAGGTGATGCGAGTGTGATATATTTTAATCATCTTCATGGACATCTATGTTCTAATGCCCCATGTTTAGGTATAAGGTACAAAAAAATGCATTTCACCCTAAAGCAGCCAATGTATTTGCAAAGTGTTAGAAAAACACTATGAGCAAAGATTTGTCACACTCCACATTTTTTTTTTAAAGTCTGTTAGAATATTTAATAAAGTCTTAGTTTTTAGCATTTATATAGCTATAATACCAACACTTAATAAGATGGCACTGGGCCAGTAGATGACACTTGTAACATAGGAAGGGGAAAAGGTACATATCTCTGGCACAAAGGAAGTTGCAGTATGAATGCCAGAACTTTGCACCACTTAACAACTATGTCTGTTTGTCTATTACTAAGGTAAAATATTGCTTTATATTTATTCATCACCATCTAATATTGCCTTGGATAAAATCAGAAGTGTTTTGATGATATGGTTGTGCTGAGGTTGTAATGATTGGCACCAAACAAGTTAATTCCTCTCAATTCAAACTCTTCAAGTTTGGTTGCTTTTATTTTAACAAGTGTTCACATTTTTGAATGAATCACTACTAAAAAAAAACAGCTAAAGCCAGCCTAGGCTGGTTGGCTGTTCTTTGCTGGTTTAAGCTGGATGTAGCTGGTTTAAGCTGGTCTCCCAACCTGGCCAATTTGGTCAAGCAGGTCTCCCAGCCTGGCAAAGCTGGTGTTCAGATGTTTTAGATGGTGGATGGGTCAGCTGGTTTCCCAGCCTGGCAAAGCTGGTGTTCAGATGTTTTAGATGGTGGATGGGTCAGCTGGTCTCCCAGCCTGGCAAAGCTGGTGTTCAGATAGTTTTAAATGATGGGTCAGCTGATTTCCCCATGAAGCTGATGTACATCTTACCTATTTACTAATTAGATTGTTTTATTAGTTATATCTACTGATAAGGGTAATTACAAGGGTAGTCAGGCAGGCTTGGTAGCATAGCTTAACTACTTATTTCAGTTGTTAATAATCTAAATTATATCAGAAAATTCTACAACAAAATTATTAAACTGGATGCACAAATAAATTAGAACATATAATCTGTAGCATGCTGTGACTCATACCATAATAAAATATTGTCTGAACAAATACATTCACCATAAGTTGTCTGACCAAATATAGTCAGCTTTTTTATTTTGAAAATTTCAGTATTCAATAGACTTGTACACAAATTACAAGTGAACCAGACATAGTCTTTATATAATAATAAATAACAACAATAGTATCATATGTGAATGTGAAGTACTTTCAGAACTGATCCCATCTATCATTTTTTTTTCCATGTCTGTTTAATGTGATTGTCAAATGTAATGAATTCTTAAATTTTATTTTGATTTCATTTAAATTGTAACTTGCCTAGCCCCCTTAAACTTTTCATTTTATATCTGTTTTTCAACCTTGTAATCCTATACACACAAGTTTAGTTAAATCTTTTTTCTCAGGAAAAATAGAAGACATCATGCACAGCAAATTCATCAGCGTTGTTTTCCCAGTGTTAAGGCATTTCAGAGTGAAGTGTTGAAGTTGTATTGTTAGAGCTTGAGAAATTAACTCTGTCAGTGTAGAAGCTGGTTTACATCAGTGTAAAATCACAGAGTTATAGGTAATCAACACCTGCCAGTGTTATTTCCAACATCCGGGCATTTATGAAGAATGCTGAAGAATTTTCCAGACGCCATATTTTTTCTCGCTTCGCAGAGGATGAAAAAAAAGCAACTGGTGAGTAAAGCTACTTAAAAGTTTGCATTTGATAGACTTTCTGTGTGGAAATATACTTATATATGTACTGTTAATTAAATTATTTCAGATACAGCAAAAATGTTAATGGATTATTTGTCATCATTTGTGTAGTTGCTAACTAGAAGCCTGTCAAACTATCTGAAATGGTCCTTAACTACTTATTACTGACCGCTATAAAAATGTGTGATGCCTAAAAGCATGAATTTCACATTTACACAGCATTTCTGTCTAGTGTAGGCTATTTTAGTGCAATGTAAGCATAATACTTTTTGGACCACTTAATTCAATCACTTTTAATATTTGAATTAAGTTTCTCAATTTCTAATAACACATGTAAGTTTTCCAAAATTGCCAGATTGCTAATATTATTTCCTTTTAGATAATACAGCAGAGAACCGAGAGGAGCCACAAGGCCAGCTAGCTAGATAGCTAATTATCTGGCAAATTGAGGTAAGGGTTTTAAAAGTATTTTAAATGGCTAAGTTTATCAGTTTTCTCACTTGACCTGGGTTTTGTTATATTTTTAGAATTTTTGCCGGGAAAAAATAACTTGTTAATTTATGTGATTAATGTTTAACATGTTAAAACATAAAAGCAAATAAAGCATGTGATTTTCCTCACTTCCTGTGGCGCTGGCAGATTATGGCCATGAAATGCAATTTGTTTTATATTTTAATGGAGTCGTGTATTATTATGTTCTCGAATATTCGCTGACAGTTTAAGTGTAAGTGAACATAACTTAAAAACGTGCGATTTCCCGTTTAAAATTAAACGTGCACCTGCGCGCGCAGCTGAATCTCAGTGCGGAATTTCCATGAAGCGCATGTTACACTCTACTCTAAATGAAGACAGTACAGAGAAAATATCAGTCAACACAGCAAGAAACAGCTGGGAAGAAGTGCTTTGAATGTTTATTTCCAGGCCAGGTATATTAACTGTTCATGTTCACTTCTCATGTTATGAATATGTGTTTGAAGCAGGGCTGGACAGTGTGAACATTTCACTCGCATTTGTGACTAAAAATAGATGTGTGCAAACTTTGAAATGTTTTTAGGAGCACGTGAGTGAATAAAAAGTATTACAAACGCAGCCCCTATTTTTATTCAACATAAAGGTTGATAACAATAATGACTAACACTGCACTGAACCAGTGCTGTTCGCTGAAGAAGGAAAAAACCACGTGATCCACTCGTCAGGGCAACGGGCGCTCTAGACACCACTACCAACAAAATGCATTTACAATGCATTATAAATGGGCTTTAATGGAAATGTTACCACGAATTCTATTACTATTGCATATAATATGCAGTAAAATAATAATGGTGACACTTACAATAAGGTTCAATTTGTTGTATTATTTAAGTACATTACCCACTACACTACATAAGTTAACATGAACTAACAATAAAAATACATTAACTAGGATTAATAAATGCTGTTAATGTTAATATAAACACAAACTAGCAAAAATGTAAAATAACATGTTATATTTAACATTAGTTAATGCACTGAATGCATCTACTTGGTTAGGGTTACACCTAAGTGAAACCGAAATCCAACCTAATCTAACCTTATCCCAACTGAAATCTCAAAACCTGCCTGCCAAACTCACGTCAATAACATCTAAAATCAGCAATAAAATATGACGGGAATGGTATAATTAATGTTTCATATATTCATATAGCTGAAATATAGTATATTTCCGTTTGTTTCGGCCAACGTGCATTTGCAGTGCTGATTGCAAGTCTCATGACGCCAACCACTTTACAGCTGTTTTTATGGAGTATCTAAGAGCAGCTGCAATGACCTTGTAAAGACCAAGCAATGACTTTGCCAACTCACACTCTTATTTGGAATGTGGGACTTTCTTTAACATTGCCTAATGTTAGAATTTAAATTTTTCTTCCCTAGCATCTTCCGTCATGTTGGTGAAAGTTCAATATCAAGGTGTGAAGAAATTTGTAAAATTGATAAACGATTTTACATTCCAAGACTTTCTCACTGAAGGTAAGCTTGTGCTGCTGCTTAGAAATGTGCTGTAGATAGTCATGTATCAACTATGCTTGAGACATAAGCTGACATCAAAAGTCCACATGAC
>JANDJT010000190.1:12446364-12460555 GCA_024331685.1 Stegophilus panzeri | reverse complement strand
GGATACAGGAAGGCCTTGGCTAATCCAGGGGTAAAGTCAAGGCAGGAAGGGGCAACAGAGAGCTTGTAGATCTCCTATCCGCTTGAGAGATGTCAGGGCCAGCAGAAGAGCTACCTTTGGAGTCAGAAGCTTCTCGGATGTTGAATCTAAGGGCTCAAATGGGGAACCTGACAGACCTTCCAGGACCACAGAAAGGTCCCAGGAAGGTATGCGCGGCCTGCAGATGGGCCTCAACCGCCTGACACCACACATAAACCGATGATGCACATGGTAATATCACTATTGCCCTTTGCCTACTGCACATGCTTACTGAACAGCTATACAAAGATGAACATGGAGATAACACTTGGCCAGGCTTCTATTGGTTATTTTTTTTTTGTTTTTCGCCATGTATGTTTATGAATATCTCTATTGTTTTTGTGTTCTTGATTGTTGTCCTTTGCAGATCATGCATCATACAGTGTATTCAAACTTTGATTAATCAAATAATCCTGAAATCTCTAAATTCTTAGTATGTAAACCTTTGTTCTCAAGCTAATCCCGTGGATGAGTATACTGATATATTTCCTTTTCCTGATTATTCCGATGGCACTGAGAATATTGATGTAGAATAAATGTTCAAAAGGGAGGAAAGTAGTGAGAAAATTTACTTATAATTAATACTGGTACTGAATCAGTATTTACTTGATTATATGAACTAATAGTTGAACATGTATTCATGTTAAGAATGTGCCAACTTTGAACTTCTGTATTGTTTTACTCAAGAATCATGAGTGCATGAGTACTGTTCTATTCCTGATTTCTACATATAACAATGTTAAGTATAGAGAGACCCAGACAGAGTGACCCAGACTTCATCCTTGTGGTGTTTCTGCTGTTGTACCATTTTTGACATACAAGGGGCAGTGTGACACCAACTCAGTGTCTATTTTAATTTATGTATCCTCTGTTCTGTCATATAAGCAGTTTTCAAAGATCCTGTTATCTAGCTATGTCATTCTGCCTTTGTAAAAGTGGATGATATTATGTCATGTCTAAGAAAACCTTATAAATACTCTGTAATGACGCTTTAGCAGATGTGCTCTTGACTTGTATCAGAGTGCTTCTCAGTTTTTGAGAATTGTAAGAAAAAAAATGTCTCTTGCCTGAATTCTATCTATTCAAATTCTTATAGGTGGATTTCCATGACACTACATACCACAACACCACAGACTTGGACGAATACACAGCATCAGTGACTGGCTACATCAGCAAGTGCATAGATTATGTAAATTCTTTCAAGACCATCACCACACACAAACCAGAAACCATGGATGACTGTTGAAGTGCGCTCCCTGCTGAAAACCTGAGGCGGTGCCTTCAGGTCTCACGACAAGGTAGCCTTTTGTCCCGGTACCCAATCTATCCTGGGCTATCAGAGAGGCAAAGTACAACTATGCAGAAAGAATCCACAATCACTTCATAAACACCAAGAATACAAGGCATATGTGGCAAGGCATTCAGGCCATCACAGACTACAAAGCTATACCTCTTGTCTGTGATGGTAATGCCTCACTCTCTGAACGATTGAAAGATTTCTATGTACGGTTCAAAGTAGAGATGTAACGATGTATCAGCTGATAATGCATATGGGCTGATAAAGGCAATTTTTCATTTTCATGTTTAAAATCATCTGTTGATCAGGGCGGATTGTATCCTGTCAATCAAAAGAGGGTGGGAAAACACATTGATTTTGTGCTGTGTGTAAAGATGATGTCTCTTGTGTGGAATCACAACAAAACTGCCGTTTATAAGCTCTGCACTGCTAAAATTTTACACCGGACACTGCAGCAGTGAAGCGGGAGTTTCGCCGTTGAGTCAAATCTCGTGCAAAATTAAAGCTCCAGTACAACATTGAAAGATTTAAATGAACATGAGTTGACAAAAAAGTATATATTGCACAGAAAAATGTATTTGTAATGTTTTGTTTCATATCCAGTTAATATTAATATATAAAAATATTTATATTATACATTACCAGTTTGATGTTCATTGATAAAGTAGAAATGCTTTTGTTTGTGGTGAGTGAATGAGTTGTTTTTTTGTTTTGTTTTTTACAATTCAGTCAATTATTTCTTTTAATATGAATTAATAACATTCAATATGTTAAGAAATCTTACTTTAATCTTCAGAATTTAGTTAATGTGTTAATGTAAATTTGAGTAATGTGTTTTCTGTTTATGAGACCAGTTACCGTGAAGCAACTTGTTTGCATTTCTTTCAGAATTATGGAATTAATTATTATTAATTTAAAAGAAGGCATAAAAGGCAGAACTATCTGTATCAGTATTGGCCAATATCACTCTGAATAATCGGTTACCGGTATTGGCTGAGAACTTTAGTATCAGTGCATCTCTAGTTCAAAGTACAGAACAACATGTACCAACCTATCTGATCCAGCAGGATCCGGCTCAAATTTAGCCCTGTTTTAAACCCGTTCTGGATAGTCCAACCTCAAAAATTTAGTATACCCACATTCCGCGTGTGAATCTGGCACCTCTGCAGCTGGTTGTTTAAAGTGTCATGCAGCAATATTATCAAAATAAATAGTATTAGTATCTGTGAATCTTTGGGTTGCGATGTTAGGAAAAGAGAAAAAAAATTCACAAAAAGATGGCACCCTCACCCCGCCACGCAATTTCCACACCAAGGCCTTGGGAAAGTTTGCCAAATGACACACAGAATTCAAATTGCAAGCTCTCTCTTTTATTCAGAGAAAAGTATACATCATGCTTGACACACAACAGAGACAATGGATTAACTATTGATTGGCTAGGTGGTAGGGCATATTTGCATTTAACAGGAACCATATCAAAGAAACAGAGGAACAACTCCATAGTAAATGGTATTCAGGAAGTCATTGAACGAACGCAAATGGTATTTGGGGAGACAAAGGTATGTGTAAGTGGTGAAGGGCTTTATTTGTCTGTACCTGGTTGGGAAGAGTTACAGAGGAACAAAGAGATAAAGGTGTTAACACAGGAACAAAGAGGGAAGAGGTGTTCACAGTAAATTTATCAATGCCCGCTTGGGACCTGCACATGCTCTTCCCATATACAGCAAGGGATCCATGAGCCTATGACAGCTCCCACCACTCACATGCCCCCTCCAGACATGGCATGAGTTGTTGTTTATATTTGTATGTGTTCTCAAGGCTATTACAATAAAATCTATATGTGTATGTGTTAAGGTGAGATGAGCAGAGGCCCCCTAAGGGCTGCTTGATTGTGAATTTTATCTTTTCTCGAGTGAGCTGGATCTGGTCAGGCACCATTTCCGTCTACTGGAGTTAATCCACTGGGGTTGAGAGTCAGGGAGTATGGCCATGAGAGAGACAGCTATCACCATTGTGGGAGGTCCAAAGGTGACTTCTCCAACCTTCCTGAGGTAGAGGCTTTTCACTAGTACTGTATCACCTGGGGAAAAGGGGAGTAGGTTTCTCTGCAGACAAAGGGACAGGAGCAAAGACATTACCATGCACATTGTTAAATGTTTTAATTAATGCTTGAGTGTAATCGCCGACAATCATGTCCAGGTCTCCTGTAAAAGAAACACCAGGGTTAGCTTTAGTCCACAGGGTTGGAAATGGTCTGCCCATTATGATTTCAAAAGGAAATAATTGAGACTTTAGATTTAGCTTCTTGGATGTGAGGAGAGAGTGAGCCCTCTTTGACAGCCCACTTAGCCAGCTTGTCTGTCAAAATATTACCAACCTGCACAAAAGGTGCTGAAACGTTTAACTCAGCATGAGCTTCAGAGTTACAAGAGTTAGAAGGTGTGACGGTTTTGGAGTCAGCTGTAGTTCCTGAATAATTGTCTTTTTGTGTGCCATCACCGATTTAGACTGACCACTTCCACCCATGTCTAATGATTTACATACAGAATAAATAACACACAACAAAGACAACAGGACGGTGCAACATGGCAGGAAAGAGTATGCTCAAACAGCAAGAGGAACAGAGAAAAAGAAAGCAAAAGTGTGAGTGATCAAGACGGACTCTGTTTATCTTTCAATTTCAAAATTCTTTGAAAATAGGGTTATACTATTTATATTTACAATAATGCTTAGAGAAACACTACTCAGCGGCCAGAGCCAAATAAAGCCTAAGCATAAACAATAAAACACAATAAAGCCATTTTCTCAATACACAATTAAAAAAAATAAAACAATAAAGATTCAACTAACAGTTACTTCCAATTGCTTCCATAGAACAAATTAATATTATTCTTACATCTCAGTAGATATCCTGGAACAAGTCCCCAGAAAACTGTTAGGATTAGAGAATCTTTGGGTTACTGTTCTTAAGAAGAGAGAAAGCAAAAGTATAAAAAAAAAAAGATGGCGCCCTCACCCAGCCAACTTCCTACACCAAGACACACAAAATTCAAATGGCAAGATCTCTCTTTTATTCAAAGGCAGACAGAGTATATATCATGCTTGACACACAACAGATACAATGAGTTAACTATTGATTGGCTTGGTGGAAGGGCATATTTGCATATAAGAGGAAGAATATCAAAGTATGAGAGGAACAACTCCATATATGGTATTCAGGAAGTCATAGAATGCGAGCAGATGTTGTTCAGGAAGGTATGTAAATGCATGCAGATGGTAATCAGGGAGACAAAGGAATGCACAAATGGTGAGGGGCTTTATCTGTCTGTATCTGGTTGGGAAGCATTACAGAGGAACAAAGAGATAAAGGTGTTAACACAGGAACAAAGAGGGAAGAGTTGTTCACAGTAAACTTATCAAATAGTTTTAATTTTTAATTCACCAAAAGTAAAATTGAACAATCAAAATGCTAATCATATATCACCAGTGTTCAGACATTGCTAATAGAAAATCAATAGCCTAATGTAATCATAATGTAATCATCTCTAGTTCAAAGGTTAAAAAAGTAGCCTCAGGTAGAAATAGTGCAGTTTTATAAGGAAATGCACTGTAAGTTTTACTGAGCATCTTGCAGTACCAGTCACAGTTCTCCTGAATGTCGCATTTGCTTCTTATTTTTGCAGCAAAATCCAGCAGCTTTCATTATATTTTTTTGTCTGAAAAGTGTCTCTTTCCATTTAATATGCTGGTTTCTTTACTGACATGCAAACTAATGTTTGGACATCTAAAATGTTTTTGTACTGACTCGTTAATGTCATGAAATAAAAATCTATAACAAATTTTGTACTAAAAATAGGGTGCTTAAGACTTTTGCACAGTACTGTATATCCATTTTTCCTCACACTGACTGTGAAATAGCTGGCAGAATTGAGAGCTGTCAGCCAATAAGACACAAGTATTTCCACATATTTTCCTGTACACCCTGTCTGATTGGTCTCGCCTCTGTTCACTGAAGATATAAAAATTCAACAACGCCAACTTCTTTTACTGATGTTCAGTTATGTAGTCACAAACCACTCCAAAGTGGAGAATTATTTGGGGCTAAAGAAAATATCTTCAGGGCTACAGCCGTGAATGCCCAGGCCAGGTTACTCCCCTGGCAGCTGTGCAAAACGTGATTTATTTTAAAAATGCATTTTACTTACTACTGTTATCTTAACAATAAATTTGTAATGCAAGTAATGTAATTTTATTGACATCAGTAAATGTATTAAAATGATATAAATTTAAAATGTAATGTGTTATATTACTGTGTTATCAGAAAAAGTAATTAGAATACAGTAACCCAACTCTGCTGATGAAGCAGTTTGGCAACCATCCCCATGACTAGCAGTGATAATGCTAGCCTGATTGTGGAAGGTTTTTAGAAGCACTTATGGGCTAAATGTTGTAAACCTGTGCATGGCTTTGAAAGTGAGATTTACTGCACAGAATTAAATAGAGTTAACATCCCATGTACACTCTCAGAAACGTGTTAATATCCTACACACTTTGTTGTTTTGTGTTATTACTATTTCAACACATGTTGTGTTAAAAAAAGAAAAAAAATTACACAAGTGACCAACACAGTGTGTTAAATTATTGCCCAATCACATTGCAGACTGCACTGCCAATGTCATCATCCAACTCTAAACTCGCCTCAAAGTGAATGTTCGTTGCTTTGACCTCTTGACTGTGACCGTGAAGTCGGAATCCTGAGGTAAGGAAACAAAATGACCATAGGTAAGTTAGCCTTCATCATTATTTAGCATAAATGCTGCTGAAAATGCTTGGCCAAGTTTGTAAAATTTAGGCAGTGAGCTCTCGAAAATGTATTCACTGCAAAACAGTAACTCAGCAAGTGATAATTAACTTTACCTATCGAGATGGCTTCAAAAGTGAATATCATGCCAACAGTGAGGAAGCAGTACGTTATGCTACTAGTGTCATGTGTTTATGTTGGCTGTGAAATATGGACTGAGGTTATTCTATAATTCTCTGGTCTGCATCTTATCTGAGGCTCAGAGTTAGGGTTAGCTAGGGGGATGCTGTTACCAATCACAGTAGGGATGAGTGATGCTAACCTAGACACTCACCTGAGTTGATAACATTACTTTAGCATACAGCTAGTGGTAATGTTATATATTCCCATTCCCTTTTTGAAAGTTAATGATAACATAGCATTACAGCTATTCAACATGATGTAATACAGAGAGTGGGTTAACATTAACTACATTTAGCAAGTGTTTTGGATGAGGCAAGCTGTAATAATTAGCATTAGGAGGATGGGTTAGGCCCATGTTTCTTTATGTATTCGATGAATATTAATTCTGGTTAACAGGTGCAGACACTCAGTGGCTAAAGGAACTTAGCTAGCTCAGTAATGTTGAGGCTAAAAGTTCTTCACAAGGTGTATGTGACCAAAATTGAGGTTGAGGGTTTAGGTTGTAATGTTTTCCACTATCTCTGTAATCTCTGTTGGTTGAGTTAATTAGATTGTGCAAACAAATTGGCGGTGAGGTGCTAAAGGCTGGAAAATAAATATTCTTAAATTATCTAGATTTTCCTGGTGAGTCTACAGCACCATTTTGTTCACCATTAGGAGAGTGGAGGTCACATTTCCAAAATAACACAATTTGGGATTATGTAACACAATTTCTCAGTTGAAGCCCAAAGGCATTTGTCCATATTTTGTAGGTAACAGCTAACCAATACTCTTTTTGCTCTTTTACAGCTTTTCAAATGGAAGGGAGTGGGACTTCTATCTTCCCAGATGGCAGGGATATTTGTAAGAAGATGCATCAACTCCAATTCTTACATCTGTCAAACGTTTAAATGATTTTAATAAATGTCACCTGAATTTCATTCAATTGTTTGTTTATTTTGTGAGCATTTTAGTAGAATTTTAGTATACAAACAAATTGCATTTTAGGACAATTGTAGGGAAAAAAGTATAAACAACACATTTCTATGTTATTTTTGTGTTATTTTTAACACATATTTGTGTGGAAATGTACTAACACACAGCATGTGTTAAATGTACTAACACACTGATTGTGCTGAAAGCAACACAAAATGTGCTGTCCTTAACTAGACATGCAGGTGTGATAAAAATGAACACATGATATGTTAAATATTTCCACACAAAGATGTGTTAAAAATAACACACAACATGTGTAAAATATACTAACATACTGATGGTGTTAAAATATTGTGTTATTTTTAACATATCTGTTTTAAGAGTCTACAGTTATTCAGGCTTTTAGTGAGTACAGGAACTCAAATACACAAAAAGTTCCAGAAGGACTATGGCAGTTGCTGGCTACAGTAAATACCATACCAATCTTGAGTGGAGTGCGTGCTGGCTTTCTCCAAAATGAATCTCATTTGTACCTTGCAGCATGCATCCCTTCTCATCCCCACCACCTCGTCTCTGATGTTTTTGAACATAGTAGGTCCACCGATTAGAAAGTTCAATCCCAAGCCATTTGTGCACTCATGGATATGCAAGGGACACAGGGGAGAGGAGGAGGACACTGACATAACAGATGTGTGGAACATTTTGTGTTAGGTAAGATGTTTTTTTCTTGATTATGTTGAGCAGTTAATGTTACTTTATTTAAAGTAGGCCTACTGTATTAAACATAGATTTGTTTTTGAAGTGCTTTGGACAAATATGTTTTGTAGCTAACTGAGGTGATAGCACATAAGTTGATAGAATGTGCATTCCATAAATGTTTCCCTTTGTTCTGAGCATACTCGCTGCTACAGATGTGGCCTTTAAGATTGCATGTTTTTTCACACGGTTTCATGCGATTCATCAGATGTTATCACGCGGTATTCTGCAGGCTCGCTTCTTAGAATTTAAATTCATTTGTTGTACTTCACAAAATAACCATCAGGTGGTGCATGGAACAACATACTGTAGCTGAACACAGTACAATAAAAAACATGGAATGTGGGGTTGAATGGTTCACATAAAATATAACATTTCTCATCAAAACTTATGATAAACCTAATTTAAACAAGTTTCTAATGACAAGATTTAACTAGGTAAAGTGAGCGTGATTGAGTCACGTCGTACAGGTACAATCTAAGCCTCAGCTCAGTTTAGTGTTTTTTAAATGAGCATTTTTTTTTCACTGTAGAAAGTTCCTCAAATGTTGAATGAATTCCATCTTCTCCTTTCTTACCAATGGAAACTTTTGTTCTTTTCTTAGATTAAAAGTTTTATTATTTAAAAAAATAGTTTAAAGTGAACAAAGTCCAGACACTGAAAAAAAGCCCAGTGAATTTACTTAATTTAAATTCGTACATCGGTTCCACGTGATTGAATTGAGTTACATTAACATAATTTGTTTTCGTACATCAAACATGATTTGATCATATATTTTCAATGCCCTGAATAAATTAAACTTCACCTTAGCTGAGGATTGAACCCCGGTTGCTGATATTCTGCAACAGCCACATTTCCACTGCATTATTCTACCACACACACTAGCTGACCTGGCCACCTAGGTCACTTTGCCCCCTCGTCTCTCGTAAGCACCCCACCCCACTGTTACGCCCTCGCCGGCAGATGGCACTGCAGCACAGCTTTAGAGAGCACGCGTGCACGAGACTGAACTCTAGTATACGGACACGTGCCTTTGTTTTGGTTTTGTTCTCTTCCTGTTCTGGTATTGGTTTATGTTCGAGTGTGTCTCATAATTGGTTCCAGCTGTCTGTACTCAAGCGTGATTATGTTGGTTATTTAAACCCCTCGTGTTGCTGTGCACTTCACACAGTATTATTCGTATACGTTAATGTGATGGTGAAAGCGTTACGCCTGCTAAGTGGTCTTAGTTTCATTTCGTGTTCTTGTTCCATGCCTAGACTTTAGTTCTATGTTTAACCTCGTTAACTTGTTCAGTATAGACCGCATTTCCTGTGTTTTGTCTGCTGCATGAAAATAAAGACATTGATCTGCACCTGCTTCTGCCTATGCTCCCGTGTCGTAACACCCACCCCCCCAAATGCGATTTCAGCCACTGGGACCTAGCACCACGCCACTGTGCCATCTTATTTCTTAAAATATTAATAATTAACTAAATATTATTTTTAAAAACAATTTTGTAAATTATTTTAGTTTTACCATGAATGCTGATTATGAATGAAGAGTAGAAGTTGACTAATAAATAATTAGCGTCATGACGTATACACATACACACTGCTATTACGACAGTGACGTAAATAATGGTTGAGGCTGCAGCCTTTCTAAAGTAAGATGTCCTTTGCTTTTTTGTCTTTGTCACTAGTATGTGGTTATGTGACCAGTGCTGGTCATTATTATTTACGTGAGTGCTTTATGTGTAGCCTTGCTCTTTAGCATCATTGGGTGATGACATGATGGTTTTTATAGTGTGCCATGCTTAATCTTTACTTAAAAATAGATTTAGTAAAGTGGTATTATTATTATTATTGTTATTATTATTATTATTATCATTATTATTATTATAATTATTGGCTAAGGTAATATGAAATGTGAGCCTCTCTTTACTCACAACCCAAAATTTACCAGCTGCCACCTTTAATTACATGGGGAGGTCCAGGAAAGGAGTCTGATCAAACACACTGCATCCACAATTATAAGGAAAATATATGATACTTTAATAACACTTAAATGTTGAAAAATTATTATTTTTATTTTAATGAGATGGGTGATGTAGCCCCTCCCCTCTCCATGAAACATAGAGGCCCCCTTGTTCTGAATGCCCTGACGCCGACCCTGGAATCGATCAAAATTCAAACAAATATTTCTGGGCTGGTCTGTGCTTAGGGCTGTTGTAGAAAGATGGTTATCTCTCTGACCTGTATTAGTTCGCCTTCCAGCACTGTGAATCTTTCTCTCTTGTCAGTGAAGTAACAGTATGGATGGGTGTCTTTGGTTTGTTCAATGGTGGGGGGATCTCTGTGCTCAACTGAGGGGGTGGGGGGGGTGTAAAAGCAAGTGGTCTGACTCCTCAGGGGTGAGGAATTGGTTATTAGTAATTGGCTCCTGCTGTGCTCTTTCCTTGATCTTGAGGAAGATTTGTTCACAGGGTACATGGATGCTATTTACTACAAGTATTCCTGTTATTTTGTAAATGGTGATGCTGATAGTTGGCATGTCTTCCTCATTTTTTTAATTTTTAACTGGAAACTCTGCCATGCATGGGGTTTATTCGTGTAAAAAAAAATCAGGTTGTTGGCACTGCCATCCTTATGTCTGCAAATGAAGTCTCTGGATTTTCTGTCAGTCTCTTGTTTTTGTAAACTTTTCATGCAGTTTCATTTGAAATATCTTTTGGGTAGTACAGTGAAATGTCCTCCACACTTTGGGTTTGTGTGGGCCTAGGGTTATAGGCCATTTGCACCCGTGCTTGGGGTTGGGTGTGGTTAATTCACCTTCAACATGCAGCTTTACAGTTTACTGTCTTGAGCTGCTGATCTTATTACTATGCTTTTAATATAGTGTTTTCACTATATTTAGGATATTATTGCCAGTGGCCACCAGGGTACTATCTAATGCATAATTAATAAAAAAAAAATCGATTTCTTATCACAGGATGAATAGTTGATCAGAAATATTAAGTTAGCAAAAATCCTTTTACCCTGCTGATCTGCTAGTCTCTCTTACATATAATGGTAGAAAACACAGGCAGCTTAATCTAAAAATAGCTCAATTTTCCTACACTGCCCATTTCAGATTAAAAACAGTGATGTTTACCAACAAAGCCAAAAATGGACCAGTGCCCACCTACCTTAAAGCACTCATTACACCCATGCTGCACTATGATCCCTCCAAGCCCCACAATTTCTCATGACTAGAACATATATCAATGCCCTTCTTTGTCCTTGCACCCAGGTCATGCAATGACCCTGGCTGACCATACAGCTGTCACTGAGTTGTACCATGTAGAGTCACTGGCTGTCTTCAAAGAAAAACTAAGGACCTACCACTTCACTAAACACTTGAACTAGCACTTTGTTTATCTAAAAAAGAAAACTTGTCTTGTATTTTATTTTCATTCTGTACTAGGCTTGTCATGATACCATCTTACGATACTATACCAGCTGAAGTATCATAATACCACGTAGTATCATGATACCATGCAGTATTGTGTTAATTCATCAGTAAAATCTATAAAATGAACAAATTTACAGAAATACATAGATGTAAATGAAAACAGACTAACCAGATTTTCCTCTGAATACGTTATTAATAAGAAGAAATAACTGGCTATTGGAAAAACTCAAGAACAAACATACAGCTGGCAAGCAACTAATTCAATGTGCTACATATTTCATCTATTATTCCCTTAAGCAATGAAATTATGCAAATGGAAATTGTCCTCAGAGTACTAAGAATGAACACAACATTAGGAAAAAATAACTGAATTTGTAAATGAACTCCAAAAAAAAATCATAAAATTGGGAACATTAGCTCACGTTCTATCAAACCCAGCTAATTTTCAGGGTTTGTACAGATGCTTCCTAATGAAATTCAAGGACTTTCAAGGAATTTTAAAGCACTCTTTTTTTATTTTCAAGCATTACACAAGATATGTCATTCAAACATTCTTTTTCTTCTTTTTAAATTCCAAAAATAAATAACAATAATAATAATAAATATAGCTGCAAGCAGCAATACTGGGGTCAAGCCAGTTATCGGTACCATGAGCAGCAAAAGAAGCTTTGTGACATGTTTTTGGTTAGAGTCCGATGAACAGTGTATGAAGAGTTAGAAAAAGTAAACTTTCAATCATAAAAAAAAACATTTATTTTAAAAATAGCTACTTCTTAGAATTTTTGTCAGGTATGTGGCACTGTTCTGAAACTGCTCAGCTAGCATCTGGGCATGATGGTCAACATTCAGAAAAGCATTCAAGAGTTGTAAGCAAAAAAAAACAGTTTTTACTATTTTCTGACCAGTAGGGGCAGTGTGCCAAAATGTTACAGGTAACCTCAGGGCCTAATCATGATGACATGTACCAAGTTTCGTCACAATCCCTGAACGTGTTGCAGAGATACAGCCTCACGTTCAATTGTGCACATTCTCCATTTAATTCATTGAAGGGCCATTAGAAAACAGTATGGATTATCAAAATTCTGTGAATAAATTTTTGTCGTGAGTGCCTCTAGATGATGCAGGCCAATTTTCATGCAAATCAGACAAATGGCCTAGGACGAGTTAAAAAAAAGTAGGATTTTCAGAAAATACAAAATGGCAGAAATTTTTTGTTATGGAAAATGACATCATAGGGTGCGATCAAATTGTCTTGCACCAAGGAATCAGAGGAAAAAAGAATTTCATTTCAATTTCATGTTCAAAAGTTATTACCATAAACATGAGTGCAACTTTGCACAGTTGGTGGCACTAGAGGGATTGAGCTTGTAATGTTTAAATCCTTTTAAGTATGAGGCCAAGAAAATTCTCAATTCTTAGAGATTTATTCAAATCCAAATGCAAGACAAACAAGCCAAGGAACAGACTGGAGGGGCAAGGACACAAGTTCACTCTTAATGGCATCCTCCATAGGTGCACAAGTTGGAGAAAGATGAGACGCATGACAAGTTTTCCCATCTGGTAACTGGTGCATGGACCAAGTTGACATGCAATTTTCAAAGGCTTTGAGAATCTATGATGTCCTTTTGGGACATGAACTAGAATTTGTGTATGCACCCAGTCTCCAGGTTTGAACTCAGGAGTACAAGCTCTTCGTCTCATGTCTGTGTATATTTTTATCTTCTTTTGAGACAATGACACTTTCTGACTCACAGCAGCATCCTTACAAGTGTTAGGAAGAGGGAGAGCATGAGATAAGTATGCATTTTTCTACCACAGAGTAACTCAGGAGACTGTCCAGTAACAGAATGTGGAGTAGCATGGTAAGTTTGAATAAACTCTGTTAGTGTAGCTTTCCATGGCTTTCCAAACAGAATAGCAGACTGAATACAACTCTTCAGTACTCGATGGAATCTCTCAATAGCTCCATTTGCAGCTGGATGATAAAGTGATGTATGTATGTGTTGAATGTCTGAATCTTTCAGAAATGCAGCAAACTCCACTGACTTGAATTGACATCCATTGTCACATACAATGTAATGAGGATTTCCAAATCTACTGAAAACCGATGTCAAGAAGTTGATTACGTTTTTGCTTGTGATTGAAGAAGTGAATGCTACTTCTGGCCACTTGCTATGATAGACAATCAAAATCATAATGTAATGACAATCCCAAGGAGTGGTTTCAAATGGGCCAACAATGTCTAATGTCAACAGCCACTTTTCCCCATGGCATAGATGGAAAAGGTACAGGTTGCAAAGGTGCATCATGGACAGTTGTAGTCTTATCAGAAGACAAGCACTATTCCTTGATGACCTTTGTGGGCCAGAGTCACCAAGACATGTCACAATAAAACAGGAACAACAAGATGTGACCCTTTAAACACATGGTCCTTCTACACAGCAAGTTCATCACATACTTGAAAATATGGTCTTAAAACAACATCCATAGCAGCTGATGAAGAAGGCCTTCCACAAATAATCTGAGCACATAATGCAGCCAATTCTGAACATGATACAGAGGCAGAAGCAATTTCAATCGGAGACACAGCAGACATCTCGGAACATAAAAATCCGATACTGTGAGTCAGAAATGCCTTACTGTCTGGATGTCCCAGTAGGAGCATAAACAAACTCCAGTTAGTCCAGAATGCAGCTGCTAGAGTCCTAACTAGAACCAGAAGACACGAC
>JANDJT010000190.1:12405367-12424539 GCA_024331685.1 Stegophilus panzeri | reverse complement strand
GCCGGGCTGACAGCCAACCCCAAGAAATGCCACCTAGGGCTGACCGAGGCACAGTACCTGGGCTACCGTATTGGCCGAGGTATGCTGAAGCCACAAGCAAAGAAAATCGAGGCAGTGAAGGACTACCCCCAACCCACATCAAAGAAACAGGTACGTGCCTTCTTGGGGTTGGCAGGGTATTACTGCAAGTCCGTGCCTAACTTTTCCTCTTTAGCTTATCCCCTCTCAGACCTTATGAAGAAGGGCCAACCGGACGGGGTGAAATGGTCTACGGAGGCAGAGCAGGCATTCTAAGCCCTAAAGGAGGCCCTCACCAGCGCCCCAGTGTTACGCAACCCAGACTTCGCCCTCGAATTCACTGTACCCACAGATGCCTCCGAGACCGGGCTGCGCGCCGTTCTCTCGCAGACCTTTGACAGAGAGGAACACCCAGTCCTCTACATCAGTCGAAAGTTGTCCCCAGCTGAGAGGAAGTATGCGGGCATGGAAAGAGAGCCCCTGCCGATAAAGTGGGCCATCGAAGAGCTCCAATACTACCTGGCCGGTCGGCACTTCGTCCTGGTGACAGACCACGCCCCACTGCAGTGGATGGCCAAGGCCAAGGACACTAATGCCAGGGTAACTCGATGGTTCCTCTCGTTGCAGGATTTCTCTTTCCAGGTCCAGCACCGGGCGGGGACCCACAATGGGAATGCAGATGGCCTCTCGCGATGGGATGCACTGTGGGCCCGACACACGACGGCAGTGGGCTTGGAGCTGAGGGGGGGTACTGTGGCGACAGGCCGGTGGCCGGCGCACAAGAAACAAAGATCGCTCCTCCTGCGACTGCCGCAGTGGCGCTGAAGAGACAGCGCTGCTTCAGCGCCACCAATGTTTGGGATGGCCAGAGAGCACGTAGCGGCAGGGCAGGGCCGCTGACACACCCACGGCTCATGAATGGTGCACCGGGCGGAAAGAATTCCACCATCCAGCAGGAGAGGGGAGGATATAATAGGGCGACATTCCACGCACAAGATGAGAGGAGGATCTCCGAGCATGTGCGCAAGTAGCTGGCGTGTGTTAGGCGATATTTTGCGACACGTGCATGTCCGCTAACCACTGCTGTGTGTTTTTTCTGTTTTTCTTTCAGACGAAGTCGACGCGAGTGAAGGCTCTGCTGCCTGGTTGTAACCGAAGACAGCCGAGACCTTCACCGCCCAATCGCACTTCAAGACACACATACGCATGCACACACACGTGCACCCGCACTCCCCTCACCATCCATCTTGAGTAAAGATCCCTCCACTAGCAACCCTAAAACGGCCTCCTGTGTGTCTGTGCTCCACTCACCGCGGGCTAAATTCCCTACAGTGCCTTAATAACTGCGCCCACATTAGCTAACCCAGATTATAGCAAACCTTTCCATTGTGCGTCCTGCTTGGTTGGAATGAAAACCTGCACCCACACCAGCCCTTTCCGGATAAGATTGCCCACCCCTGGTCTAGACCATACCAACAGAACAGAAGCAATCCGAAAAATCCGCAAGGACTGGTGGTCACCATACCTGGCCAATGCAGTCGATCATGCTCTTAGCAAATGTGAGACCTGCATCAGGAATAATGTCTGAAAAAACTTTACCGCCCCCATCGGACACATACCAGAACCAATGGGTCCCTTCCAGCACATAATGATGGACTACGTAGATATGGGGGCCGACAATAGAATAGAGAAGAAACAATACATTTTGTTAGTAGAGGATCGCTTTAGTCGATGGGTCAAGGCCACCGCTACAGCCAAGGAAGACACACGAACAGCTGCTAAATTCCTTTGTCGAGAAGTCATACCAAGATTCGGCATCCCCGACTATTTGAGCTCAGATAATGGTGCCCATTTTGTAAATAGTACAATCGAAGTGATTGCAACCAAGCTGGGGATGGACCACAAGCTGGGATGTGTGTACCAACCCCAATCCCAAGGAATGGTTGAGCGGGCAAACAGAAAGATAAAAAGCAAACTGGCAAAGATCTGCGAAAGCTCCCGCCTAAACTGGGTACAGGCCTTGCTGTTGACCCTGATGAAAATGCGCTCACAAACTAACCACGTTACTCACTTAACCCCGCATGAAATGCTTACAGGCTGCCCTATGCCAATGTCATATACTCGGGGTCCCTATAAAGACACTTATATTTGCAGGTTTGTGAGGCGATCCATGGGACGGACGACGTAGCACCAGAAAGACTAGTGGAACCTGGTGACCAGGTGTACATATGTACCTTCAAGAGGAAAAATCCCCTTGATCACAGAAGGGAAGGACCCGTCACGGTGGTTGCAGCTACCCCAACTGCCATGAAAGTTGAGGGCAAAGACCATTGGTACCACCTAAATCATTGTAGCAGAGGAGACAGAAAAAGTCTGCTGTTGTGACCCCCAGTCAAAGAGGAAGCGTCCACCTCCAGACAAGGTGAGCCCTGGACCAGTCCAGGCGAGAGCGAGGCAGAGGATCAGTTGAGCCACTCACAAGGTACACGTGCCCAAACTAAATGACGGGCAGCTAAACAATCTCAAAGAACACAAACAGGCGACAGTCCTTCACTCCAAGAGCTTCCCTCACCCCCTGGGGGTGAACGACATGATACAGACCCCTCAGACAGCCTTTTTCAAAGCGATGACAAAACCCAAGCCAGAATAACCCAAATTATACAAAGCGAAGTGAGCCCCACAGAGTTACCCTTCCAGATGTTACAGTTGGACTTCTTGAGTACTATTGACAACTTGCCTATAGCAGATCCCCTGGCTTTGCAAGACCAGCTTTCGGGAGCTCATATGCCGCTGGAACGTTTGCTCGACCAGACCCTGCCTGGTACTGCCCCAGAAAATGGACTGGCTCCTCCGTAGTAAGCGTTTTGAGTTAGACAAAGTGGTTGTATCCACATGGGTGGCCATTGCATGCATACTCACACTTTTTATTTTATTTTATGATGTGGCTTTCCCTATTGCTGTAAACCTACACAATGCAACAGTGTTCCCGAATGCTTCTTCCATGGTCGTTACCGCCCAAGCTGGACCACATGCCCCACTGCTTAGGGTTCGTCAAGATCGGTGGTTCTATACCCCGTCTGGATGGTTCCGCCAGCAGTCTACTTGTAAAGATCTAACTCCAGAGACTGATGCACCAAACAAAGTAATTTCTCACTACCCTCAACATTGACACAATATCTCACTCTGCTTCCAGTCAAAACAGCAAGGAGCCTGATATGTGCCTTGGCACTGCTAAAACATGCACACAATGAATCATTGATCCGAAATAGCCCTCATCTAGCCACGTACACTCTCACGCCCGCACAAGCTGAAATACAGGTTGGCCATTTGAAAATTGTAGGTATTGCGAAAATGGCCTGGTGCGCTTACAACAAGACAGTTAAGGGTACGGCGAATGGCAGTATAGCCGTTGTAAAGAACCTCTTCTGGTGGTCATTTCGCTGTTCTGCATCGTCATGCTCTAACCTATGCTCTAGTAACACCCCTTCTGCTCACGTTCACCATCATGCGCACAATGTCATACCCATGTACGACACAGAACCCAGATGTTGAACAAATTACAACGCTACTCTATTACCACTGATAACATTAGCTTAGCCCAGAAACAAAGTAACATGTACTTAGCGTGGATGTTTCACATGGCTCGCTCGTGACCGATCGCTTGTGTCTTGTTTGCCACGACCGCAGCACTGGCCACCATTTCATGCTTCCGTTGGGTGACCTAAAAGAATGCCTCACTGAACCCTATACGGGGGATTTCTTGTGTCCCACTGTCTGTCTGCTTGGAGCAATTTCAGTTGGCTTCGGGCCTACTATCAGCTCTAGTTGTGAGTTTCACCCAGTTCAAACACAAGGGTCCGGTTCCATGGCAGTACGCACCAACGGGCCACGCTCCTCCTCTCTCTGTTTGTGCTCAAAACATGTAGTGTACCCTGTGGGGAACCTGACCAAACACTGCAACACTTCCCTGTCCGTGGATAGCTTAAATATAACCACCCACTCCTCCTGCAACACGTCTACTGACTACTCATGTACGGACTCTGAATTCGTCCGTGTTTCTTTACCTGACCTAAGAGAAGGCACACTCCCTCTTGCAGACATTTTCTGGTACTGTAGTGGGGACCATGTACCACAGACTCTCCTGCCAGAGTGCCAAGGCTGCTGTGCACCTGTCTGGTTGGATGGAAAGACTCGCGTACTGATACTGCCTGACAACACGCTCAGGGCCACACTCCCGGTGGGAGTCCCCGACCGTTTCATGGCAATGCAGGCAGTGGGCAGTGGGTTAACATCCATTTTATTTCCTAGTGTACAGATAAATCGCAACACAGCCTGGATCAACTACATTTCGTACAATCAGCAACATTTTATTAACTACTTCATCGGAGTGCTAGGCCTGATTCATGACCAGCTGCATGCAACATTTCTCATGGCCATGCAAAATCGGTTTGTGCTTGATCATATGCGCGCTCCAGAGGAAGGGGTATGCACCATGATTGGCCCAGAATGCTGCGCAGCCATCCCCTTACACACGGGGGCCCAAGGGGCTCCCACCCACGTTCTGGACTGTTTGAAAGCCCTGCAGGAGGAGCACGTGCGTAATACTGGGTTTGCCACTCACCTTCCCACCTGGCTTCATGGCTACTCTCTGGAGATTGGACAGCTACCTTAACCCACCTCGGGGTGGCTCTCATTGGCCTTCTTCTCATCCTAGCCCTCACTGTATGTTGTGTTATCCCCTAAGGTAAAAGCTTTGCGATTTCTGCTGTGACCAATGTTTCCAATGTCTCTGGCCAATATGTCCTCATAGGGGGGTGTGAGGCGGCACTGGATGAGGATGTCAGCGGACATGGGTATGAAGCGATTGATCAGCAAGTCATTACCGTTCAAACACAATGAGCCTGCAATGGCACAAAGCCACCCCCAGGATACGAGGAACTGATGCAAAGCATACCTGAGGAGATTATGGTATAAGTGAACTCTCTTGCACATTGCAGATTGACTGTATTAGGATTGACTGTACTTTTAATTATTTTCAATTTATTAGCTAAAGCAGTGTTTGAACTATACTTTTAACTAGAGCAAGTTGTTGATTCAGGCTTGATTGCGATGTTTTGTGGTTTATGTTCAGTGTTTGTTTGTATATACATATGTGTTCAAGGAAGTGAAGAAGAAGTGATGAGCCATGCCCTGGGTGTAAGTGCTAGCCTACCCTCTCCCCAAGGCTGACCCTCTATGGAACACAAAGTGCCTGGGCTGAAGACAACCTGCATAAAGGAAGACACTGCCGTGATCACCACTAAGGAAAACTCCAGATGGAGAAAAGTGGACAATAACTTTTTATAAACTGACTGTGGTGATACATGTAATGTGTAAAGAACTGCAAACACAACCAGGTGCAGGAAAAGAAAAAGGGCACTGTCGAGCACGAAGGTGCTGGCAGGGTGGGAATTTTTCCTCAGAGAGGTTTTTTTGCCCACCCCTAGATGCGTAGTGTGTGAATTGTGAAAAGCAAGGAGAGTGACAATCAGAAACCTCGAGTCCTGAAGAATACAAGACGAAGAGTAAAAAAGCCCACTTGAGAAAAATATGGACAAAAGAGGTAAAACTTTAAATCTACATAGTTAATGATTAGCACTTAGTCTCAAAATTAAGAAAATATAATCGATCAGTATTTAATCGTTGTAACCAAGAAATATAATCAATATTTAACTCCACTAAGAAGATTGACCGTACTAACCCCTATGAAAACATGAGCAGGTATTTCTATGTAGCTCCGGCCCAGACAAGAAAAATGGAGCCCTGCGCCCCATACTCCAGTTACCCATCTACTTTGAAGCACCTAGGAGGATGGCTTTGGATTCTCTCCCACCGGCCCTCCAAACACTCCTTAGGAATCACCCCAACTGTAGTGTTGTAGAAGTAGTCCCTACAAATGGCCCAGTAATTGGCGAGTATGATCGCCGACACTATGGGTATGCAAAAGTTATGATCAGGCAATTGACCAAGGATGGGCTAAGGGTGCGCCAGAATCAGTTTATTCACAGATACCCACTAAATTAGTAAGGTGAGGCTTGGAAAGTCTCATAGGGGGGAATGTTGGATAAAATTTATGGTAGAAATAACACACAAGGGAAACAGATATGAAAGATAAGAGTTTAATGAGAAAAAGGGGAGATACAGGTTAATAAAGAGGGCTGGTAGGCGAATAATCGCTAGGAGAGGGAGGTTGGGAATACTGGGATTGTAGAGGAGAGGCAGGAGAATATTCAGGGCTGCTAGGTGAATATGGAGTAGGGCTGAGAAAATCTGAAGTAGGGCTAAAGCCAAAGTCATCCCCAGACAAAGCCATGTCCTAATCAGGAGGAAGCTCAAAAGGATTACCAGAGGAAAAACTGAAGAAATCTCTGTTTGAGTAGAGGCATCCACAGACATCGTAACAGGAATGATCCTGTAGTGTAGGGGTGGGGGGGAACCAAGAAACACTAGGGTCAGCAGCAAGGGCTTCAACCAACAGAGTCAGATCAGCAAAAAGGTGTGCTAATGGACATCGTGTGTTCAGGTCCAGGCCAGAATCATGAAAGGATGGTAGGAAAAAGGGATACTGCCCAGCTAAAAAAGGTAAACCACGAGAAGAACAAAGTTACACTCTTTCACTCATAGAGAAAGCCCCTCTGAGTCAGACGTTACATAGCCACAACAAAAAAGTGGAACACACACACACACACACACACACACACACAGAATAAAATACAGGGAATAAAAGGATAAATTACTAACATTTATTTACATTGTAACGCTCACACTATACATATAATATTAATAAGAGAGCAAAGAAATGCATGTACTTAACCATAATAAAGAGAAAAATACAGAGACAGCTAAGGTCCTCACTTGATGATAGTCAAACCATAAATGCATTAGAAAGCAGAGGTTGTTTTTTAAAAAGGGAAACAGAAAAAGGGTGAACTTAATGGAATCTGGAAAAAAAGCTAAAATTCAGATATAATGGAATTGGAAAAAACCTAAAATTCAGACATAATGGTAACAGAATACCTAAAAATCAAAGGTATCGGAATTTGTGCAAACCGGGGGCGTACACAACTTTTGGCCAACTGTATAAAGGGAACCCTCAACTGAGGGGTTTTTAGATTACTTTGGGACATCTCACTGTGTGGATCTCATGTTGATGGACAGTAAACTTGGACCCTTTCTTTTCTCACTCATGGTTCTTTGTGTATTTCTTCATCCACAAGCTGATCTAGCTGATGTAAGTATTCACTTTAAAATTGGTAGTATTTAACTTTTGGTGATTTCAACACAACACTGCTGCTGTCTGCATAAGCTTCTCCATCTCTGCTATATAAATTTCAGCTTTCACAGGATACTTCACCAAATGTCTCTTGACACTGCAAAGGTTATACATGACCGAGTCCTTAGGGGCATGCAACCAAGACATTTTCTTCAGTTGTTGTAATAGCATTGCCAGTCAGAGAATTCCATTCACCTCTGTGCGGATGGTCTTGGTTTCAAGCAGTTTTATTGTCTCTAGATCTTGCTTGGACCAGATCACCTCTTTCTCATCCCTGTGTGGAGCAGTGTCCATCTGCTAAATCTTTGGACATTCTTAATGAGCTCATCTTGTGGTGGAAAGACAGAGGTCAGCATGGATTGTTGTGAGGATGCAGACCACCCAGTGAATGGTGTACAGCCTTGGTGGGTCCATCCCAAGCACATGTGGACAGCAGCAGGGCCACCTGGATATCCTAATCAGATAGGCTTGGGTGGGGTAATCAGATGTGGCTGATCTGATTCAATAAGGAGGGGCTGAGCATCTTTCAAAGACAGGATCAGAAGACCTCGTGTTTATACTTCCTTTGCAATTGCTCCACAGGATAGGATTGGTAGGACAAACTGAGGCATTTGGCAGTGAAGTTGTGTTTAACTAATAACTGGTTTGGGGCTTATGGGTTAGGGATACTTGAAAGGATATAGAGGATCCATGAAGAACCTCAATGCAATTTCACACTGTGTGCAATGGGAGATCCGCAGGTGTGCCCTGTATGCCAAGTGCTTTGGCAGAAGTTAGGAGCAGGATGGTTCTCTCTGATCTGTCTTCCAGGAGGCGAATGAATCTAGAGTATGGTCTTCATAACGACCATGTACAGGAACTACCTTCAGCATGACGCAGTTCCCACCAACAGGTTTGTCCAGGTAGAACCGATCTGATGATAAACTAGTAAGGTTATGGCTGGGCAAGAGGAGGCATGTTTGATTCTTATTTTACCTTAGGAGCTGAGCAGGCATGGTCCGAGGTCTGGGGGAAAAAATGGAATTCAGCCCTGTGAGGGTCTCTGATACGAGGGCTGCAAAGCTGCGGATGATAACTTTCAGAGCTCATCGGGTGTTGGCGGTGGTGGTAACCTGTTGGAGGTTTGAGAATAATACTGACGATGGTGGTATGTAACTCCATATCTCCATGATAGGTTAAGTTTCCATACCCCTATGCAGATCTGCTTCAGGTTCATTCCAGGGTAGAAGATCCATCTACTCTTCATCATCGGCTGATGCAGTCATCTCACTTGGGGCTATTTGGCTAGGAGGACTGAATGGCAGGAGGGGTTTGGTTTGTACTGGAAGACTGTCATGGCTTTTAGCTGTGCTGTGGTCAGCTCAAAGTGCTTGGGCTGCTTTGACCAGCTCTTTGAATGCCATACGAACTTCTTTCAACTCAGGTCAGGTCAGGGCTTGGAGTGATTGAGGAAGTTGGGCATTCTCTCTATGGATGGCCTGGAGGTCATTAGGGTATTCAGGCTCAGAGAAACTATACCGCTGGGCTGATGTGAATGACTGAGGTAGGTTGCCACTGTGTGCTGAATTGGGAGCCTGTGGCTCAGGTGGTAGGGTGGGTTGTTCACCAATCAGGGTAGTGGACACGTATGGTGGTGGTTCAATTCCCGGCCCAGATGACGCCACATGCTGAAGTGTCCTTCAGCAAGACACTGAAGTTGCTCCCAATAGCAAGCTAGCACTTTACATGGCAGCTCTGCTACCATTGATGTGCGAGTGTGTATGTGAATGGGTGAATGAGAACCAGTGCAAAGTGCTTTGTATAATCGTTAAGGTTAAAAAAGTGCTATATAAGTGCAGACCATTTACCATAAGGAAAGTTTGGTGAACCTAACACAGGGTCAGGAAGAGGAGCAGTGTTGCCAGGATAGTGTCATGAGGACTTGAGAGGTGTCGCAGGTGCCTCCCAGGGAGGTGAGCTTACATTCTCAGGTACGGATCTGGCCCCTTCATATTACACGTCAAACTCTAGGAGTCAGGCTGGTGGATGGGTTTGGCACTTTAGTTTGGTTGCCCCAAAGGCTCTCGTCTGACTCCATGTTACTAGGAACGAACACTGATATGTGGCTCGAAGGACCATTTTGTTGGAGAGATAAGGGACTGATAGGCTCTGACTCTACTTGTTTAAGCAGTGAAGCTGTGTGTCGGTCAGGACACAAATGAAGAGACTGGCCTTCTTTCCGAAGTATCCGAACTGTATTAAATCACAGTCTGAAATATAATTGAAATACAGTACATTAAAATAAGGTAAGAATGTTGTGTACATATCCACGATGCCAATCACTGTTCAATCCAGAATACTAACATATTCCTTTTACATAACAGTAAAAGCTGTATATACAGAATGTACAACGGAGTGCAACAACACTGACTTTAGCGTTGAGATGCTAGGCTTTATCTGCAAAGAACCCATCTTCAAAGAAAATAATACAGCTTAACACTTCTATAGTATCATTAATTTAAAGGTTATAGGCAGAATCTAGTAATAGAATTAGAATTACACTGCAATATCTAACTCAGTATCAAACACAGGATTCATTACAAAATATAACTAATTAGCCCGTAGAGATAATATACATATCATGTGATCACACTTGCATCACAGCATGTCTGTGCTAGTGCATAAACTTAAACAATACACTTCTTATGTACATCTGGAGGATTAAACATGATGACCAAAGGTGGCACATCAGAGCCAAAACATCCCTGTCAGTTCTCATTTCCAAGTTGAAATGTAATGTTAGTAATTTCTTGCACAGCAAAGTTAAACAGACCAATGAGCTCTGTTTCTCTTTAAAACTTTCTGCCATCAGTGTGATTGTTGTCATTAACTGTAACTCACCATAACCCTCTTCATATACTAAAAAATATTTATTAATCTAGAAAATCCATGACCAGGCGGATACATCACGTTAATTTCTGAGGATGTGCACAAGCAACACAGCAAATGACTGCATGATATGAACAGTGGCCATCTTGTGTATGCGTAGTTAATAGCAAGTAGAAATCAGCCTTAACATGACACATTACCTCTCACTTCATAGTCGATGTTAAGAATTAAGAATGAATAATTGTTACATTTTTAACGATTGCAAGGCTTTAAGTTAAAGCAATTTCATTAAGTGGGACGAGTAGTCACATTGCATAAAAGCTGGCTAATTTTACAGCAGTAGCTCCTGCTCTAGCACATACCCTTACCTGCAACCTACATCCAGTGCCCACATGTGTTTTGTTTTCCTTCAGGTACATTGTGTATTTGGTAATATTTTTTCAAATTCACTGTGACTTGTTTATATGTTGAACCCCCTGTTTGACCACCACGCCAGCACACGCCCTTACCTGTAACCTTTTACATCAGATGTCTGTGCAAGAAATTAATAAGACAGAACCTAAATCGTTCTAGAATTAACCATTCATCCAGGTAGTTTAGTACACGGATGCCCTGGAGTCGCAATGGAGCCAGAACAGCATCCGTGCACTTTGTGAAGATGTGAGGGGATAAAGCTTGCCCGAAGGGAAGAACCTGATATTGGTATGCATTGCCTCCAAATGGAAACCTCAGGAACTTCCTGTGACTGGCCAATATTTCTATTTGGAAAAATGCATCTTTAGATCTATCGTCACAAACCAGTCTTCAAACTGAATCTGTGGAATGATAAGTTTGAGCGTCAGCATCTTGAACCTGTAGGTCCGAAGAGTACAGTTCAGATGACGCAGATCTAAAATTGACCGAATACTCCCATCTTTTTTAGAGACTAGGAAATAATGGCTGTAAAAACCTCCCTCCCTCATAAACTGTTCTATGGCCCCTTTGTCCAAGATGGATCTTACTTCCTGCACCAACGTCAGGCTCTGCTCTGTGCTGACTACTGTGATGAGCACACCTCTGAACCAGGGGGGTCGATCTCTGAACTGGACCCGGTAACCCTTTCTATGGTAGTTAGAACCCATGAGACACATTTGACAGTAGTTTCCATGCTGCCAGATGGTCCTTTAGTGACAGTAACTTTTCCACATTCTATTGAAGGGAAAGCATCAGATTTTCGTTGCCCTGTGATAGCTCGCTGACCAGAGAACACTGAAAACTTGGGACAGCCTTGGCTAGGCGAGGCCCTACAGTAGTTATGGGGGCTAACTGCCCTAACAACCTCATGTCCCCTGATATGTCTCTCTGGACCCCTCAGGACTACTCCTTCTTTGTCTGATCTGCCTTTATGATCATTCTCAGATCAGGCCTAATCGCAGTCTGCAACTATGGCCACCCGGTTCCCTGGACTCTCTGCGGGGGAGGCGGGCCTCCACACTCGTCTTCTGTGCCTCCCTCGCACTAGCGCTGGCCCAGGCTCCACTCATGGATGCCCGGGTGAACTCGACACAACGGGGTGGAACTGGTTGAACGCCGCTGTATGTTGAGCTCACTCAGCAGGTCTGCATGGTAGGCCTGCAACACTGCCATTGTATGCAGTGAACCACAAGCAAGACCCACTACCGTATAGGCCTTGCTCAACAATGCCGAGGTGGCCTTACATGACTTGGATGGCAAAGCCGGCCACCCTAAATTACCTGCAGTTGATAGAGGTAGCTTGCAAACGCCTCCTCCACCTTCAGCATAGCTAAATAGCTGTGCCATTCATTCCCCACGATGGCTGACATCGCTGGGTTATAAATAGGGCTTATGAAGGGTTTTCCCTAGAAAATTATGTCATGCACTTCTGGAAGAAAAGGGGAGTTTTCTGCAGTGTGAGGGAGATATATTTTCACTAGGGAGAAAAAAGCTCATCCAGCCTTATTAATCACTTCAAGCAACTCTTTAAATGATTGAGAGCTGCTCTCTGTTTTTGCCACACCCTACATTCATTTAAAATCTGAAGAATCTAACACACTCCAAAAAAGTTGGGACAGTCGACTGTTTACCAATGTGTAACATCACCTTTTCTTTTAATAACACTTATTAAGCATTTGGGCACTAAAGAGACCAGTTGGTTAAGTTTAGCAAGGGGAATTTTCCCCCATTCATAGATTATGCATTTCTTCAGCTGTGCAACCATACAGGGCCTTCGTTGCCTTATTTTGCACTTCATAATGCACCACACATTCTCAATTGGAGACAAGTCAGTACTGCAGTCAGGCCATGCTTGCACCTACACTCTCTGCTTATGCAACCATGCATTTGTAATACAGGCAGAATATGGTTTGGTGTTGTCCTGCTCTGGATGGCAGCATATGTTGCTCCAAAATGTGTACATATCTTTGTCCATTAATAGTGCCCTCACAGTTGTGCAAGGTACCCATGCCATGAGCACTGACACACCCCCATAACATGATAGATGTTGGCTTTTTGACCTGACACTGATAACAGCTTGGATGGTCCTTTTTCTCTTTGGCCTGGAGAACACAACAGCTGTTTTGTCCAAAAATTTGAAATGTTGACTCGTCGGACCACAAAACATGATTCCATGCTGCTACTGTCCATCTCAGATTAGAAGTCGGCAGCGCTTCTGGACAGTGTTGATGTATGGCTTCTGCTTTGCATAGTAAAGCCTTAACTTGAATCTGTGGATGCAGCAGTGAATGGTGTTGATTGACATAGGTTTACCAAAGTATTCCTGAGCCCATCTCAAGATATCCATTACAGACTCATGACAGTTTTTAAGACAGTGATGTCTGAGGGATCGGAGATCATGCACATTCAGAAGTGACTTTCGGCCTCACCCTTTACTCACCAAGATATGACCAGATCCCTTGAATCTTTTAATTGTATTGTGCAGTGTAGAATGTGAAATGCCCCAAATCCTACCTATTAGCCTTTGGGGAATGTTGTTCTCAAAGTGTTGGACTATTCACTGATACATATGTTGGCAGATTGGCAAGCCTTGACTCATCCTTGCTTTTGAAGGACTAGGCCTTTTTTTGGAGGCTCCTTATATACTATGATTAGATGATTGCCTCATTTGTTTCACATCACCTTCTTATTTCAACTTGTCACATCGCTATTAGTCCTAAATTGTCCCTGTCCCAACTTTTTTGGAACATGTTGCAATTTAAAAATAAACATTTCCCTTCAAAAAATGATGCAGTTAATTAGGCAAAACATCAAACACCTTGTCAGAAGGCAAAACGATGATGTTCTTACTGGGGTCAGGAGCAGTAATGGACTGAACATGAGAGGACTCCAGCTTGGGGTTGGTTTGAGAGACTGCCTTGTCATCCTCGGGCCTGGCTTTGTTAGGAGAAGCTACAGCACCCCCAAAAGATTTTTCCAGGGGAACTCCTCTCCAGTGGGAGTGGAGTGGGAACACCCTTGTCAAGAGGGTATAGCACAGGTCAGGCCAATGTGTCCATGGTTGACCAGATTTTCTGCCGAACAGTAAAACATGATATCATGAACCATTCCCTCTCACTCTCATCCGGCGTATCCATTTGATGGAGAAGTTGACTGACATGCAGTCTTGCTGAAGATAATAAGGCTGACAGCACGGTTCACAGGTATCGTTTATATATCTCGTGACTAGCTTAACTGGCACATCACCTGATCATGGAAGGCCTATAAATTGGCATGATGTTACACAAGCTTCAGATACCAGTCACGCCTGAGGGCGCTTCCCACAGCGTTCAGCTAACATAACGTGGAGTTCCCTTTGAAAGGGAACATATCCCATCTGTGAAACATGGTGGTGATAATATCATGGTTTGGGCCTGTTTTGCTGCATCTGAGCCAGGACACCTTGCCATCATTGATGGAATAATGCATTCAGAATAATACCAACAAATTTTAAAGTAACATGTCAGGACATTGTCCATGAACTGAATCTCAAGAAAAAGTGGGTCATGCAGCAAGATGACCCGAAGCCCAAGTTGTTCCACTGAAGAATGGTTAAAAAAGATTAAAGTTCATGTTTTGGAATGGCCAAGTCAAAGTCCTGACCTTAAGCCAATAGAAATGTTGTGGAAGGAGCCAAAGCAAGCAGTTCATGTGAGGAAACCCATCAGTATCCCAGAGTAAGCTGTTCTGTTCTGAAGAATGGGCTTAAAAATTTTTATTGGGCTAAAATTTTATAGACTGATCAACTGTTACTGGAAATGTTTAGTTGCAGTTATTGCTGCACAAGTGGGTCACACCAGATACTGAAAGCATAGTTTTACATATTTTTGCATATTTTATTTAGTGTGCACTGCTGGCACTGTCTGTTCTCTCAGGGCAGCCAGGAGTTCCTGTGTCGGCCCCTCTCGATGGCCAAGCAGTGTTTGCTGAGTCTTTACTTCATCAAGGTGGTTCTCAGTTTTGGATCAGTCACTGTGCTCAGATAATTTGCCACGCTGTACTGTCTGTTTAGGGCCTGCATTTTACTTTGGAGTTAATCTCTCTCTCTCTCTCTCTCTCTCTCTCTCTCTCTTTCTCTCTCTCTCTCTTTTAAAACTCAGATTGTCACTTTGCTGAGAAATCATAAAGCATAAACTCCTCTGACCTGAAGACTTTCCTGTGCTTACAACCAGTACTCATTCCATAAAAGTAAAAAAGTTAAATAAAAGTCTCCTACAAAAAGGGACTTTGTCAAGGATTATACTGTTTACTTTGTTAAACACTTTATTCTACACCAGTCCTTCAGGATTGACAACTTCACTTCTAGCACCACCACACTGACAAATGGCCGGTGCTCCCCAGAGCTGTGTGCTCGATGAAGAGACAACAATTTAGCTCTTAATGTTGATAAGACTAAAGAGATGATTGTTAACTTCAGAAGGACCCAAGTAGACCACTCACCACTGCACATCACCAGAGCAAATTTGGAGAGAGTCAAAAGCTTTGTTTGAACACTAACTTTGCAAAGTAATACGTGTGGTTTCCATATACCAAGCTGTTGTTCATCATGTTTTGTTTCATCTTGTTCTAGCCCTCATTTATGCCCGTTTGCCGATCACCTGACCTGTTGCCTGTTTATGACCACATCTATGATTCACGATTTGGAATTATCTGTCTGTCTCTCATATAATAAAGCTCTTATCTGCATTTGCATCCGTCCTCAACTCCATTACATGACATTAAGGATTTTAAGGATTAAGGACATTAAGGACTGTTTTTCCGGGTGCACCATCAAAGAATCAAGACAAAGGAGATTTACCACTATTATCACCTCTCAGGGACAAAGCGCCAGTTCTCCCGTAACCACACGTATGATGGCTAGCACGGTGTTGGTAATACACCCGTCGGCTTCATCGTTCGTTGTCAGATAGGTCAGATTTCTTTTTCCTAGGTTTTCGCCATCTTCAAAACCAGAACTGGTCACATCATCATACAGGGTAGCATCAGAGTTGTAGAAAATGGGGTTGAGTTCACAAGCCATATTGCTTGTTGATGCTCAGAATACTTTGACTCGATATGTATTCAGACTTAATTTATATAGCATGTGGGAGGAGTCTTGGGGAAGGTGGAGTTTCTGTTCAAGAGTAGTATATTGACAATCTTGCCATTTGAACTTTGTGTGTCTGTGTGTCATTTGGCAAACTCTCCCAAGGCCTTTGTGTGGAAGGGCATGGGTGCTGTCTTTCTTGTGTACTCTCACTTTCTCTCTGCTTAAGAATCGTAACCTGGAGATTCTCTATTGTCAAATTCTAACAGCTTTCTCTTGGCTTGTCCTGGGATATAGATTCACAAATCGTAACAATTTATTAATACATTAAGAATTGTGGTAATAGGGTTCAGGTTTGGATGAATTAACTATATTGAATGCTAGGTGCTTTGTACATGAGCACAGTGTGTAAGCTACGTTTTATGAAGGGATTTGTGCATAATTTTTTTTCAGAAAAGCTTTCACAAATCTGCAGCATCAGTCAAAACCAGTATAGAACGCGATGTGTGTAGGTGGGTGGGAAGGAGGACTTAGGAGATAGGAAGACTTTGAAATGGCTTTAGGCTTGTTTTATTTTTACAACTAGAGCTTTTCAGCATACTTAAAACATGCAACAGATAAAAAACCCAACAAAATAAAACATCGTCCCAATATTTCAGGGCTTCCGTCTTGCTCAAGTTCATCAACACTTTCCAAGCTCACACTGTGGGCGTACGTGGGTGTTATTTGCAACCTCTGTCAGTTCTGTTCCCCTCTCTCTGTGGTTCATGGTATTCTTGCTAAAAGACAAACAAACAACATATAAGTATTACATTATTACACAGGTGAGAATCATCACGCGTTACCTCATATCCCACATCCCCATTGCCCAACTCTGGCCTGCAGCCAGTCTGGAGAATGCAACAGTGGGCCCCCACACAAAACCACTTTACCTGGCAAAAAGCCCACTCCCTTTTTAGTGAGAAGAATCAGTGGGTTGGTGATTTCCAAAAAAAGTAGGTAAAACCTTGGATAATAGCCAGCCATTCCCGGGATCAGCTTCACCCTCCTTTTCCATTCTTGGTCAGACTGCAATCACTGTGGTCTTATCAATTTGGGGATGCATCTGCCCATGGCCCAAGTGGAAGCCCAAATACCGTACTTCCACTCATTCAATTGCACATTTCTTTGGATTTGCCATGCATCCATCTCTAGGATCTCAGGACAACTCTCAGATGTTGTACATACCGCTGTCAATCATTACTATAAATGATGATGTCATAAATAAACAGCAGCACATGCACTGTGTGGGCAGGGAATTCTGTCTATGAGATGTGGAAACATCACTGGGGCCCCAAACAGAAGGGTGACAAATTGGTATAACCCAAATGGATTGGAAAATGACATTTCTTTTTCTCAGGATATTGGAGTCAAGGAAATCTGCCAATACCCCTTGGATAAATCCAGTGTCAAATAAAAGCGAGCTGCATCTAACCGATCAAGCAGTTCATCAATGTGTAGCATTGGGAATGCATCAGATTTAGCCACCACAGACAAAGAACAGCTCCTCAATTAATTTAACTAATTGAACTAATTAATTAATAAACTAATTTAAGTCTGGTATTGAAGTCAGATGTAAAGCGCTTTTGTACTTTAGAGTGTAAGGTTCAGAGAGTTAGCAGTTGATAAGGAGAGGTTTTAATAAATATTAGAGGAAGTGCATATTCATCTATCCAAACAAATCTAGCCCAAGTGTCACCACCTTAAAGCAAGAGCTCAGTACTGGTACGTCTCTTTCAGAACAACAAACACAGTGCCCCTTGCACCAACATCAGCCTCACCTCAATTGTGCTAAGCTGACCCAAGTGATTGGGTCCTTGCTCTTTGGAGAGTGTGTTAGAGCAGAAATCAGCCATCAGATATTGAACCCAACATTCGACCAAACACAGTGAAGTCTGTGGTACCTTTTACGATGTGTCGGGATGCGTCATGCTGTTGGCCACAGATGTGCAGCATGCTAAATGCTTTAATCGTTGACATTTTTCCTGCATGGCTTTGGAAGACTTTCACAGGTACTGTTAGATTCTGAGAGACAGTGTTAAAGTACCTTTAAAGCAGAATGAGCAAGTCTTCAGGCCAAAATAGCCAGAATTTGGCAGCCACTAACCCTACACAATCTGGCAAGTGTAGTGTTCATAGCCAGCTACATCGCTCAAATTGCTCCATATTGCATGACTTAGGACTGTCTGACATTGATGTCAACTCTTGTCATGCATCTCCAGAAATCATATGATATAATCGGGAGATCTGAGATTCTGTACTAATTTTCCCAGCCTGGTCATAGCTGTTAGAGCAGGCTGGTTTTAGAGGGGTTTTGGCCACTTTTTTTTAGCTGGTCAGGCTGGTCTGAGATGGTTAGGCTGGTCTTAGCTGGTCAGTGTTGGTCAAGCTGGTCTTAGATGGTTAGGCTGGTCTTAGATGGTCAGTGTTGGTCAAGCTGGTCTTAGCTGGTCAGCTAAGGCTGGTCTTAGCTAACCAGACTTAACTGCTGATGTTGGCTGGGTAACATATAGACTAGTTCACTGTATTTTTAAAAAAAATGCTAAAGAGTCACTGATTGATCTGATTGACAGTCTATTTGATTAACTGATCACACACAGCGAATTTTAAAGTGTTATTTTCACACTCACTGTGAAAATTAACACTTATCCATAGATGTATCTTAGTTGTAACAAACCAGCATGAATTGAGGTACAATATATTCACCATCATCTGACCCATATGGGCTCTGTAGATCAAAAGGCCTGTAGAACTTCAAACTCCGGGCTTTTACAAGTTCACCCAAGTCACATATATGTACTTTAAATGCATGGGGATGCTCTGAGAAATGTTCTGTGAAAAGTTTGTCGGCTACCGCCACCCTGCGCATATAACAATTTAAACTTTAACAAAGGATAGAAACTGTGCGTGACTCTCGTGGCTATTTGCATGCACACTTTGACAACAGAAACACTAACATTTAACCTAGTTCAAAAGTTGACACACAATTCCTTTACTCTGGGAGACTCACTGGTAAGACCAACATCAATGTTGTAGACTGTAGTCTGCAGGAAGGTAAAGATGTTGAGAAGGGCTTCCTCATACGACAGGTTGAACACATAGTGGACTTTGAAGAGTTCATCTATAGTACTCAAGGAGCTGGTTCCTGTACAAGGGATGAGGTGCTTATCCACAACCACGTAGAATTTGTCAATCCTGACCTTGAGCCTTCCTAATGCCAGTAGATACGGCTGTCAGCCCTTCCTGGCACGGAGCTGGCCTTCAATACTGGTGGATGACTAGAAAAAAAAAACAATAAAAATTTGATTAAAAATAAAAAATACACCAATTATGATGTGCCATGATGAAATCTGTAAAATGAAATCCATGAAATGTGGTCCTTAACATATTCAGACTTTGTGATGAAAAATGTGCTAT
>JANDJT010000190.1:12373576-12387300 GCA_024331685.1 Stegophilus panzeri | reverse complement strand
GGTCTTTTTGAACAGGCTGTACCCTCGGTATGACAGAGTGGGTATTCTCGTTCCCATAGTGTTATGCTAAACGCAACATGGAGTTCCCTTTGAAAGGGAACTTCTAGGTTATGCATGTAACCCTGTTCCGTAGCTTTATCATACCGGGGTAGGCCTGTGAATTGTGTCTTCACTTCAGATAATAGAGGCTGACGGCGTGGTTTACAGGTACCATATAATTTTTTATATATATATATATATATATATCTCTCATCACGCGACGCACTTAATTGCCACGTCACCTGATCACAGCAGGCCTGTAAACAGGCATGATGTTACACAAGCTTCAGATGTCGGTCACGCGCAAGGCCGCTCCCATAGTGTTATGCTAAATGCAATGTCTCGTTCCCTTCTCAGGGAACGAGGTTACATGCGTAACCCAGACATTTTTATGGTTAGAAGAATATTTATAGTAGGCGTGAAATGGACGTCAGTGGGTCATCACCGTCAATGTCACTGGGAGGGCCTGGTACCCAGTCAGGTTTAGGATATAAGTCTGATCAGCGTGAGGGTCGTAGTCACGCTTAACTGGTGTTTTGATTAACAGTAATGTCTGATCATTTGGGATCTTTTCAGGTGTGAGTGACGGGAAGTGAGTGACGGTGAGCAACCTCACTATGCAGCATTGTATTAGGGTCCCTAGGCACGGGAGGCATACAAGGACCAGCAGTAAGATAACGAGTACAGGGATTTTCATGGATACATATGTCATCAACCACCCAAATGAATTATATAACAAACCCCATGACCACTCCCCATGCTCAGCAGCGCAAAGTTCGTGGGTGATCAACTTCATCTTCTCTAGTGCCTCAGATAGATTTCCATTAATTCCGTCATTTTCTGGAATATAAGTACAGCATTGATCACCCACCATGTCGCAAGCACCCCCTTCTTTAGCTAAGAGGATGTCTAAGGCCATGCAGTTCTAAACAGTTGTTAGGCAGATGACTATTAATTCTTGTTTGATCCCTTCGATTGCTAAGGTTGTTGCGTTGCCAAACGTAGCTAGTCGATAATGGGTAATCTTGATTTGGTTCCAAGTCTGTGTAATGCCATACTGGGGAAAGAATGCATCCTAGAATTTAGCCTCCTTTGCTTTAAGCTGATGTTCGGGGGAAGGGAAACTATCAGCCTGCTTTAGCAACCCCCTGCTACACACGATCTGGTTGTGCTGTATCAGGGTTATTGGACTACTCAGTTGGGCGAGGGCACAAATACCACTCCAATTAGTGGGGAGATAGAAATAGGCTTGTCAATCACATATCCAATACCAGTCTGGCACAAACAGGGTTCCTAGTCTCCCTGGCTGTAGAAGGGAACAAGGTGGCAGTTTGCATGAGCAATTACGGGAATACTTGTTCAGCGTAACCAAGCACGACGAGCATGGCAGGGCCCCTAGGGTTTTCGGCCCCATGCGATTAACACAGATCGAATAAAGCCCCTCTGGCCTAGTCACTGAGCCAGAGGAGGTCAAAATTTGTGAGAGCACGAGCCATTGGTTTATTGGAGGAGCAAGTGGAAGAAGGAAGAATGACTAGCGGTTTGAGAACAGTTATTATGGAAATGTTTCTCTCTCCACCGATAGAGATTGACCTGTGCTATTTTGTTAAGGGTGGTGTTGGTCAAGCTCTCCATGGGTCTGAGAGAAAAAGAGGTCTCCACTGAAAGTGGCAAGTAAACACAGACATAGCAATGTGTTGAGATGTTGTGTTGGTGCACAGTCTGGTTAGCATACTGCCAAAAGGTGTTATGTGAATGTAGATGGATACCCGTAGTCAATGGGAGTATTGCGAGGGCTAGGACATATGGTAGAGTAGCCATTATGGGTTTGTCCGATGAGGGGGCACGTTACATTATATGGATAGCACTGTTGACAATGATTCTTGTGACCAGAGGCGATACAAAATGGTTTAAGAGGCGGCTAGTATCTGGGCATGTGTCAATGCGCTAATTTATTTATGCCCAGTCTACTACAGTAGTCAGTTAATGAGCTCTCACAATGGCGATGTGAAGTAATGAACGATCTTTTCCTCCACCATTTTCCTAGCAGTCCCCAATCAGTTAGGTACCACACACAGATGTTATTTAACATGCGATTATAGATTAAGACCTTGCCCCTTTCTTCGATTCTGCCCACGTCTTCCCCTTGTGGATAGAGTGCAGAGCAGAGGACAGGGTTGCACAGTAATTTAACATTGCATCATCACATGTTGCTGCACCGGGAAGAGGAACTGTCACAGGCCCAACTCCTATGCTTGGAGGTTGCCCAAACAGGATTTCAAAAGGGCTGAGATCAAAAGGTCTTTCTCATCTGCATTGATACAACAGGTAAGACCTTGGTCCACCCTAAACCCGTGTCAGCACAGAACTTACTCAATTTATACTTTAGAGTTCCATTCTCTCGTTCCACCACCCCACCACTGGCCGGATGGTATGCACAGTGCTGTTTCAGATCAATGGCCAAGTATTCACTAACTTGCTTAAGGGCCGTGCTGATGAAAGGTGCAACATTGTCGCTGGAGATTTTAGTGGGGGTTCCCCACCTAGGAATTATGTCCCTAAGCAGTGCTTTTACCACTGCATCAGAGTCTTGTTTGGAGGTAGGGAACACTTTTACCCATTTAAAAAACATGTCTACTATTACCAAACAGAATTTCTTCCCTTCAGTGGGTGTTAGTTAAATGAAATCCATCTGTAGATGGTCAAATGGTTTGTCTGGAGCTGAGTGAGCTACCTGTTCCACCTTCAAACCTCGACCCACATTGTGAGTGGCACATACTACACGCCTTAAACAAAAATTGAGAGTAACTAGAGAAGCCCTTTGTGAACCAATGGTTGGTTACTGCTGCTATCATTCCCCCTTTTGATGCATGGCCTTTCCCATGTGTCAACTTTGCATAATATGGGAACATGTATTTGGGTAGGCAAGGGTGGCCTAGTGGGCATCGCCACACACCATTAATGATGGAACAACCCGCTTTGCACCATCCTGCCTTCTCCTCTGCCGTAGCTCGCACCTGGCGAACTGAAACTTGGGTGGTTACTCTCTTAGAGGAAAATGCACAAAGTTTTGAGGTTACAGATGCCGCTGCTGCTGCTTGTTTCACTGCATGGTCCACTTGCGCATTACCTAGGGAGAGAGGATCTGATTTGTTAGTGTGCACACCACATTTGCATACTGCAATAGTTTTGGGGAGTTGGACTGTGTTCAGCAGCTCAGAGACTAGTTTGTGGTGGGCTATGTATGTTCCTGAACTCATCAGGAAGTTCCAGTGTTTCCAAATTGTCCACTGTCTGTGTAGATAGTTACTGACTGTTCCTCAGAGCATGTTTGCATGCATCTATGAGGGCGTACAATTCAGCTGCTTGTGCTGAAAGGTTTGAGGGGAGACTTCCTGACAACTGTCTTGTGCGCAGTCACTACTGCATAGCCCACTCGAATTTTACCTGTCTCTGGGTCACGTGATGTTGACCCGTCCACAAAGAGGATCAGATCTGTGTTTTCCAATGGAACATCCTTCAGGTCAGAGAGCAGAGTTTGTTATTCAGTACAGCACAATCATGTGGTTCCCCATCTCCCTCTGTTGGAAGAAGAGTAGAAGGTTAAGGACAGTACATCGTTTTAGTGACATTTGGCATATCTAGTAGTATAGTGTTACAGTGCAACCACTGCTGGGTGGACAGGTGTGAGGTTTTCTATTCAAGCAGGAGTAATGACACTTCATGTGGAACCAATCAGGTCAATTCTAAGTAACATACCAGGTCTCTGGATGCCACTACAGCTTTCTCAGCCGCTGCAACTGCTCGCACAAGGACGGAACCCTGGTGCTACAGGGTCTAACATACCAGAGAAATATGCCACAGGTCTCATTTTATCTCCATGTTTCTGTAACACTTATGTCATACAGCCAGATTTCTCATACACAGTCTGCACAAAAGATTTGGTGGGGTCTGGAAGCCCCAAGATTGGAGTTGTTTGCAGAGCCTGCTTTAGTTCTACAAAGACTCTCTCTGCTTCTGGCATACAGCTTACCTGTAAGTGAGCCATGAACCACGATGCATGTGCAATATCTCTGATGGGTGGCTGGAGTAATTTGGAATAAACGTTCTCCAGTAGGAAAACATGCCTGGAAAAGATTGAACATATTTCTTTGTCAGGGGGTTGGGAATCTTCTGAATTGCAGATACTCTGTCAGCTGAGAGTTTCTTTCCCTTTGCAGAAATGTCATGACCCAAGAATCTCACTTCTCGCTGCACAAACTGTAATTTTGAGAGAATGGCTTTGTGTCCCTGTTTAGTGAGATGCTGCAGTAATTTAAGTGTCAGTTTCACACTGTGCCCTGGAGGGGGCGCAAATCATCAAAGTACTGAAGCAGGCCGGAACCTGGTGAAAGCACTTAAGGCGCTAAGCTCTCCTTCAACGCTTGGTTATAAATCGTTGGTGATTCACAGTACCCATGATATAGATGAGTGATTGTGTAATGGCGACGGTTAAACATAAATGCAAACCAAAATTGGCTATCTTTGTCCGGAGGAATACTAAAGAATGCATTGACTAGATCAACTACTGAAAACCATTCACTATTTGCTGAAACTTGGGTTAATATAGTGTAAGGACTTGGCACATCTGGAACGCTTTGCTTCACTGCTGCATTAACTGCTTGCACGTCTTGTACAAAACTCCATTCATCAGTTTGTGGGGGCTTTCTTGCTTTTTTACTGGAAATGTTGGGGTGCGCACTGTTGAATCTGGGCAGGGGACAATGACCCCAGCCTTCAATAATGAATTGAAAACTGGTCTAATGCCCTCTATGGCTTCAGGTTTGAGATTGTCTGGGCCTAAAGTCAAATTTAGGCGTGATCACAACTGTTGGTGCATTTCTAATTAGGCCTACGTCATGTTTCCCTTGGGCCCACAGCTCGAGAGACACCTCCTTCAGCTTTGTGTGTGTCTCTAGTGATGTGGGGCTTGTCCCAAGGTTCCAAAACATCCCTTTGTCATGACATATGACACTCCAATCAGGTGGGTTCCTGTTTCCAATCTGTAATCCTCCCACTCTCACATGATCTGACCAAGGCCCCACATCTTTCCACTGTCCTTTATCTTTACTAATGAGACATGTGGCACTGATTCTGGGACAGAGAACACATACAACTCTGTACTACTTAATTTAACTGAACATGCACAGAATTTGTCGGACCAATATAGTGCCCTTAGGTACAGCTCTTCACCTTCTGGGACATCTGTAAACCATTCCTTCTCAAACTCAAAGTCTCTTCCTTCATGCTTGTGCTGTGCAATGGAGAGAAGAGAACAACCTAAAATCAACACATTTGTCCTACATCATATCATGTGCCAATGTCAACAAACAAGCACAGGTGCTAGCTTTAGTATACATCGACCATTGGTAAACACAAAGCTCTGTGTTTGCGAAAGATTCAATTACCATCAGTGATTCATCGGTCACTGTCATGCCCTGGGGTGAAGAGATCAAATTTAGGTGCAAAACGAACAGTAAGTCATTAAGTAAATTAACTGGGCATGAGAACGAGATTAAGAATTAATGGGTTACACTTTTCCCATTTTCACACTCACAAACTAACAATTCAGAAAAACATTCCAACACTGAATGTCCTGTCATACCCATGGACTGCAGTGACCGTGAGCTCATTTTTGGGGATTCTTTTAGTTCACGGTGTTTTATTCTGAATATGTTGCCCCTGAGTCCACCAAAAATGTGATACTCTGCCCATTAATTTCAAGAGATATGCATGGTAACCGTGTAGGGACTTTAAATACTTTAAACGGTTAAAGGTTATGACTGGTTCAGACAATTGTGAATTGTCAGTTTGACTGATGTTGATGCAGGCGTGTGAATATGTTTCTGTTCTTTGTGAACTAACTGACAATTTGGGTGTGATGCGTTACCTCTTCTGTTTTAAGATGTCTCCACTTCCCTGTCCTCTGCAGATCAGTCAGCCTCTGTGTTATGAGTTATAACCTAAAGGGTGCTAATAACTTGACTAAGGAACAACATCCTGACCAATCATGAGGTAGGGAAGCAAAAGATCTTGTGCTGCTGACCCAATACCAATCAGCTATGGAATTAGTTATTTTTTTTCCCTGGATGAGACAAACAATTCATCTGTTTTGCACAAATACAGTCAACTAAGCAGGCCTTTGATCACATTTAAAATACATGCTGATACAATAACAGGCAGTGATATGCCCCACTTGGTGGGTTCCATTGTGTTCAAAACAATAATGATATTTTAATTTGCTAGGCCATACTAGTTGTGAGAGGGACATGGTATACATAGCAGTGAAATCATAAATATCACACAGGCAGTGTCAATGATATTGTCATCACTGGGAAAATTTAAAGGCATGGCTAAGTAGAGTGACATCACCTTGCACCCAAGGTCTTTGAACTGTTGTCTTTAGTAGTAGTAGTAGTAGTAGTAGTAGTAATAATAATAATAATAATAATAATAATAATGAAAAGACTCCCAAAGTCTCATATAAGAAGACAGAGTTACAGCCACCAGGAGCTAAACAAAATCACAGGCTCCCTAAGCCATGTCCTTTTAGCCCAGCTGAAACTAAGTGACAAGCACATCACCTACCTTCAAGAGGAGATGCCCAAAGACGTATGGACCAGCTGGAAGAGAAAGTTCAGGATCAACCCAAATCTGGTGTGACTACTTTGGGGCACATAATGAACCAGAACTGGAAGAGGATATGAACTTTAAAACCCTCTTTCTAAGAAATCTGCATCCTGGAGTCAGCCATCACCTAGATGTCATGGCCTGCCCTCGCACTATGACCATCCAACAGCTTCACAACCTAACCCTCCAGGCCTACAACATACAGAAGATGGCCTTAAGAAAGGGTAACAAAACTTTCACAATCCGTAACCACAGAACCTGAGACCAAGAGCTGGCACTGGAAGACATCCAGCCTCGCGACAGCACCAGACTCTCACACAAAGAATGGTACCCCCATGTTCACAGCAAACACAAGAAACAAACCAACTCATGGAAACACAACTGGATGTACAAGGGCAGTCAACAATGGAATCTGCCTCGGCACCGCTCAGAACAACCCAAAACTGAGTATGCTAGAGAAGAAGACACTCCACCCTCAGTTGACATGCAAGAACTGATCCAGCAACTGAAGGAGCTCCTCCAAAGAAATTAATCCTCCAAGGAACATGAGGACATGACAGAACAGATTGACACAATTCAGACCATTTATACACTACACCACACTAACATACAGCTAAACCAACCACCATAGGAAACACCCAACTGTCTTCCTGATAGGTAGAACAACCCACATCAGATAAACACTCCTACACTTAAATCAACTCACTAGTGTAGAGAAGTGCACTCATCAGTATATGCAAATAATACTGTTTATGATCAAGAGTTTTTACTTCTTTCTTCTCCTTCCTTCTTCTTGTAATCATGGCCATTGTTATTCTTCTCTCTTGCTTTCCTGTTTTCTTTTAGTAATTTAAACAACCTAGAGAATAGAAACAGACAAAAGCCAATAACCAGAGAATCAATGTGTCATAAAGGTTTCCCGTAGACACTAAATAACTCAATACCTGCACCAGTATTTAGCCAGTAATAGAGGTATTGTCTTGTCCTTGTGGTGTATATGCCTGCTTCTCCTGTTTGTTTCTCCAGTGCCCACTGATGTTTTGTCCTCCAACCTCACCGACCAAAATATGTAGGATATGTAGGATCTCAGGTTGAACCATGCAGCAAAGCTGGTAACAGAGGATAAGGCAATGAGCCACATTCCACTTAGACAGCCCTCGACCACTCAAACCATAATTCAAAGTCACTGTCGAGACTGGTACCAGCAATTCTGTGTGTGGATGAACAACCCCCATTGAGTAAACACTAACGGTCTTTGCCAGAGTGGAGAATAATGGTGGAGAATGCAACAACTTAATCTAAATAGCTAGTTTTCCCTACACCTACATATTTTGGTGGAGAATAGAGGTAGCTTAATGTAAATATCTAAACTTTCCTCACCCATAACGGTGAGGAACACAACAGTTCAATCTAAACAGCTAAATATCCCTACATAAGACAGCTTCAGTAGCAGCAGCAACAGAATAAACGCAGGGAGGATGACCCCATATCACAGGGTCCAATCGTTTTGAGTAGTAGGCCAAAGGACGGTCTGTCCTCATGGTGCTGGGTGAGGACAGATGAACCCATTCTTCTCATGAACATACAAACAAAAGGACTTTGAATAATCTGGACTGCCTAAACAAGGTGAACACAAAATTACCATTTTTTTTTCAAAAGCAAGATGAGCCTCAATTGTCAATTCAACATGATTATGCATTGAAATTAGAGATGCACTGATACTATATTTCTCCGCCGATACCGATAACCGATTATTCAGAGTGATATCAGCCGATACCGATAACCAATACCAATAGTTCTGCCTTTTATACCTTCTTTTAAATTAATAATGATTAATTTAAAAGAATTCTGGAAGAAATGCAAATAAAAACTTTATTCTCTCCATTTCAACAAGTTGTTTCACAGTAACTGGTCTCAAACAGAAACACATTACTTAAATTAACATTAACACATTAAATTCTGAAGATTAAAGTAAGATTTCTTAACTTAATATGAATTAATAACATTCAATAACATTGAATTGTAAAAACCTCCTGTTAGGCTTCACATTCAGTCACCACAAACAAAAGCATTTCTACTTCATCATTGACATCAAACTGGTTATATATAATAAACTTTTTTATATATTAACATTAACTGGATATGAAATATACAACTCTACAAATTTATGTGCAATATATACTATTTTTTGTCAATTCATCTTCAACTTAAATCTTTCAGCGGTGTACTGGCCCTTTAATTCAGCGCGAGGGCGATTGGGCAGCGGGAGGGCAGGGATTGAATCGACGGTGAAACTTATGCATCGTTAAAATTGACTTCCGGTGTAAAATTTTATCAGTGCAGAGCTTACAGACATTACAAACTGCAGTTTTGTCATCATTACACTCAAGAGACATCTTTACACACAGCATGAAATTGATGTGTTTTCACGCCCTCTTATGATTGCCAGGATATAATCAGCCCTGATCATCAGCTGTTTTTAAACTCTCTGCTGATAGCCAATAGCAGGAAAAGTAGCCTTTATCGTTCAATACTGATTATCGGCCAATACATCTGTGCACCTCTAATTGAAATAGTTTTTGAAATGAGCTAAAAACAGAGAGGTTGTGAAATCTCTGCATAATCAGGAATCTAGGTTCTGCAGTAATTCATGATTTCCAAAAAAGACATAACTTGTTTTTTTTAGTCACTTGTTTTGGTAACTCCCTGAGAGATTTAACTGTCAGGATCCAGTTGATTACCTTCATGTGACTTGACATGTCACAAATACTTAACTGAAGGTTTTATCAGCTGCAGCTTTTCATGTGTAAACTTAAGGCCATTATTTGCTAAAAAGGTTAGCAATGCCTCAGTGTCCTGTATATGGGCTTATTCACTGGAACTTGCTAAAAGCAAATCATCTATATAAATAATCAACTTATTACCTGCAGGTGAATGGAAAGCCTTGGGGTTCTGCAAAAAACACACTGGCCGAATCTGTGAAACTTGTGGCATCAAATTCCACTGATCCCTTTTCCCTTTAAAACAAAAAGAGAATCAGTATCTGCTGTTGGGGTGTACTGGAATAGAGAAAGAGCATTCACCAAATCAGTCACTGAAAAAAATTGAGAATCAGGTGAAATTTCACTAAGAATGGTTGTTTAGGTACAGTATGAGCAGAGGGATATACTGCATCATTAATGAGTTGCAAATATTGTACCAGCCTATATTTATCATTGTTTTTTTTACAGCGAGAAGTGGACTGAAAACTGGGTAATGAGAACAATAAGAAATGGCCCCCTTCTGCAGCAGGGAGTCAATGATTTCTGGAAATGCAATTAATGTAGAAGCATCTCTTATTTTATTTTTTACCTATATCAAAAGCATATTTATCCCATAACTGTTTATCTAGTGTTATAGAAAAGCAAGAGGTATCTGTGTGTGTTTCCTAAGGTAGTGAATCTGAACAACAAATAGAAGAAAACAAAGGAATTCAATAAGTAGAATATATAACCTAAATTACAAAAAAAAAAAAAATTTGGGACGTGCCCTGCACCTGCATGCTTCCCTCATGCACCTCTCACCTCCAAATACTGACTTTTATTAAAGATAAAGGGTGTAGGTGTGATTGGAAACAGGTGTGTATGATTAGAACTTCGGAGAATGTGAACGCTTGCGTGCATGGGAAGTGTAGTCCTCGTCGGCCATGTTTGTAGTTTGCACTGCACTTTGGGAACTGTAGTTGCGAGTTCACAGCGACATGACACATTAACATGTCATGCTGAGTTGTGTCAAGTCAGGTGTGAAACTCTGAAGAGCTTTTACCAACTTGAAATGCATATTAGAGAGGGAAGAAAAGTTTCATGCCAATTTCAGCAATGTGGCAAAACTTTTTCAGTTGTGTCCATTTTACATCAAATGTTTCTACTAAACACAGTGATTGTTCAGAGGTAAACCTGATTGATTTGATTGCACTTCTTCATGGCATGCATGAGTGCTCTGAACAGCAGTGTGAAACACCACAGGCCTCTCTTTGCAGTGATACTGGTAATGTGGAACAAGATGTCCTTGTTAAAAGTGTGGATGAAGGACTATTTTTGAGAGATCTTGCTCTATTTTATTTTAAATTGTAATCAAAATGTCTGCTTCCATCCTCCACTGTTCAAATAATTGTTGATCACCTTCAAGAAATTCATGAAATTAGTCAGTCCCACCTACTTTTCAAATTGAGAGTGTTAAGTTCTTGTCTGATAACAGTGACAGAACCAGAATTTGAACCCTGCTTTGTCTGATTTGCCCTCGTCTGAATTCAGGAAGAAGTTTACACAGACACTCGGAGTTCAGTGCAAAAGCTTCTTAGTTTTAATATTCAGAAAGCATAGTATATATACACACAGAGATATTGATAAAGAATGATAAATGTCAATTGAACAGGTCACAGATCAAATCAGAACATCTATTACATAGGTTCAAGTGATATAACATCTTAAGACGTCTATTCTACCAGATAATAATAAGAATAAGATGAACCGAGAGAGAGTGAGGATGAAAGCCAGTGTATGTTAGATTCCCCCTAAAAGAAATTCTTACTTGTTATATAATCCCACTTATACGCTTGCCTTGCGGTTTTTAGCTCATGCTCAGTAATGAGTATTCCTTCTTACCTTATCAGGTGGAGTTCGGGACCTCTGGGCTCAAAACCTTCTGTTTAGGAAGCCAGTCTTGTGGAGCGGGAAGAAAATAATAAAAGAAACAAAAATTTGCCTATGACTCAATCAGGAGTCGTTGCTAGTTATTTGAAGTATATTCGAATCGTATATCCGTATATTCGAATCCACGACGAGGCTTCGGTTTATTAGTTCAAAAATAACAATATTTATCATAGGTGTCTCATCACTTGGATGATGGTGTGTACATAAGAGTCTCATCACTCGGACGATAATTGAGAGTAAATACGTTTACAGAAGTATATAGGAACATACAGACAGATTTACAGAAGCGTCTCATCACTGGGATGATAAATGCAACTCATCACTGGGATGATAAATGCATAAGTTAGCACATAAAAGCATTCATAAGTGTCTCATCACTGGGATGATAAATGCAGCTCATCACTAGGATGATCAATGCATAAGTTAGGCAGACATAAAAGCAGACAGACAGGTTTACAGCCATGAAGGGCTTGAGTGGCACAAGGGCAAAGACATGGCGTAAATCTTCACCATGCATGTTCTTGGCAAAATTTGAACAACTTCCATGCGGCTATATATACTCTCTTATCTGTGCAACCCGAGCTCGGTTTGTCTCAGCCGAGCCAACCCAAGCTCAATTCTGTGGTTTGCACAGGAAGCAAGCAGCAAGCCATTTAAACAGGAAGTGATCTCCTAATATGGGTATAAGAGCTAAGTCACTCATTCAACAGTCATGTTATTCAGAACCTGAATGGTATCTGTAAATACAGATTGTATATTTCTTTCTCTTCTTACATTATACAACATATCTCTGGCTTATTCAGCATGGTGTAGGCAGGTTCATGCAGCTGTTGTTTTAATACTCTCATCTGTTCATGCATCCATTCACTAGATTCAATCTCACTGTCCAGTTGTTGGGCTAATATTCCAGAGAGCAGAGGCCCATATCTCTGGGCGAGCCTCCTAGAGGGCAGACCAGGTTTCAGGAATGTTTGTGTAGCTCTCCTCTTGAACTCCCGGTAGGGTGTAGGATGCTTTTGGGCAGGTTCTCCTGTTGTACCGCTTTCCCTTGGAGCTCTTTTTCTTCTTTTCCTCTCTCTCTTTTTCTGCTTTCTCGATCCTGTGTCTTTGGATGAGTAATGCATTTTAAATTATACAGCACAATTAAACAACATATGTAATAATTAACAACAAAATCATTCATTCAATCTTTCCTTGTTCCCTTATGGTGACCTTAGAGATCAGCCATGATCATGTTCAACTATTTCAATATTTTTATATGAATCCTTGATTGGCCTCAAGTTCCTCAGCTAATCGTCGCAGAGACTCCAATACAGCAGGGTGATTAGGAATGCTCAAAACAACACAGTCCACAAACACAAAACAATTCTGTTCCGGTACATTGTGACAAAAACTAGAGACCTTCAGAATTGAGACACAGAGACCATGCCATGAAACTTATCAATTGCCCTCTTAGGTCCTTAAAGGGACCTATAGAGCAGCATCCTGCTTGATGACCAAGGCATAATTACTAGGGACACCACGTTTGGTTATCCTATGTGAGGGAGGGGCCCAGGGATTGGTGATATGGATAGAAACACTGGTGATCACAAAAGCAGGATAACAACCTCGTGTCCAAAGGAAATAACTCAGGATTTCTGTAAAGGCTCTCTGACCACATACCTGTAGGACCTGAGAGAACCAGACAACAAAGAACTTAGCATAAAGAGCTTAAAGTCACAGACTCACTCACAGGAGGGGGCCCTGCTAATGTGGGTTCAAATAATTGCCATCTTAGAAGTAACCTAAACGGCCCTTTAGTTAAAGAGGCCATCTGGCAGGATGTTGCCTCTTGGTAATCTATCAATCCCCCCAGCAGGAAAGCCACAATAAATTAACTCTATCCTGGGGAAAGGTGAAAATCCCTAGACTCTAAGTTCATACTGTCTTCTAAAAGGGACACAGACTCTACAAACACCTTCCTGGACCTTATTTCCCTGATCATCTACTGGAATATGTTCTGTCATCTCCTCAGATCAACCACCCAGCCTTCTTAATGCTGACTCCACTCAGATAAGCAAGGACAAAAGGGAGGCCTGCTCACCCTGACATGGATTAACCCTCAGGTCATAAAATGGAGACTGTGAAATCTAACAGACCTTCTTTTGTCTTCTTTTGATGAGCACAGAAGAACAGAGACATAAATTCCTTCATGGAGTTCACTTAATATATTATGATTCCATACAAAGTTATAACACAGACGTCATATGAACATACAGTATCTCACAAAAGTGAGTACACCCCTCACATTTTTGTAAATATTTGATTATATCTTTTCATGTGACA
>JANDJT010000190.1:12315774-12332758 GCA_024331685.1 Stegophilus panzeri | reverse complement strand
ACTGTATCCAGGAGGACTGGCTTCATTTAGTGCTATGTACTCGTTTGGTTTAATCCAAGTTTCCGTTAAACACATTAAATTACATTCCTGATCAGTAATGATTTCGTTAACAATAAGACGCAAGACGCAAGAGATCTAATGTTTAATAGTCCTAGCTTCGGATTAAAGGTGCTGGATGTGAATTCAGTATGATCTAATTTTATGTTAATTAGATTACTAAAACAAACTTTCCGAAATTTTCAATGTATTTGTATAGCTTGGGGAACAGACACAGTCTCTACAGTATGTACTACAAGTGTTGAACTATTAATTGAACATTGCTTATGTTACAACCCGCTATCTTTGGATGGGAAGTTTTTGTGTGCTGTGACATATTTTGTGTGCAGGTCCAAACTCCCCCCCAGAGTTTCCAGCCTGCCCTAGCCTGCCTTGCTCCCGCCTCCCAGGATGACCTCATTGATTGGCGGCCATATTTAAAGAGGAAAATGGTGTGAGAATGGGGTGGAATGTTGGAGGTGGTTACATGTGTTGGTGTTTAGAGTGTGTGTTTGGTTGTGCTGCTTGTATGCTATTTTCTAATGGCTGTTCTGGTTTTTGACTTTTGCCTGGTTTTTTCACCTTGAGTTTGGTTGTCCCTGTATCTGTTATTGTGCATTCTCTTCACTATTGTATATATGTTCACTTGGTTCACTGGCAGTAGGGGTGTGGCTGCCATTTCTTTTGGGAGAGGGTCCTTTTGTCTCTGTTTTTTTGCTTAGGTAGTCAGGGAAGTATCCTTGTATTTTTCTTTCTTTTCCTTTTAGGTAAGCTAGCTGCCTAATAATAGAATTCTTTTGTTTATTATTTTGGCCTTGGCCCACCCTGAAGTTATGCCTGGTTTGGTTAAGTTGTACAGTTATATGTATATAATTGTCTGTTACAATATACCACAACATTTTTCACACAACCTTGTTTGTGTTATTCCAGGCTTCCCTTATTTAAAGATCAATCCAATTGAATCCCGAGCTGGTTACTCTGTACAGCCTAACCTAGACTGGGCCGTAACAGATTTGGGGGCTCATCCGGGATTGATTCTTTTTTGATTTGTGTTTTGTATGGTGAGTCAGGTTGTGGTTGGTGTATTGTGCCTCTTGTAATTATGGCTTTTGATTTGAGTACATTTATGTTGTGTCCTTTGTTAGAGGACTTTGATAGGTGTAGGAAAGATGATCTGCTCCTTATTGGAGACTTTTTTCATGTGGCACTTCCCCGTACGGCTAGCAAAAAGGTGGTTAAAGCGGCATTGTATGAGGCACTCGTGGCTCAACAAATCCTACCTGAGTGCGAAGCACTTCCGGGCATCTCCGCGCAGCTTACGCAGCCTACCCAGCCTCTTCCAGTTACCGGCAGGGCGGAGGCCGTGACTGCGCTGGAGGATAAGGTTATTGCAGGTCATGAACAGCCTGAGGCCAGCACAGTGGACCCTGGTTGGTAACTAGTGCTAAAAGAGCTCGAGTTGGAGATTAAGCGGCAAGAGTACCAGACGCAGCTACTGTGAGTTCGGCAGCTGGATGCTGAAGGGAGAAGGCTCGACCTGGCAGCTCAGCATCAGAAGCTGGTGTTGCTGCCACGGAAGCTTAACTCCCCAAGAGCAACCTCCCCGTAATCCGTTGACGCAGAGCACTCCAGCCCGCAGCCGACTCCAGTGCCATCCTCAAGGTGAGTCCACCTAACTTTGATGTTAGCTGATACATTGGGCTAGTGCCTGTATTTAGAGAAGATGAAGTAGATGCTTATTTTGCTGTGTTTGAGAGAATAGCCATGACATTATGTTGGCCAAAAGGTTTGTGGACGTTGTTACTGCAGTGTAAGCTATCTGGTAAAGCACAAGAAGCATGTTCCGCCCTCACCCTAGAACAGAGTTTGGAGTACGATACTGTTAAGGCTATGGTTCTCTGAGCATATGAGTGCATCCGCGAGCACGTGCCAGAAGCTTACCGGCAAAATTTTAGGAACACTGTTAAATCCGTGTACCAAACCTTTGTGGAATTCGCCCGTGAGAAAGCCATGCTGTGTGATAAATGGTGTTCAGCTAGTGATGTAAGGAATTTTGATCAGTTTAAGGAACTGATATTGTTAGAGGAATTTAAGTCATATTTGCTAGAATCACTGGTGGTGCATTTGAACGAGCAGAGAATTAATACACTGTCTAAAGCTGCTGTTTTTGCAGATGAGTTTATCTTGACCCATAAAGTTGTGTTCAGTCCTCCGTCTCGGAAAGATGCATCAGCATGTTTACCGAAGCCTGCGAGTAAAACCTGTACCTTTTCTAAACCCTCAGCTGTGTCTTATGAATGTTTTTATTGTTATGAGCCGGGTCACATCATTGCCAATTGCCCAGTACTAAAGTGAAAGCAAGCGATGCAACAAACAGAGGTTAAGTTTAATGCAGTTGCAGCTTCACAGAATGTTTCTGAAGGTCTTTGTCAAATTGAGCCAGAATTTGAACCTTTCATATATTCAAGATATGTCCTTGGGTCCTAACGAGGTAAAGAAGCCTGTATGTGTGCTGAGAGTCACTGGGGCTGCTCAGTCATTTGTGCTAGAAAAGGTGTTACCCTTCTCTGAGGCTTCTTACGCAGGCAGTGATGTGTTAATCCAAGGCATTGAATTGGCTGTGATTCGTGTGCCCCTGCACATGGTATATTTGGAAACCGAGGGTTTCTCAGGTCTGGTGAAGGTGGCTGTTCGTCCAGCTTTGCCCATCAGTGGGGTTTTGGTCATTCTAGGGAATGATATAGCTGGTAATAAAGTCTTTTCCTTTCCTGAAGTAGTTTTAGAACCTGAGTGCGCTAATATTCAGCCTGGTGACCAGCACTCCTCTGTATTCCCTGGTTGTGTGTTACCGTGGGCCCAACAAAATAACTTGAATAAATGTGAATTTGGAAAAGGACTTGTCTCCTATTTGGGTAAACGGGTAGGACAAGGGGTGGTTACACTGTTAACTGCCAAAATTGAAGCGATCTGCATGTTCCCTGCTTCTACAACGAGGTGTGACCTGCGTTGCTTTTTAGGGACAAAACAACCTAGGATGCTCACAGAACAGATTCCAGTTATTAACAAACAGCAGATTCTGTTCATTACACCAAGAAACTAACCAGTCATTCAAAGCAAGTAGTCTACTGAACTTTTCAGCTCCATGTCTGTATGTGGGAAGAGGTCCAGAGATGATGATCTTCGTGGTGGGTGATCTGCCTCATACCGTCTCGATAAGGCTGGCGAAGTCCCTCTTCAGAACCTCTGTCTGCCACAGCCTGATGTTGTTTGCCCCCGTGTGCAGCACGACCGCTCTAATGCGCTTGTCCTTCTTCAGGATCCCGGGTACCTGCGCAGCGACATCAAGGACACAAGCACCAGAAAAACAATGTGTGTGCACCTTACCCTTTGTTGAAGCAACGCGGACGTTTCGCACAATGGAGTCCCCGACGATCAGTGTTTGATCTGGTCTGACGGAGAGGGGCGAAGCAGTTCCTGGTTGTGATCTCGAAAACCGGAGGTGGAGAGGTCCTCGCCCGGGGTACGGCTCTTACCTTTTGCTGCTGGTGCACTCAAGGTCTGTGGTGAGTAGGCGCCAGCATGATGGAGACCTCGGCTGGAAAAGTCTTGGGTGCACGGTCCCTGCACAGAGAAACACATGGCGTAGAGGAGCTGGGAGTGGTAATACCACACTGCGTGCTTACCTTGGATGGGTAGGCGTAAGCACAAGATGTTTCCAGCGTGGTTCTTCGCTCCTGCAGCTGGGCCTGCTTGTTGAGTAGGTCGCGGATCTGTTTCTCCACATCCTCCAGTTCCAACAGCACCATGTGCAGCTCGAGCGAGTCCTCATCTGCACTCAAAAGTGGAGAAACAACCGACATATTTGCTTTAAAAACACAGCGGTAAATGAGAAATGTGAAATGTAAACAAGGCTAGCGGTAAGGTGATGCTAGCGGGCTACAAGCTAGTTGCGGATGTTTGTAAGAACCAGTAAAACTTAGCAACAGCGCAATGTTACGATTGTTTTATCTATAGTATCAGTGTTATTTGTAAACGTTATAAAGGTAAAAAAAAAAATCTAAGGTAAAAAAAAAAAGTATAATTTTAATGTATAGAGATTAGAAGAAAATAGCGTCAGCTTGAGGGACACTGCTTCCTGCGACACTTCCTGCTTCCTACAGGATTAGCTTTTTAATCCATCAGTAACAACTGATTGATGGAGAACACCACAGTTTATTTGGGGCAGAAGTAGAAAATGGCAGAACGATTTCCCCATAGCCCCCCATGCAGCCTTTAAAAAAAGATCATAATTGCTCAGTGAGGGGTAGAGTGTTAGTAATCATAATAATCATAGAGCAGAAATAAGATTTCCACTCTTTATTCTCTTCTCTTATTACACATATATAAAGTCTATGGTAAATATTGTAATTACTTATTGTAAATAAGTTTCTTTTGATTGTGTTCTTGTCATAAACAACTTTATTGATATTTTACATATTTTGAACCACAGGTATCACACAACATAATTTAGATTTCACATCAAAATAGTTTCTGAGAGTTTACATCAAGGTTGGTTAAATTACATTTTCATGTAATGTGGTTCCATATTTCACTTTCATAAATCATCTATTTATTTTATATGAAATTAGTAACAAATAATGAGCTACCTTTTCAAACTTTTTCTGGATAAAGTGCATATTATTTTCCCTTAAAAGGTATAGAAGCTGTACATTACAACAGGTTTATACATTCAAAAATACTCTGTTCAACTATAAGATACTGATAGGTGGTGCAAATCAGGAAGCAACAATAATTGGTGAAGCTTGGCTCATTGAGCAATTCATATGGTCATGTGCATTGCTCTCTTTTGGGTTGATTCCTTTTTTTGCTGCATGCTGACCTGGCAATTGTTGGTGATTTAGTCTAATGATCTATTGCAAAATCATAAAAAAAATCTGACAAGTGGTTTCAAATGAGCAAGGCAATCAGTATGACAGTTCAATGACAAATATAATTCATGGACAGTTACCCCTTCGAGATTCCCACCTATGAACCATGTGACCAGGGATGGCCCTCATGAACATCATGTTCTGGAAGGTCTATCCTTGACTCTCACCATCGCCACAGGGCAATTCTGTAATGCCTACAATTCCCATGATACATAATCTCATCACATGACCTCTAGTCAAGCACCCAATGTTGGGGAATAGTTAACTAAATGTATTGATGCTACTAACTTGACTGTATTTTGCAGTAGCTCTGCTACGTTAAAAATAGTGTAACTTTTTTTTTTTTTTTTTTTTTTGTCCAATAATGGTGAAATTCATTGCATATCTGCAGTGCCTGCTTGCTGCACAAGAATTAAGAACCTCATTGTAGCTCACATGGAAAGGAAGATACCATCTGGTGGACACAAAGTGACCAACTGCAGTTTGCTACACGAAGTATGGGGCAGGTAAATGATACCATAATAATACCATAATAAATTAACACTGCCATTTATTTTCTGATGCAGAGAGTATTACTGGAAGTTTGTTGTTAATATGCAACATAACACATGTTGTATTTGTTCATATTTATGTTTAAATTTACTTAAAAATAAAATAAAAATAATGAGGGGCATGGTGCCTTAGTGGTTAGCATGTATGCCTCACACCTCCATGGTTTGGGGTTTAATTCCTGCCTCTGTTTTTGTGTTCGTGGAGTTTTCATGTTCTCCCCATGCTATGGGGGTTTCCTCCAGGTACTCCGGTTTCCTCCCCCAGTCCAAAGAGATGTATTGTAGGCTGATTGGCGTTTCCAAACTGTCTGTACTGTGTGAATGTGTGCAATTTTCCCTAGGATGAGCTGCCGCTAACCCCCTCCTCCCACCCAGGGTGTCCCTGCCTCATGAGTTCCCTGGGTGTAGGATAAGTGGTACAGAAAATGAATGGTTGGATGGAAAATAAAATAATTCAATAAGTTTCACTGCATACAAAGGTTTTTATTTTATGTTCTGAATTCAACAGTCTGACTGTATTTCTCAACATCTCGCTTAAGGGAGCAGCAAGTGAAAACGTTCCTATCTTAACTTATTTATAATTATTTCCATGATTAATGAATTAATCAGTGTTGAATTTTTATTTTTTTATTTTTTTTATTTTTTTTCATTGCATGTACCACTACTGACCTCTTGGAAATATTGAATATTCAAGCTCCTTCTTATTATCCATGATGGAGTGGGAGATGGCGACTGATTTATTAAAAATGAGAACCAATTACCCGTGGCTTTATTTATTCATGTGCCTTAGGGAATTGATCAGTAAATCTTACACCTTTTTATATGTAATCTTTGTAAACCAAAGATTAAACTAGTGTCATCATCCAAGAATCAAGCAAAAATTTAAGGACGCATATAGAGGTGAGTATGATTGTCATCTTAATTTGATAAATAGCCTAATGTGCACATTATTTAAAATAAGTAGGTAATATTTCTGAATTTAATTACATTATATTGTTACTGTTAATTTTAGAATAATAAATATTATTAACTACTATAAACTATATAGCTTTTTAAGGTACAAGCTACTTAGTTTCAAAGTAGCTTCTGAACGAACATTGGTTGTGCTAACTGTGTAAAGAATTTTGAAAATGTGAATGAGTGTTGATAAATGCATGTAACTAATAGTAAAAAAAACAATCAGAAGTAAAAATATAAATTTAAATAAACAATATTAACCATTAGCTAGAATTTGACTTGCTGACTAAATGATTTGTTAGCTACCAGTATAGATGCTAGTCTAACCTGGAATTAGCAAGGAAAACATGCTAACTTAGTTAAATATAGTCAGTTGATGTTAGCAAATTAGCTTTTTTTTTTTTTTTTTTTTTAAAAACTTGATCAGAAACTAAACTGAAATGATTAGATGCTAAACTGAGCCCATTTGATTGTTATATAGCATACATTCATTGGATGGATGAGAGAAGGAGAGACCTTCATGATTTGGAATGAGTACTTTGAAGGATTCAATTATTATTATTTTTATTTTATTTTTTTTTTTTTTCCCCCCCCCCTGGAAATGTAAGTAACACAACAAGTATTCAATTTCAATTCTACTCAAGTAAAGTATACATATGACAAAATATTCACACTGGATGTGTCACAAAGACCTCATTCAATTCCACTTTAAAAAAGAATTTCAGTGTGAGTTACAAATTGAGGGACATTTATACAAGAAGCTAAGTATGGAATAACTGGTGAGTGTAATTAGTAAAAAAAAAACCCCCAAAAAAAAACCCAATAACCAGCTAATATCCCTCTTAAAAATAGCAGGGAATGTACATTCACCTATTCACAACTGATAAATGTATGCTGGACTTACCAAAACATATTAAAATCAAAGTGTGCTGTTGCTCATTCTCCTGTCAGTAGTGAGTTTGCAAATTCAGCTGATAAGCTTAAAGTGTAGATTCACTGAGGTACTGGTGCAAATGGTTACTAAAATTTCAGGTTCAGTATCAGTATTGGCTGTCACAGAGGCGAAGACAGATGCTTGTGCATATTTACTGAAATAAAAGTGAAAGCAAACAACAAAACCATGAAAACAAGGATTGTAAACAATGGATACTAGTCTTTGTGTTTTCGCCTAACAGCTAGGCTGTGGTACACACAACATACACAAGAAAATCTCAAAAGTTTGACAGTGAGTTGCAGAAACACTAGAACTTCTATGGAAGTGCTAATGAGGGTGAGATGAGACATAGGTGTGAGTGCTTGGTGAGCCATGTGATAGGGTCATGTGCCATGCTAGGTCCAATAGGTGATGTAGTCCAGTCCAAGTGGGCATGTTGTATTGGAAGTCTGAGGTGAAGAGTGTGAACAGGATCGAGGACAGAACAGTCCCTTGCAGTGCTCCTGTGCTACTCACCACCCATTCAGACATGCTGCTACCCAGTCTAACAAACGGGAGTCGTCCATGGTCCAGGATATGGTGGCCATGTCCACCCACAAAGTCAGTAGTTATGTGGGTAGAGAAGAGGCTGTACGGTATTGAAGGCACTTGAGAAATCAAAGAACATGATTTGCACAATACCTCCAGCTCCTTCAAGGTGTGAGTGTGCAAGGCAGTAGCACTGTATGCATTCCTTACATTTGCATATAAAAAGGTCCAATGTTTTATTTTCTCTAGTAGTGCAGCCAATGAATTGGTAGAAAGTGGGTAGAATTGAGGAGACAGAGACATGAGTCAAATCCTCAGTGATGATTACAAAAGTGTTTAGATGTTTGTTTAAAAATTTCAAAGGAATTACGTCACATGCAACTTCTGCCACAGCCAATGGGGGAGTGTAGACAGTGACTACAATAACCAAGGTGAATTCCCCTGGCAGATATTATGGCTGCATTCCCACAACAAGCAGTTCGATATTCAGCTACAAAGACGCGCCTTCATGGTAACCAGAACTACACCTCTTTTCATGAACAAATACAGCAATCCCCCCTCCTGTCTTCTTACTGCTGAATGAAATATATCTGTCTGCTCACATTATTCAGAAGCCAGGAATGGTACCGTTGCTATCCGGATGATACTCATTCAGTGTCCATGTCTATTTAATGCACAGAATACAGTGCACTCTTTATTCCTGCTGGGTTTTTATCAGTGCGGTAAGCTCATCCATCTTGTATGCAAACAACCTCATGTTACCCATGACGATCCTAGGGACCAATTATTTGAATTTCCTCCTCTTTGCCAATAGCTTGATCCCAGCACTGGGTTTAACAAAAATATTAAAGGTCTGGAGTTGATTCCAAGTGTTGAATTCCATTTGTTAGCTGTTCATGGGAACTCTCAGCATGTGGTGCCAAGAGATGTCGATGCAAGTGAAGGAGGCCATCATTAGGCTGAAAAAACAAAACAGTCCTACAGTATAAGAGAGATAACAGAAAATTATCTATCAGACAGGAGGTAGGTGTATCATTGTCAAAGTCTAAAATCGAGACACCTTCTTGAATGTAACTACAGACATTTTACCTCAAGATGGAAACCACTGGTAACACTCAAGAACAGAAAGGCCAGATTTTTCTTTGTTTAAAAAACAAAACAAAAAAAACCAAAAAAAAAACCTGGCCAGTTTTGATGCAAGATTAACTTGTACCAGAATGATGGGAAGAGAAAAGTATGGAAAAGGAAATGAAGGGCTCATGATCCAAAGCACCATCTGTCAAACATGTGTTGGTAGTGTTATGGCATGGGCATGTATGGCTGTCAGTGGAACTGGGTCACTAGCATTTATCGATGACGTGACTTTTGATAGAAGTAGCAGGATGAATTCTGAAGTGTATAGAGCTATACTTTCTGTTCAGACTCAGTCAAGTACTGCAAAACTGATATGACAGCACTTCACAATACAGATGGATAATGACCCAAAACTTACTTTAAAAGCCACCCAAGAGCTTCTCATGGCAAATAAATTAAATGTTTTTAAATGGCCTCAACCAAATTGAGCATGCTGTTCACATACATAAAACAAAACTGAAGGCAAAAAGACCCATAAACAAGCAGGCAGCTTCAGTAAAGGCCTGGCGAAGCATCTCAAGGGAGGACACTCAGCATTTGGTGATGTCCATGGGTTCCAGACTTCAGGTAGTCATGGACTGAAAAGGATTTGCATTGAAGAATTACAAAGAATCCTAATATTTATAATTGTTGGTTTGTCCAATTACTTTTGAGCCTGTGAAAATGTAGGGGCTCTTAAAATGGCTGTAATTATATATTTATGTACTATATATGTTAAGTGCTTTTAATAAAACAGTTTTAAAAAAATATATAAATTTACATTTTACATTTATAAATTTATCCCTAATGATTAAGCCAGAGAAAACTCCCCGAGACAGGACAGGAAACAAATTCAAAAGGGAACCCATCATCAGCTGGGTGACACTGGATAGTGCAATTGTAAATAATTTCCCTTCTATAACTGTGTAGTCAAATGATATATAGTCAAAAAGTGCAATTGTGCAGCCAGGAACCTATGTGCATAGATGCATATCCAGTGTGGATAAGATAGGGGTGAAGTGGTTATATCTTCTGGTTCTAGTAAGGACTCTTGCATTCTGGACTAACTGGAGCTTGTTTATGCACCTATTGGAACATCCAGACAACATGGCATCACACCTCCAGGACCGGGTGTTCGATTCCTACCATGGCCCTGTGTGTGCGGAGTTTGCATGTTCTCCCCGTGCTGCGGGGTACTCTGATTTCCTCCTCCAGTCCAAAGACATGCATGGTAGGCTGACTGGCATGTCCAAAGTGTCCGTAGTGTATGAATGTGTGTGTGATTGTGTGCCCTGCGATGGACTGGCACCCTGTCAAGGGTGTACCCTGCCTTGTGCCCGATGCTCCCTGGGATAGGCTCCAGGTTTCCCTGTGACCCTGAAAAGGATAAAGCGGTATAGAAGATGGATGGATGGATGGATAAACCTGTGTTTTGTTTGTAACATGAGAGCAGAGTATTTTTTGTGATTTTTTTTTTTTAAACAAAAGATCAAAAGGTTAAAAAATAGAATTTTTACACAGCCTACTTTGCTCATATTTACCAATGATGCCAATATTAGTGGAGGGCACTGTAGCTAGTAACTTGCTACTTGAGTAGTCTTCTCATTGGATACCTCATTACTCTTACTCAAGTAATTATTAACATTATTACTTTTACTTTTGCTTATTTTTATAAGTAGTTTTACTTGTACTTCAATAAAATGTTTGGCTATTCTACCCACCTCTGCATATAGTTGTGTATTCGTGTCATTTTGTGCAGATGCAGGTTGTAATATTGCATTTATGTGTATAACACAACATAAAAGCAATATTACAACGTGCATCTGCACACAATGACACGAATATACAACTATCAGTGATAGAATGTGTAAATCAAGTTGTGAATATGCTCCTTCTGTAACAACAAATTTGATAAATGTTACCACATGTTTAAATTAATACATAAAATGTTTGAAATCATTGAATAAAATGTGTGTGGTAGAATAACACAGTGGTAATGTGGCTTTCATAGAACACTAGCAACATGGGTTCAATCCTCAGCTCAGGTGGAGTTTAATTTCATTAAGTGCACTGAAAATATATGATCAAATTTTGGTTTGATGTATGAAAACAAATTATGGTAATGTACCTCAATTCAGTCACGTCCACAGTCAAGTGTGGACTTCTGTGTTCACTTTAAACCAGTTTTTTCCAATAGTGAAACTTTAAATCTAAGAAAATAATAAAACTTCCATTGCCAAGAAAAAAGAAATGCTATTTTGGGGAAGGACATTCATATTTACACATGCACACGAATAGACTTTCTACACTGGAAAAAAAAAAAAAAATGCTCATTAAATCAACAATCTCACCTGAGCTGAGGGTCGAACCCCAGTTGCTGGTATACTACACCAAGGACATCACTGCTGCGCTATTCTAACACACACATTTTAGCTATGTTTTTTACCTATATTACGTGACTCGATCACGCTCATTTTGTATAAATCTTGTAATTATAAACTTGTCTAAATATTAGGTTTAGCATAAGTTTTGATGAAAACATAATATTTTTATGTGAACCATACATAATATTTTTTCTTAAATCTAACCGACCACAAATTTCATTTTTAAAGTGTACTATGTGTTCAGCTACAGTATGCTGTTCCATGCGCCATCTGGTGGTTACTGTGTGAAGCACAACAAATGAATTAAAATTCCAAGAAGCATGCCTGCAGGGTGTGATCAAAACAGATTATAGATTAGGTTATATATAGATAGATTTTATATATAATAGATAATCATTATACCTGGTATCCTCCAATATGGGGGGAGGGGGGTGTGCCACATTATAGGTGAGGCTTGGGGGTGCTTAAGTTACCAAAGGTTGAGAACCTCTGGTCTAAAGTGTTTTCCATATGTCTTCACATCAGCAGACTTGCATATAACAGCTAAATAGATTGAGTTCAGAGCTTAATGAGAACCTGTTGGCAAATTATGAATTACGGAGTTTTTTTTTTTTTGTTTTTTTTTTCCTGTGATGTACCAAGACAGTTACAAATCTCAAAATAACCTATTTTGCATTTTATACTTTCCAGTTTCAGTGAAATGGAAGCAACCTTTCCTTTGATTAGCTTTGACACATTTAACTCTGCAGTTTCAACACAAAGCATTTCACATTCATGATCTGCATCCATAGAGTTTGTTGGCCCATATGAATTGTCTATTTGATTCAACTGACCACTTGTACTAGTTACTCTGGCTTTAAATTATTTTAATAAATGAAGACTATGCTTCCTGTATTTGTGTGTATTAAATTTACTGTAAATGTTAGAGTGAAATGTGCTTCCTAGAAACATTCACAGAATTGTTTCAGCATGCTTGAGATGTCTGTTACTGTGTAAAAATACTGTCTTTCTGTTGTAAGTTCCCTGCATGAGCATGTGACACTAAAACATAGTTACTTCAACAAATTGGAGACCTGATGTAAATATTAAGCACAGTATGTTTGCATGAAGTTACTTCACAGCTAAAAGCAGCATTAAATTTGACTAAGTCCTGAGATATGTGGCGGGTATGCTAGCAAGTAATGGCAGTGCTGGCTGTGAGCTAGCATGTGCAAGGACCAAGGATAATACTGAAATTGTTAAAATTAGAGATCCAAATAGAAATTTAGAAAGCAACTTATAAAGCAAATTATATAACTAGATTACCTTGGTTATCAAGGCCAACAAAACAGTAGCAGAATTTGCTGCTGAAAAGTTGTGCACTAGCCACCAAATTCCATTGCTGATGGTCGGCTATTTGGTAAGCAAATATAATTTCACTGCCTTTGTTCTGTATTTTATGCAACCCTTTTTTAACCATACAGGACATTTAATAAATATAAACAAACAAAGAAGAACCTGGGCTCCCAGCGGTTGAATGGTGAGCTGGCTGGAATAGATATGTAATTATGCTTAACAATGGAGTGTAAATATGAGGATGTCCAGTTACTCGAAGTGAAATTTATGGTGTATATCAATATACAAAGAAGATTTTCTCAACTATTACTGTTCTGTAGTGCAGTGCCTCCACTAGGGAAACTTATGATCTGTCTAAATCACGTATGAACGCTCCTAGAAATATATGAATAATGACAATATGAAACAGTTCCACATAGACGATGTGTAATAAAGAAAGAAATAATAATAATTTTCTGTATGATTTTCCCACAAACCAAATTAAAAGATGACAAGTCTCTCACATTATCACTTCAGAGTTTTTAAATATACCTTAATCCAAAAGTAATTATGGCATTACTGTTCACTTCAACATAAAGTATCTGGAACATAAACATTGTGTGAAACATTACACTTTCAATATTACCCTTGTAAGGTGTACACATGTTCAGTCTCCTACACCATTTACTTAAAGAAAGTACCCGAGCACGTGCTTACATTGAGGCCCATTCCATTGGTGCACTTGAAATGTTGAATTTAAATGGTGTGATTTATAGCAATAGGATGTAAGGCAAACTCACTTACTTAATCCTCCCTCAGTAAAGAAACACGAAGAATCAAATGAAGAGTTGTCCACTCCTTGACTCACTGTTTTCTCCAGTAACTAATCTCCTGTCTCACGTGGGATGAAAATGCAATGTGCATCAGGTGAATCCAGTCACTAGGAAACTCACTCTGAGCGAATGGTTCCTCAGTTGTTCAATGCACGAACTGCATACATGGCTGTAGATGCTCGACTGCTCAGTAGACACTGGTTTAAGATTCTTAACGACAATTAACACAGAAACAGTCACAGCTTTGCATGGCGCTTGGCCGCATAGCAAATTTGATGTCGTGAGCACAATGTTCAAGCAAAGTTCATGAAATGTTACAGTAGTTATGAACTATCATTAACACAAACACATTTGTTTTACCCACGGTGCAGCTTCTTGTTTTGGGCCATATAGTTGAAATAAATCAGTCACCAATAACATGCAAACTGGGAAGAAGGATCCGACACATGTACCATCAACACCTTCTTCAACTACCTCAGGTTGAACATCTGCTGGTTCACCCTGGAGAGGAACTGTGCATTCGTATAAACAGATGTGAGACTCACCAGGCTTTGACACTCCTAAGTCTACATCAGGAATTATATCCTGTTATTGTCCCTCAATCACTGGGGTTACTATGTCATCAACATAACACCCATACCCATATTCAGAGTCGGAAGAACTCTTTGTTTTTCTGGTTCATAGTAGTAGACATAGCTTCAGCTAGCTGGTATGCTGTTTACAAATTCTGTTTCATCTTAGTCACATACTTTGGGTAGGACATGGATGATGTATTGTCACCAGACACATCAAACTAAACATCAACTGGTAATTTGGGCTCCCTCCCAAACATAAGGAAATAGGGCATAAGGAAACATTGGTCTGAGTGTACATGGTTTGGTAAAGCAAAATGAATGAAATACTTTTCCTGTAAAGTCCTTACCACAATGCAGGCCTTTTGGTCCTTTGTGGAAAACGCTGGAGCATAACGCATGAAATGGTCAGTGACCACCTGATTCTATAAAGAAAGTCAATACAGACAAGATCCATGAGCCCTGAACTTTGCATATGAGATAAGGGAGCAGCCCTCTGCAGTAAAGTTTTTCTCTTTTTGCTTCGTTCACAAGTCTTACAATAAGCCTCTACACCATGCTTCATGCACGGCCAGTAAAACCTATCCCTGCAAAGACTATAAGACCTATCAAACCCTAGATGTCCGATACCATTGTGTAAAGATTTCAGCACCATGACATGAAATTGCTTAGGAAGCACAAGCTGTCACCTCACTTGATGTTCATTCAGCTTAACAACCCTATACAACAAGCCATTTTCCACCAATAACTTTTCCCATTCCCTCTTCAGTAGTTTGCACGCTGGGAGATTGCTCTGGACACTACTCAAAGGTTTCTTTTTCCAAACAGCTTGCTACACCTCAGCTATGCATGGGTCAGTTTTCTGAGCTGCTTGGAACTCACTTAAACTAAGAGCAGGCAATGGGTCTGTAGCTAAAGCAGTGGTATGACAAGATGTTCTGGGAACATCAAACATATTCATCCCTATCTGCTCCATGACATGTCTGAATTGCATGACCTGCTCTCTCCTCAGTGGTAAAAGACTGTCAGAGAGTTCACACACTAGAAACTGGAACCTCTTGTCATTCAGCCTCGTCATCCAAACAAGTATGTGGACGCCTCAACATGCATCAGCGTCTACATTCTTATAAGCTGGTCTGTACTTCAGACTGAAATTGTAAGTGCTCAACACTGACAACCAACGATGACCAGTTGCATCGAGTTTCACCAACTTCAGTACATAAGTCAGAGGGTTGTTATCTGTCCTAACTTTGAAGTGAATGCCATAAAGATAATCATGGATTTGGTCCACGATCGCCCACTTCAGAGCTAAAAACTCCAACTTATGTGCAGGATAATTCCACTCAGAAGGGGACAAACTTCGACTTATGAAAGCTACCGGACGCAAACCTTCCTCGTGATTCTGATACAAAACACCCCCTAACTCATCCACACTTTCGTCGACATGCAAAACATAGGGTTTTTGTGCATCAGTGAAAGCTAACACAGGTGCAAAACAGGTCAATTGTGTCTTGAGAGTTTGTAACGCATTTTCACAATGAATATCCCATTTTGTACCAAAAGGTTCAGAAGGCTTGCAATGGGACTTCTTACCCCTATAGTGTGTGAATTTGGGCTCTTTCTAGTCTTAGAATGATTTCGAGAAATTTGGGCTCTTTCTAGTCTTAGAATAATTTTGAGAAATCTTTCACAAAATGGTGGTAACATCAACAAAACCCTAAAAACAACCATTGAGTTCAGTCACTGTTATGAGGTTGGGGCCAGGAGACCACTGCCTCTGTCTTAGAAGGGTCAGTAGCTGTTCTGTCCTGTGACACAATATGGCCAATGTAGTTCATGGAGGCCCACCAAATTGGCAATTGTTGAGTGAAATCTTCAATCCTTCATCTCTCAGCCTATCTAGCAACTTTAGCAACCTCTCCTCGTGTTCTTCCAAAGTCTGTCCAAAAATAATAAGGTTGTCTAAATATACCAGCACTTCCAGAAACTTCATGTCACTCACAGTTCTTTCCATAACCAGTTGGAAGGTGGCAGGTGCTCTACAAATCCCGTGTGGCATGCAAATTCAAAGAAACCTAAGGGACATATGAAGGTGGTCTCTTCTTTGTCAGCATCGTTCATAGGTATTTGATAATATCCACTTCTCACACTGTAAACAACTTACTCCCGGCCAAAGAATGTAAAGCATCCTCAATTTGAGGTACAGTGTATTTATCTGGAATTGTTCATTGATTCAGTGTCCGATAATCCATGCAAACTTTCTGCGATTTCTTCTGCACCACAACTATGAGGGAAACATATGAACTTCGAGACTCAGATATTATACCAATGTTTTGGAGTTAGTGTAGATGCTGCTGCACATCCTCCCAATCAGTTGGGGCAATGCGACGGGATCTTTCCCTAAAAGGATGTGAATCAACCAACCTTATCTCATGCACAGTACTACTTGAACAACGCACACCCCATTCATGAAGGAAAAACATCCAATTTATAGGCCTGCCATGATCAGGTGACATTGCAATTAAGCGCGTCGCGTGATATAAATATGGCACCTGTGAACCACAACATCAACCTCTATTATCTGAAGTGAAGACGCAATTCACAGGCCTGCCCTGGTATGACAAAGATACGCAATGTCTCATTCCCTTCTCAGGAAACAGGGTTACATGCATAACCCAGACGTTCCCGTTCAAGGGGAACTCGATGTTGCGTTTAGCATAACAGTATGGGAAGGAGAATAACCACTCAGCCATACCGAGGGTACGGCCTGTTCAAAAAGACCCAAGCCCGAGGGTCACTGCAAGACACTTGAGCCCGGGGTGGAATGAATATCC
>JANDJT010000190.1:12257204-12271050 GCA_024331685.1 Stegophilus panzeri | reverse complement strand
CTTCATATAATTGAAGGAACAATGAATGGAGCCCTTTACCGGGAGATTCTTGAGAAGAATCTGCTGCCATCCACCAGAATGATGAAGATGAGTCATGGGTGGACCTTCCAGCAGGACACTGATCCAAAGCATACAGCAAAGGAAACTCTCAATTGGTTTCAGAGAAAAAAAATCAAGGCGTTAAAATGGCCCAGTCAATCAGCTTACGTGAATCCATTTGAACAAGATTTAAAGACAATATGTTTAGAAGAATGGGCCAAAATCACACCTGAATACTGCGGCCAGTTAATTTCTTCATACAGGAAGCATCTTGAAGCTGTAATTACAAACAAAGGTTTCTCCACTAAGTATTAAATTAGTTTCAGTTAGTGTGTTCAGTACTTTTTTCCTGTGTCATTCCACTTTGTTACACATAACTTCATTTATGGACACTAATGTTGTGAATTCTTTATATTTCCAGATTTTCTGAGTTAATACTGATGTCTGGTGAAAATTTCATGTGAATAGCCTTGTTGGGAAAATATTTACTGAAAAAAATATTGACACGTACTATATTTATTTCCCCCCACTGTATTTATCTATTGTCCATAACTGCTTATTCAATTCAGGGCCCTGGAAGCACTGTGTGCACAGCAGTAGAACCTGGACTCCTGGACAGGATGCCAGGTGTCACCCACCCACAATTAAAAGAAAATTAGGGAACTGAAAATGCACATTGAGTCAAATGTGCTGTGTTTGTGAATTGAACTTGATGAACACTGATGTGATTGTACAGAATTCTGAGGATCTGCAAAGTAGTACAGGCATAAAGTTTTTAATTATTATTATTTTATAATTTTTTGTGGCCAGGTGCAGCACAATTCAACTATATTATCGAGAGGTCTCGTTAAGCATGCTGCTTTGATATTGAATCAAAGCATCTCCTCTCATTCTGCTTAAGAAACAGGGGTTCACAACAGCGGCATCACTGGTATTACTGTCATGAACTGAGCCTGAAATCAAAAACTCAACTTAATTATCTTAAAATCCAAAACACTGGTATGCAAAAGAGACAGTTTGGTGAATTTTAAAACTACCTGAGAAGTTTTTAAAATTCCAGATATTTTTATTACTCAATACTAAATAATGGTTTAGATTTGTATGCAATAGCATGCTATTTAAGACATGGTCCATATACATTGCATTCAGTCTTTTTTGGTTTAAAAATTGAAAAACAAAATACAAATGATGACGTGATCATGAATTTTTTCATTTTAATATTGACAATTAAATTACTAATTAACTATGTTTAAAACTCATTTTTGCTCCAAAATGCAAAACGTTTGGGTTACGCATGTAAGTTAGCTGAATGCGGTGGGAAGCTCCCTCGCGCGTGACCAGTATCTAAACCTTGTGTAACATCATGCCTATTTATTGCCCTGCTGTGATCAGGTGACATGGCAATTAAGCATGTCGCGTGATATATAAATGACACCTGTGAACCGCGCCGTCAGCCTCTATTACCTGAGGCGAAGACACAACTACACAACGTCTCGTTCCCTTCTCAGGGAACAGGGTTACATGAGTAACCCAGACATTCCCATTCAAAGGGAACTTCACGTTGCATTAGCAGAATGCGATGGGAACGAGAATGCCCACTCAGACATACTGAGGGTACGGCCTGTTCAAAAAGACCCGAGCCCGAGGGTCACTGCAAAACACTCGAGCCTGGGCCGGAATGAATCGAATTCAGTCGTAAAATTGAATGAATATGTGCGGTGTAGACCACTCCGTCACATCACACACATCCTGTAAGGGTACCCCTTTGCACAAAGCCTTTGAGGAGGCGACCCCCCTAGTGAAATGAGCCCTTATGCCCAGAGGCATAGCGAGACCGCATGCCTCATAAGCAATAGAGATAGCTTCCACTATCCAATTAGAGATGCATTGTTTCAACACAGCATCACCTCTGCTGTCGCCGCCAAAGCCGACCAGCAGCTGCTCTGACTTACGCGACTGGCCGGAGCGGTAGAATTAAGTACAGAAAGCCCTTACTGGACACAGTTGGTGCAGTTTATCTTGTTTCGGTATGAGGAACAGAGGAGGAACAGAGGGCAGAAAGCCTGCAACACTACTGGCTGGGCAGCAGATGTAAGCATTTTAAGAATATAATCTGGCCTAGGATACAGGAAGGCCTTGGCTAATCCAGGGGTAAATTCAAGGCAGGAAGGGGCAACAGAGAGGCTTACAATAAGGGCTCAAATGCGGCACCTGACAGACCTTGCAGGACCACAGCAAGGTCCCAGGAAGGTATGTGTGGTCAGCAGATGTGCTTCAGCTGCCTGACACCACGCATTTCCCTCGAAGTTAGAGGATGTTGTCACAGAGGCTCCATCAATAGGGGCATGGCTGGCCGAAATGGCGGCCACGTAGACCCTGATTGTAGGAGGAGCCAACCCCGTTGAGAAACGTCCTTGTACGAACTCCAGGACTGTAGCTATTGGGCAGTTCGCTGGGTCCAGTTGATGTTCTTCACACAACGCGACAAAAAGTTGCCACTTGAGCGCATACAATTTAGTCATGGATGGCGTTCTAGCATTCTACATGGTCTCTACAACCTCAGTTGTGAGACCAGAATCTATGAGCTAGTGCCCTTCAGGGGCCAGACCCGCAGTTCCGGCCGAGGGTGATGAATCAGCCATCAGGCTTGAGACAGTAGATCCCTGTGGATGGGAATCTCCAAAGGAGTGCGGTCTAGCAGGGAAATTTTCTCTGAGAACCATATTCAAGCAGGCCAATAAGGTGCTACTAGCAGCAGACATAGACCATCTTGGCAAACTCTCACTAGAAAATGTGGCAGCAGAGCGATCAGGGGAAAAGCATACAGATGTGACCTCGGCCACATGTGCACCATGGCGTCCAGCCCTAATGGTGCAGGAGGAGTGAGGGCGAACCACAGCAGGCAGTGTGTTGTCTCCTTGGAGGCGAACACATCCACACCCGCTTGGCCAAACCGTTGCCATATGGACTCCACCACTTGTGGATGGAGCCACCCATCTCTGGGCCTCTGCCCCTGCTTAACAGGATGTCTGCCCCCACATTCCAGTTGCCCAGATTGTACATTGCACTCACTGAGAAAACTTTCCCTCTGCCCAGAGAAGAATTATTTGTGCCTGCCTGAACAGGGGGCATGAACATAAGCCTCCCTGGTGGTCGATATATGAGACCACCACTGTGTTGTCTGTAAACACATGGTGACCTCTCAATTGAGGAAGAAAGAATTTCAGTGCTAGAAACATGGCCCACATTTCTAGGCAATTTATATGCCACTCCAGATGAGAGCCGCTCCAGAGAATGTGATCTGGACAGCTGTCTAAGACCGCACCCCAGCCCGTGAAGGAGGTTTCTGTCATTACCGTCTTGCGCTAAGGAGACACCCCTAGAGTGTGACCCAACGCTAGAAACCTGGGACACTTCCAAATTCTCAGAACACGTAGGCATCGCCACGTGACACTGATTACTCACAGAGGTTTCGTCCTTGGACGAAACCCCCAACTTCTCAGCCACCACTGAAATGGTCTCCTGTGCAATAGGCCCAAAGGTATGACGTTGGCTGCTGCTGCCATAAGCTCCAACAGTCTACCATAGAGACTGGAGGGGATGCGAAGATCCAGCTTTATCTTGATCAATGGTGATAGGATTGACCCTACGCATGTTGGGGATAGAAACGCCCTCATCGTAGTAGAATCCCTAGAAAAGTTATAATCCCTAGAAAAGTTGTCCACTGCACTGGAGAAAGCATACTTATCTGAGGTTCAACATGATCCCCAAGCTCTTCATGTGGGCGAGAACATCATTTCGATGTTGAACCACCAGTTCCCTGGATCATGCTAGAATTAACCAGTCATCCAGGTAGTTTAGTACACAGATGCCCTGGAGTCACAATGGAGCCAGAATGACATCCATGCGCTTTGTGAAGGTGCAAGGGGATAAAGCTAGCCCGAAAGGAAGAACCCGATCTTTGTATGCGTTGCCTCCAACACAAAACCCAGGAACTTCCTGTGACTGGGCGATATTTCTATGCGGAAATATGCACATTTTAAATCGATCATCACAAACCAGTCCTAAAACTGAATCTATGGAACGATAAGTTTGGGCGTCAGCATCTTGAACCTGTTTGTCCGAAGAGTACTGTTCAGAAGAGGCAGACCTAAAATTGGCCGAATACTCCTATTTTTTGCGGACCAGGAAATAACAGCTGTAAAAGCCTCCCTCCCTCAAAGAATGGGGCACATGTTCTATGGCCCCTGTGTCCAAGAGGGATCGTACTTCCTGTGCTAACATCCGGCTCTGCTCTGTGCTGACTACTGTGGTGAGCACACCTCTGAACCGGGGGGGTCGAGCTCTGAACTGGACCCGGTAATCCTTTTTTACGGTAGACAGAACCCATGGAGACACATTTGGCAGTAGTTTCCATGCTGCCAGATTCTCCACATTCTATTGGAGGGAAAGCATCAGATTTCCATTGCCCTGTGACAGCTCGCTGACCAGAGAACATTGAAAACTTGGGACAGCCTTGGCTAGGTGAGGCCCTACAGTAGCACAGGGGGCTAACTGCCCTAACAACCTCATGTCCCCTTTTATGTCCCTCCACGGCCCCTCAGAACCGCTCCTCTTTTGTCTTCTTGGCTTTTATGACCATTCTCAGATCAGGCCTAGTAGCAGACTGCGACTGTGGCCGCCCAGTTTCTCTGGCTGTCTGCGGGGGTTGGTGGGCAGCCGTACTCGCCTTCTGCAGCTCCCTCGCACTAGCGCTGGCTTGTGGATGCCCGGGAGAACTCAACACAACAGGGAAGGAACTGGCTGAATGCCGCCATATGTCGAGCTCACTCAGCAGGTCTGCTTGATAGGCCTGCAACACTGCCATTGTCTGCAGTAACCCACAAGCAAGACCCATTACTGCATAGGCCTTGCCCTATAATGCAACAGTGGCCTTACATGACTTGGATTGCAAAGCCGGCCCCCTAAATTACCTGCCGTCCATGGAGAGAGGTAGCTCGCAAGCGCCTCCTCCGCCTTCAGAATAGTTAAATAGCCATGCCGTTCATGCCCCACAATGGTTGAATAATCTGACAATGCGGGGTTATAAATACGGCTTATGTATGGTTTTTCCCCAGAAGTGTGATATTTTGTCATGCACTTCTGGAAAAAAGGTGAGTTTTCTGCATTGTGAGGGATTTATTTCACTTGGGAGAAAAAAGCTTATCCAGCCTTAGTAATCAATTCAAGCAGCTCTATATATGCTGCTCTCAGTTTTTAGCACACCCTTCTGGTTCCTCGGGGTCAGAGAGGTATTATTATTATTATTATTTTGTTGTTTTGCTTTGTTTTTTGGCTTTCCATAGTGGAAGGAGGAGTCGTGACGCGAGCTCCAAAACCCGGAAGACGGAGCAAAAGATAGAACAGCGCTTGTCTCCGGCTCCTCTTCCAGATCCATACGAGATCCCCCGGACCTGAGACGGCTAGCTGCCTCGGCAGCGGCCAGCCCAGATCCGCAAGGCTCTGAAACCCAACTCACTTCGGCTTCCGAGAAGAGAGGGATTCGCGAGCGGAGCTGCCTAATTGTAAGGCGCTGACAATGTGCACAGCCAGACCTCTCGTGGCCTGCCGTGGCGTGCTCCATCCCTACAGACTTCACACAGAAAGTGTGCACTCCACCCCATGATGAAACAGGAGCAAGGCCTAACATACTTCCTGAGCTCTCTCACTCATACTTTCCTTTCTCACAAAAACTTTTCTCTCTCGTGCATTCTTTTTATTTTTCTTCTATTTTTTAAAGGGATAGAAAAGTCCAGAGAAAAGATAGAGAGGAAATGAAGATTATTTTTGTTTTCGTTACACAATTGACCAACATGCAGTCTTGCTGAAGATAATAAAGTTGACGGCGTGGTTCACAGGTGTCGTTTATATATCACGCAACGCGCTTAATTGCCATGTCACCTGATGACGGCAGGCCTATAAATAGGCATGATGTAACACAAGTTTCAGATACCGGTCACGTGCGAGGGAGCTTCCCACCACGTTCAGCTAATCCAACATGAAGTTCACTTTGAAAGGGAACTTCCGTTGCATGCCGACTTTAAGCAAACACTCTTGTTTAAAGGGGAAATGAAGCAGTCAATCAAGTTAACACGATTTACTAAATGGATTTGCAATCTGTTCAACAATTATATAGCAAATATTGTAATATTTCTTTAGACAATATGAAGAACGTACACATGGTCGGGTAACTCAACTTCTCCCTTTACTCATTCTCTTTCTCTGTTCTCTTACAAACAAGCATCAAGTGAACAGTTACTGGAGCGCCATCTACAGGTAAGAACCACTATACATCACAAACATGATATTAAATCTATAGAATTTTCACAGTTGTGTAAGGTGTAAGGGTGGTTTTATTAATGTATTTAATGTAAAATGTCAAATACATATAGTAATATTTTACTAATTCATAACAATTTTAAGTACCTACTTAAGAATAGCAATTCATTCACATGTTGATTTTTTGCTGTTTGTGTCAACTGCAGTTCTTTCACAGGAAACCTACTCCACTCTAGGTAAGATATTTATGAAGTTTACATTTATTATTAGCTAATTAATGAATATATTTATTAAATATTATTATAGTGGTATATAAGTTATATTTTTGTAAGTATATTTATGATAATTCATTCAAATAAATGTAATCTTAGTACACTACTTTATCTCTGTTTAATTTATAACAGGCAGAATTCCAGATCTAACGACCTAACTAACGGAAATTAACGGTTATTTTAATCATTCTAATCAAAATTTGTGCTTCCAACAACCAATGAGAGCTTTAACTTTATTAATTGTGGCAAGACCATAGTATAAGCTGGGTAATCCATGGCTAGGTGTGCATTAAACTCGGCTTCGCGTTGGGTGGTTCTTCGCCTCAGTGTTGTGCATTAAAATCATTTAATGCATACCTAGCCATGGATTACCCCTTATTTAATTCTGCATGTGCAGCAAAGCAAAAATAGACTCTGTGTGCAGTGTGTACTATCGAATAGTACACAGCAAAGATGATAACAAGAAAAGATAAGACATTCCATTTAAACAACCCTCGACCACTCAGCCCATAATTCAAAGACGCTGTTGGGACTGGTGCCAACAAGTCTGGAGTGGACAGACAAACCCACCATTAGTAAACACCAACAGCCTTTGTCAGAGTGACCACCTGGCCAAATGTTGCAGTAAAACCTTAAATCAACCTCCCAGAATGCCACAAGTGGGTTGGGAAACAAGCCCTTCTCTTGGACTCACCAAAACCAGATGGCTTACCCAACAGATTCCAAGGTCCTTCACCCATAAAGTGATAACTGCAGGAAGAAATGGGGGAGGAGTCCCCCTTCCCTTTTTGAATCAGCACATTCCAGAATCAGGGCACTCCACAGAAACAATGACTGAAAATTTATTCATCTTTAATACAACTGTAATCACCCATTTTCTGCAATGTTCCTTCATGTTTATAACTACTTAGTGCCAGAGATCATTTATTTATTTAGCATGCATTAGTATAGTAGTATTAGTATGATTTTGCTCCTAGGTTTTGTGCTCCTTTTTGTAAGTGTAAGTTTTAGTATCTAAAACTAGATCTAGTATCTAAAATTGTAAGTGCAGTATCTACCCTAACATGTAGTTAATTTCTGTAAAACTAAAATATACTTTTCATTTTCAGCAGCAGGACCCGAGACAGGCTTCACAGCAGAAGCAACATGGTGATTTGTACTTTTTGAAGAATTTGCCTTTTTTTCTTTGGTTACATGAATTTATATTAATTAAACTCATTTAATTCATGAGTTATGAATTGATTATATTTATGAAGTAAATTTTTTGTCCCGCATATGAATTTATTGGTAAGACTACAAAATATTTATACAGCTTAATGGTTATGTATTAGCTTAGTATATTTGGAAAAAAAAATTACAATGAAAAAATTCTGTAAATGTGTTGCTGATTGTTGCTTGATGTAACTTGAGGCACAAGCATGTCTTATGAGTACAGTTTCAGAGGATGGTCGAATAGAAATTCCACAACAAATACCATTATAATTGCATTGTTTTAATTGCTTCCATCAAAACCATTACAATTTCTATTAAAAACATTTGAATTTGAAGGCATGGAAAAAGTAAACAAAGTAAGCAAATTTGCTTCCTGTCCGTAAAGGAATGACTCGAGAATCGCATATCCACCCCTGACCAAAGGAGTGAGATATGTTAGAAATAAAGGTGGAGTTGAAGCTGAAGAATTGCCATGGGAGACAGGTAAGCAGCCGCTCATATATTCTTGAGTTGTAATTGAAAGGACTAAATGATCAGACTCCCGACCATAGTCATTGGGATGTACTCGCTACGTTCCAACAATGTACTACTATAACATTGCCACCGCGGGAAGCACAAAGTTATGTCGCTGGGACATTATTTGGTACGTCACTGTGATGAATATGCTCTGGTCCGGTTAAGTCTTCACAACATAATTGTGAACCAACGTAGAATAATTTCATATCCGAAAGACTGATTAATTGGCATCATAAACAATCAAAGACAGTACTACCAAAAAAAAAAATTATTGTTTATTTTCTCTGCATTAGTGCAATTCCATAGACTTGACAAAGGCTTTCCTAAGACTTCATGTCTGAGACCTAACTCTGATGGCAGAGGATGTAGTTTGCTTATCAAGTTTTACTTCCTTCAAACTCATCATCTCTCCTTTCTGCTTCCCTGTCCCTGCTTCATAAACATTTTCTTATGTCCATCTACAGGAGCCAATGTCTGAGTCAAAAAAAGATTATCTGTATTATTTAGAAACTTACTTTAGTTTCGTCATGTTTTCATAGCCTCAATTGCATGCCAACACCTGAACTTCTGCGTGTGTGGCTGTACACTGCAATTATTAAGAAACACACAGACACACATGGATATGGATTTTTGCACGCACGCATGCCAATTTGTGTTTTTGGTTAAACTGCGTTACATTTATAAGTGCTGATTGGGTTACTACATTGCATATAGATCCATTTATTTTTCTTTGATTATCAATCTAAATGAATACAACAATAAATTGACAAAAAGTCAATTGTTAAAACTCAAACTTGAGATTTATATTGGGTCACGTGCCCTAGTAAAAGAGGTCTGGCGACACCCCTGGTGAGAGTCTATTTTTATGTGGTGTGTGTATGTGTGTGACTGGGGTCAGGTGTGCATGATTAGAACTCTGGCAGCTGTGAATTTGATGGAGTGTTGTGCTGTAGTCCATGGTGGCCATATTTGTAGGTTGTGATGCATTCTGGGAAGAGGAAGTTCTCACAGATTCCGGCACTGATATGACAGAACTCTAAGTCATATTCAGCTGCAGCTCTTTGTCCCTGGGTCACAGTGGGAAGCTGGTCCCCAATTTCTTTGACCTTGGGGGAATGATCAAAAACTCATTGAAAAAGTTCCACAAAGTGGTTGAATGATGACAGGTGTTCCACTCCTTGGAAACAAACTGCTGTAGCCCAGGGGCCTGTATGTAGTTGAACAAACTCAGGGTTACAGGGACAGTTTTGAGGTGACAAAACCTATCCAATCCAATCAGACTTTACTGGTTCACAAGCGCATGCATGTAAAAGCGTGAGATCAGCACCAAACAGCATTCAACATGGAAAAGAGGAGCATACTTCTGGTTGAAGAGCAACAAATTATTATGTGGAAATATGACTAAATTACACCTACACCAACCACAAAATGCAACACTGTTGTGGCTGCCAAAGCTCGGGAAAATTGCTGGAGGAACATTGCTAATTGTATAAATGCCTAAGTGTACTTTTACAAGCTCACAATGAGAATAAACAGATTGAAAACTTATAACCCTAACATATTTCATGTAACTTAATTTACTATAAATGTAAATTGTTTTAATTAAATATTAAAAATATATTTGTGAAAGTGTACCACTCACAATGAACCACAAAACAATATTTACAGTTTGCAGTACAATAAGAGCGTGGCTTCGGCGTGTCATATTTGTAATGTGCAGCTCAAAAAGTTGACATGTTCCCTCTGCAAAAAATAAATATATTTCATGCAAGTAAGTGTCAGGGAAAGCCAGGGGATTTTGTCTATAAGTAAAAACTCTTTCTCTGTGAAGTGATCTTCTTACAATTTGCATTGAAATGTCCACAGGATTACAAATAAATGGTAAACCATTGCAACAGACACTAAGTTGGATTATTTGCATCACTTGGCACTTTGCTCACAGCTGATTGGTCCAAGTTGGGTTTGAATTTTCTTACCCAGAACCTAACCTTTCCCAGAGCAGGTAAAGCGTGGAGCGAAAATTACTTTGGTGATGAACAGTGAGCCACTTTCATGGTACCTAAAACCCAGGGTTGGCACAAACTAAACTGAAACTTACCTGGCTAGCCACTTAAATGGTCATAATGGTACAGGCCCCCATTCAAGCATTTTCCGGTGAGAAGACATGAATTAGGTGTTTTTTAATGTTTGGAAACACCCTCTGAATGATGATCAAACGGAGGCACAACCAAGGACTCAGACAGCAATAAAGGCAGGGGAGAGAGCATTGATGAACATGGTCAACTTTGCATCCAACTTAGCCAGGTGCTGTTGATGTTCCCCCACCAGCTTCCATTGCGCTGCCATGGCATTTCGATATTCTTGCTTTCCTGATGCATCCATGATGTAGGCAAAGTCATCTGTCATGAAAACAGAGTCAAAGATGGAAGTAAATGCAGTTCAAGTTTTTGTTGAAAACACTGGCAAACAGATCCCAAATGTGAAGCAATAAATAGAAACAGGAAATAAGTCGGTCAATCAGCAAACAACACTATGAAAGCAATATCAAAAATCTACATACCAGAAAGCAAGGCAAGATCAAACCTCAGAATGTGTAGACACAAAATGCAAGGCTTGGTAATTTCAGGTATGAGCATTTTGCTAAGAGTTCTTAGTGAGATTCCATATTTTTAGTGTGTGTGTGACTGGGATCAGGTTTGCATGATTAGAACTCTGGTGAATATGAAAGTGATGGTGTAGTTTTGTGCTGGGAATTGTAGTGGCAGCCATATTTGTAGGCTGTGATGTGTTCTGGGAAGTGAAGTTTCTCGTGGATTCTGGCACTGACATGACAGAAGGTTCTGAGTTTTTATTAGAAGTTTGGTTCTGGCTTTGATCTGAGAGACAGATGAAACACACAATTGGTTCAACAGAAGAAAAATTATTGAACACAAATCAGCAAACACAAATTACAAGCAAATAGAAATGGTAGTGGATGATTTGAATGAGTGGATATTTACATCTGCATACTTGTGTGTGTGGAGGAATGCATGCACGTTGCACGGAAAAAGGGTGTGCTCTTGCAAAAACTGGGAAGGAAGGTTTCCACGGCACATGGGCATTTGGAACAAACCTTTAAATAACTGTTGTGTATTTATAAGGAGCTCTAGCTTCAATAAATTGATCCCAGTTTTCAAATGTTTGGATTACAAGCTAGACTAAGAGCAGCATAATGCACTTATTCTGTTATCCGCCAAATCACTACAGAATCAAAATGTGATGAACTAAGCTGAATGTGGTGAGGAAACAGAAAATTAGTGGTGTTAGTCCAATATTGCATGCGAAGGAGCTCACAGAGATGTGAGGAGGGAAAGAGAAACAAAGCTCAAAGCAGCACTTTATATAGGCCTAATGGGCTATATATCAAAAGAAACAGTAAACAATCAGGTCAAATTCAGGTTACTAAATAATGAATTATAAACAAACTATATTTCCTATAGTTAATTAAGCCCAGATGCTCAGTCTCACTTTGAGTTGATCTTGCTTGTGTGTGTCATGGGCAATTGTGTTGGCTGGCTAATGTGGTTCAAGGTATGCTGACGTGATTTGTGATGTGAGGAATGATCCATTTTGGCAGGACTCTTGTGAATCTGTTCATCCTGGGGACAATGTTTTATTGAGATTGCCATTTAAAGTTCAATTTGTGTGTCACTCTCAACCACTTTAGTGACAGTTGGGTTTCATTTGCAAGTGAAAATAAAGTAATAAGAAAGGAAAGATGAACACAATTTGCTGAGTGGAATCTATTCTTGCTTTATATAGGGCCAAAGAATAATGGATTCCACCAAGCTGTTTTTGCAGAATATGTCTCTTTTTGTCTGTTCACTAAGATGCTGGAGGGGAGAGATGGAGGGGAGAGAGAGAAAGAGAGAGAGAGAGAGAGAGAGAGAGAGAGAGAGAGAAACTGTCCCTTGGGGGATTTAATCACATGAGGTCTTAGGTGGAGTCAACCTAGTGGCAGCTTGGGTACCTATAGGCCCAAACCCAGACATACAGGTACATCTAAAAAAATATTAATATTGTGGAAAAGTTTTTTTTCTCTACAATTTAATTCAAAAAGTGGATCTTTCATATATTCTAGATTCATTACACATAAAGTGAAATATTTCAAGCCTTTTTGTATTTTAATCTTGATGATTACAGTTTACATCTCATGGAAATCAAAAATCCAGTATCTCAAAATATTAGAATATAGAATTTATAATATAGAAATTTCAACCTTCTGAAAAGTATGCACTCAATACTTGGTCGGGCTCCTTTTGCATTATTACTGTACAGAATTATTGTATCAATGCGGCGGGACATGGAGGCAATCAGCCTGTGGCACTGCTGAGGTGTTATGGAAGCCCAGGTTGCTTTGATAACGGCCTACAGCTCATTTGTATTGTTGGGTCTAGTGTCTCTCATTTTCCTCTTGACAATACCGGGTTAGGCGAGTTGGCTGGCCAATCAAGCACAGTAATACCATGGTCAGCAAACCAATGACTAGTAGTTTTGGCACTGTGGGCAGGTGCCAAGTCCTGCTGGAAAAGGAAATCAGCATCTCCATAAAGCTTCTGAGCAGATGGAAGCATGGAGTGCTCTAAAATCTCCTGGTAGTTGGCTGCATTGACTCTCCACTTGAGAAAATACAGTGGCCCAACACCAGCAGATGACATGGTACCCCAAATCATCACTGACTGTGGAAACTTCACACTGGACTTCAAGCAGCTTGAATTCTGTGCCTCTCCACTCTTTGTCCAAACTCTGGGACCTTGTTTTCCAAATGAAATGCATAATTTACTTTCATCTGAAAATTGATTGTGGTTGTGTGTACTGAACCAGACTGAGAGATTAAAGGCTCAGGAAACCTTTGCAGGTTAAAGTGATTAATTTGTAGTGGAGTAGGGGACAACTTACTTAATTAACTGTGTTCAGTGTCAGTTTCATTTAACCGTTCAGATGGGGGCTGCTACATTATTTAAGACCCTTATTTTGAAAGTGGGATATGCATCATGGTGAGTCCTGGTCCCCTCTTCCCTGGCATTTCCATTTCCACTTCCACATGAGCTGGTTGGAGTGGGGTTGGTGGTCTGCACGTTGTGGAAAATTGGCTGCGGAGGTCACTTTCAGGTTGTTTTGTGCTCACCTAAAATGAAACTAAATTCTTTAGGGCCATGGTGATGCTGAACAGTTGTGTTATTTTCTATTCCCAGTCGATTAGTACTGTTATTGTCTGAGTGAGGGGCGGCTAATTACACTCCAGGCCATTGCACATGTGAGCAATCATTCAACTTTGGGCCTACAGCACCTTGACATAACCCATAAGTGTTGTAGGATCTAACAAGGCAGCAGAGATGATAAAGAGAAGAGAAGACATTCATTTAAACACTTCATGACCATAGGTGAGGGTAGGAACAAAAATTGCCCGGTAGATCGAGAGCTTTGCCTTCCGGCTCAGCTCTCTTTTC
>JANDJT010000190.1:12234292-12245052 GCA_024331685.1 Stegophilus panzeri | reverse complement strand
GAGGGAGGGTGGGAGATGGTACCAGCCCAGTTAAAAGGCTCCCACTTGTACCGGGACTCCTGGACCCTGAAAAATTCTGCTGCATCCATAGTTAGGTCTTACGTTCTGTCACGATTCAAAGGTGGAAACAGATGCAAATGCAGAATTTCAAACATTTCATAGATAACCCAACAAACTACAAACGACACTAAGACAACAAAGCAAAATACTGTGGCCAAGGCTAAACATAAACTAAGAAACAAAACATGGTAACAGGGACAAAGGTAAAGTTAGACAAACATAAGACAAGGAAGCAGTGCAAACAGTACGGTGCAGTGGCTGCTGGGAAATGAAGTCCAGAGTTCCTTCCTTGATACATGACATTTATTGGGAATTCGACTGTATTAACCATTAGATGCATGAGTGATTGGACCCTACACTCTTCCCAAGTGGGTCGAAAAAAGACCCATATTAGAATCAATGCATTTTTATATCCTTTTTGACATTTTAGTTAAGCATAATCATTTATAAAAACAATGTAATTTATTTGTATTAAATTTTGGTCAACACAGGAATTTTTTTATACTTGAAATTAATAAATTTTTTCACTTCTTTACCTTTTGAAAAAATTTCCAACACCTTATTTTAAAACGTTTTCTAACAATCTGGTGAATTGCACAGAACAGCAATACAAAAATGTCAGTAAGCATTTTGTGTGTGTGTGTGTGTGTGTGTGTGTGTCTTCTTCACTGTGAACAGTTGGGGCAAACAACCTGTTTTTGGCTGTTCATTGCATAGCCAGGTGTATTGCACACAGGTATATTGCATTTCCCACACCTATTACTGACTTTGCGGTCTTTGGAACTTGGGCAGCTCTGACACCTCTTTCTTTTTGTTTGTCCTTTCTGCTTCTTTCCTTTGGCTGAGTTATGGCTTTTGTGACTCCACACCTTCAAAAGGCTTCAATAATCAGGGTTTGCAGTTGTGGGAAGCCTTGTAATCGATTCATCATGTGTGGGGTAATAAGCTCTTTTGAGAGCTTACTGAGGAAGAGCATTTGTGATGCCACTATGGAATTCAGTGTGCTGAGCTGTGAAAAAGATGTAGGCATTCAGGGTAGCGATGTCAAGGAGGTTGTACAATAGCACCATGGGCCACCTCTGTGTTTGGTGCTTGCAGGTGTAGGTGACAACCATTTGGTCCATGGTGTCTACACCTCCTTTGATCTTATTGTAGATGTGATATCTTCAGGTTTTTTCATTCTGCTACTTTCATCCACCACTTTATTGTGGTGCATTATGCTTAGGAGCATGACAGCCATTCCTTTCTTTCTGACATAGCTGATCATGCTAAGGCTGCCACTGAATCCAAACTTTGTGCTGTGAAGCTCTCATGACACATATTATCTCATGATAATAACACATACTCTCACTAAATAGTTGTGAATCACACACACACACACACACACACATGAATGTGCAAGTATGTTGTTGAAATACATCATCCTGTTGACATCAGATATTTCTAGGAGAAAAAAAACCACATACTTACATGAATGAGATGCTACTGTGTAAAATATTTTTCCTGAGGGATGACACTTATGATATATTCTGTGTGGTCGACAGTTAATATATTCCTGACTACAATAGTTGATAAGAATGAAATTCCATTAGAAATGCATGCAGGTCTTTTTTGACCCACATATGTAAGAGTGGGGTAGTAATACAAAAGCTAATTTTTTCAAATCAATAAAAGTTGGAGAAAAAAAAATTTCATGACATCAAAAAATTGTTTTTTTGAGGAATACCTAACATATGAAATAATAAAAACATTTCATTTAAAAAATATTGCAAACAAATGACCTCATCGGGTCATTTTAGACCCACTCATGCATCTAAGGGTTAAAATACAGTATGTGAGCACAGAGAGTAGGAGAGAAACAAACAGATGTAAAGGGCTGACACTAGGCAGAATGCAAGAGACCAATACGACACAATGATGTAATGAATATGCTAATTGGTGCATGACATCATCTAGTGACATTTAGCAACTTTCCATTGAAAGTTGTTGGCAACTTTCTGGTCCTGTCACTCACCTTGATGTTATGGTGAAGATGAAGCAATGCCTGGGAAATGCAAATTTAATCACAAGGCCAGGTGATGAGCAAACAGGAAAACCAGGGCTTGGACAAGAATCATAAACAAGAATGAAAAACCATGAAACAAAAGCAAGACTCAAAGGCTTCATATGGCTCTGTTGGCAAAACACAGAAACACGATACTCACACAGAACAAAGACACATGGGGGTTTAATTATACAACATAATTAAAAAAGAAAATGAGAACAGCTGATGACAATAGGAACAACCAATAACATAACAGGGCGGGGACAGGACAGAAACCAAAACAAACGTGTCAAAAGTAAACACCGTCAATGAAAACCTGGAAGTGCGTGATGTCGCGCTTCAGGCAGTTCATGCACGCTGAATGCTCTGCCACTCAGCGCAAGGGGATTTCCGTCACAGAGCCCCCCCCAAGGAAGCATCGGCAGAACACTTGGTGGGCCTTCTCGTCAGCCTCTGGCTGGAACATGGCTTGGTGGGCCATCTCATCTGCCTCTGGCTGGAACGTGGCTTGGTGGGCCATCTCATTGGCCTCTGGCTGGAACATGGCTTGGTGGGCCGTCTCCTCGGCCTCTGGGTGGAAGATGGCTTGGTGGGCCATCTCATGGGCCTCAGACAGGAACATGGCATGGGAGGCCGTGCCATTATCATCTGGCAGGAACATGGCTTGGGAGGTCGTCCCGTTGACCTATTGCAGGAACATGGCTTTGTAGGCCGCCTTGTTGGCCTCTGGCATGAACAGGATTTGGTAGGCTGTGCTATCAACCTCTAACTGGAACTGAACCTGGGAGGTCACAATGTTGACCACCTGCTGGAGCGCGGCAGGGGAGACCACCTTGTGGGGCTCAGGCTGGAGCTCTAGAGATGAGGACACCACATTGACCTCTGGCTGGAGCTTTACAGGGGAGACCATTTCGTGGGTCTCAGGCTGGAGCTCTGAAGATGTGGAGGCCACCCTGTTGGCCTGCTCATAGTAGGTTAGGTGGTGAACAGCTGGACAGGTTTATTGGACAGGCTGGCCACCCAAAAAGGTTTTCCAGGTCAGGTTTGCATTCTGGACTCCCGAACCACTTCACAAATAGTCCCGCAAACTGAGTTACATCACTAAGTCTACTGAATCCCATGGTAAATAGAAACTCCACCCACTGGTCGGCTTGGCCAAAGAGCCGGGACAGCCTGAACCCCAGCAACTGCTTCTTGTCGGGCTTGGGGTCCTCCAGGCTCACAAAATATACTTGGCAGTCAATGAGAAAATATTCAGGATAACCAAAGAATCCATCATAAGGGTCCGGGAGATCTATGGCAGTCCACTGGGGAAACTGAATTGAGTTAAATGCTGGCAAGGTTTTCTTGGTGTGATGTCTGCTCTGCTATCCTGCCACATCCATGTTGTAGGTGAAGTATTCTGTCATGTTACAAGCGTTGGGACGGATACAAGAGCAGTTTAAGCTTTTATTATGAAGCCCTATTGGATCTGCTCCATTTATTATTATTATTATTATTATTATTATTATTATTACTATTATTATTATAACTATTATTATTATTTTCCCAAATGAATAGCATTTCTGAGAGCCTAAACATACACGAAAACTCACGAGACTTTGCACATGTCAGAACTGGTGAAAATTTGATAGCGTTCCAGAATTTAGTGTGGCAAAATGGCTCGAAAGTCCCGGCCTGAAGACAATTTCATGCCAAGATTCTGTTATAGTCATAGCGCCACCTACTGGCAACAGCCATTTCCAGGCCTGGTACTTTAACAAACTCCTCCCAGAGATTTAATCAGATCAACATCATATTCAGTCAGTCTAATCTAAAGACCTTGGTGATGTTAAATTGTGAAGCTTTTGAATTTTTTCGTTGAAGGCCATGGCAGCCTGACAAAGTTCAATTTGAAACAAATCACATTTCTTAGGCTTAAACATGCTCAAAAACACGTGAAACTTTGCACACCCCTCAAAGTGGTGAACATTTACATGTGATACAGGTTTTACAATTAAGTGTGGCAATAGCAATTAATTGTGCTCAATAGCACAATCTACAAAATTTCAACGAAGCAGCCCTCGTGCTATGTTTCACCAACAAGTAAGAAAATCGGTAGGCATATGTAACATGTTAAAACATACAAAAAAGGCATATCCTAAACCCAACAGGAAGCCATTTTGATATTGCTCTGCAATTCTTGCTCAGATTTTGCCATTTCCATGCCTCATACTTTACTGAACTCCTCCTAGAGAGTTCATCTGATCAATATCTTGTTCACTCAGTCTAATCTAAACGCCTTGTTGATGCTAAATTGTGAAGCTTTTGAGTTTTCTCTGCACAGCGTAGTGGTCTGACAAATTTCAGTGTTTTGCCATGAAACTGTAAGTGTTACAACTCATACATACAATGTTCAATCTCCACCAAACTTCACATGTTTGATAGTAATCCTGGCCCGAAGACATCTACATGCCAATATTCAGTCATAGCACCACCTACTGCCAACAGGAAATTACATGTTTTACATCATGATACACTCCTAAAAACATATAAGTGCTAAAAAATGGAATGAGCAGCCCCAGTGTGCACTTCGGTGTGAGGGCCCATTCATCATGGCTTGCAGCTTTAATTATTCTTGGGTTTTTCCAATAGCCAATTATTCATTCTCATTAATAAATTATTGAGAGAAAATTTGGTTTGTCTGTTTTCATTTATATCTATGTATTTGTGTAAACTTGGTTGATTTTGTATATTTGAATTATGAATAATTATGAATATTGCATGGTATCGTGATACTACTTCATGATACTTCAGCTGGTATAGTATCGTAAGATATGCTTATGGTATCGTGACAACCCTGTTGGATACTGTGGCTTACAATATGTGAATTGTTTGCCCAGCAGGGGCTCACACCCCTCCCCTTTCCCATTCCCACACACAGAAAGACAACAGTGTCTTGACTAATGATAATGATGATAACAGACTTGTGGTAATAAAATTATTTATTTGTTTATACTGATTAAAATGTCCAATAAGTCAATTTCCATTCTGCCAGTAGCATGGAATGCCAGTGTACTGTGAGGAAGGGCTAATAAAGGTGTGTCCCCTGTCTGTGAATGCATAGTACCTATAACAGTTTATGCTTAAAACTCACCTTCCTGCTTCTGTGCATAATCTCACCTGGATAACCTAGTCTTGAGTCTTCTAAGAATGAGAGCTTCTAAGAATAAAAACCGGAATGATAAACACACAGGAAAAAAGCTCAGTAAGGATCAGCCGGCAAAAACACTAAATGATACTTCACAACATCATACAGAAACACAAGGGTATACATAGACAAACTAATCAAGGGGGAAATGGGAACAGCTGTGAATGATGACAACACATGAGGAAAACAACCAATAACAATTACAGGGGCAGAGACAGGACAGAAACCACATGAAAACACACATGGTAACATAAGCAAAGTCAAAACCCGGAAGCGCGTGCTGTGCAAATGTCCATTCATGATCCAAAGTCCTGAGGCAGGCATTGACAATGGCTCAGCAACAGGCTCACCGGGGCTAGATGGCTGGGCTGACCAGGCTTGGGAGGCTGCGTCGTCAGCCTCAGGCATAAACTGGTCTTGAGAGGCTTTGCTGTTGGCCTCAGACAGGAGCTTGACATGTGTGGAAGTCTCCTCAGCCTCTGCCATGAGCATTGCTTGGGATGTCACATCATCAGCTTCAGACAGGAGCATGGTATGTGAGCCTCTAGAAAGACTTGGGAGGCTGTGCCGTTGACCTCTAACTGGAGCAGAACTTGGGAGGCCGTGATATCAGCCTCTAGCAGGAGTAGGACTTGGGAGGCTATGCCATCAGCCTCTAGCAGGAACAGGACTTGGGAGGCCTCACTGTCAGCCTCAAACTGGAGCTTAGTGTGGGATGTAGTCTCGTCTGTCTCAGGTGTGAACAGGGCTTGGTATGCCGCACCATCAGCCTCTGTCAGGAATATGACATGGGAGGCCGCTCCATTGGCCTCTGCCAGGAACATGGTAGGAGAGACCACCTTGTTGGTCTCAGACTAGAGCTCTGGAAGTGAGGTCGCCATGTTGAACTCTGTCTGGAGCTCAACAAGGGAAACTACCTTGTTAATGTCAGACTGGAGTTCTGGAAGTGAGGTTGCCATGTTGACCTCTGGCTGGAGCTCAGCAGGGGAGACTGCTTCATTGGTCTCAGGCTGAAGCTCTGCATGGAAGAAGACTGCTCTGTCGGCCTCTTGAGGGAGCTCTGCAGGAGAGGCCGCCCTTTTGACCTCTGGCTGGAGCTGGGCTGTGGACATAGCTTCCTTTTTGTCTCCAGCCTCCCTCTAATAGTAGGTGGATGAACCTGTTTGGCATTCACTGACAGGCTGGCCCTCCCCAAAAAAGGTCAGATTTGAACTCTGGACACACAAAAACCATAAGTAAAAGTCTAACAAACAGGGCTATACTACTAAGGCTGCTGGATTTTGTGTCAATCATGAGCTGGGCTGGACCGATGAGCCAGGACAACATGAACCCCATCCATTGCTTCTCTTCAGGCTTGCAAAATAAAATTGCCATTTTAGAATAAATCTCGTAGGATACTCTAAAAAGCCAACATATGGTTCCAGGGAAATCAGGTAAAGTCCACTGAGTAAACTGGATGGAGTTAGGCACTGACATGGTTATTTTGGCATGACATCCCTTTCACTTTTCTGCTATATCCATGTTGGGGCAAAGTTTTCTTTCACGTAATGCAAATGCAGATGGATGTAATTGCAGTAAATGGCTATATTTAAAGGCCAGGCAGAGAGATCAAAAACATTACTAGTGTCACTACTTTTAGTTAACTACTCCCCAGCACTGAGCACACTGTAAACCCAGATAAGTTAACTCAAAAAAATTAAGGCAACTGATTGCCTTAATTTTTTTCAGGTTGATGAACTTAAAAATCAAATGTTTTCAAAGTTTAAATATTTGGGTTGCATGCTATATGTACTGTGACGGACAGCATGTAGTCCACATGCACATAAAGCACCCCATGAGCCCAAATGGACACCCTGCTCTGCAACACCCGGAGGTGGCTCCAATCAGGCCAGCACATCGGCTCGCAAATCATCAAGCAGTTGGTGATGGACTGGTTTCTGAGAGCTCTGCCATCTGAAGAATACAAGACTGTCAGGATGCAACACATCAACTATCCCAGAGAGATGCTGGAGGCTTTCAAGTGCATTCTAGCCACCCTCGAGATAAGCAGGGGAGAACAAAAAGAGGTCCTCCCTGGCCCACGCCATGTCCCGCTCCACCACCAGATCAAAGTGGACCTTCACCAGGAGAGGAGACATCAGGATAGCCGCACCACCTATGGAATGCCCTGGGATGAGCCCTTGCCCACCGAGTCCGACCCACCAACGCCACAGCAGACCATTAAACCCTGGCTGGCTGGATGTGCCCTCCCCGCATTGAGGCTTCCAGATGCCCTTATGATCTCTGTCAGGGTGAATGTCAAGCCAGTCTCCACCCTTCTAAATTCCAAGAGCACTGTGACCCTGGTGCAACCCACGATACTAGGCCAATCCCCCCAGGGAACAGGAACTCTTCCGGTTTCCTGCATCCATGGGGATGTCTGGGAAGTTCCTGCTGCTGAAGTCAAGGTCTCGACCTCCGCTGGAGACTGGCTACTCTTAATTGGACTGATGCTGGAGCTCCCCATCCCGCTACTTCTTAGCTGAGACTGGCCAGGGTTACCCACAACCTCCCTACCACTGGCTGCCAAGGGCCAATGCCGACATAAGCCATTTGCTCAGCCAACTGTGTGTCTGGCAGGCCTACCTGGCCCATGGAGAAGGGGACACCAGGGAAAGAGCCTCCTCAGGTGAGACACCCACACACTCTAACCCTGTGTCTTCCATGTTGGATCAGGTCAAATTCACAAAATCAAATGCTCAAATGGATACTATGATGGGTGGTAGATGAAGACGGTAGGAGCTGGGACCTTCTCCTTCCCTACATGCTTCCCTACATTCACCCCCTTAGAGCTCCTCTTTGGATGGTGCCCTCGAGGACTGCTGGACATGGCCTGGGAGGCCTGGGAAGAACAACCCTCTCTGTTTCACTCCCTGGTGGAGTACTTCCAGGCATGCAGGAATGGATTGACTGAGTGACACTGATCATCCGAGAGTATATGAAAGCAGCAAAGTGAGATCAGCAAAGAACCTACAACTGGCCAGCCCAGCTCAGATAGTACTCCTCCTACTCCCAAATGCCTCCTGCATGTTTCTGGCCTGCTGGCAGGGTCCGTATAGCATCCTAGAGAGGGTGAGCGCGGTAAACTACTGCCTGCACCTGCAATAGCCTGGTAAGTGTGCAGAGAACCAACCATACCATATAAATACCCTACTGTGTCCCGGAGGCTCGCCGTTAGGTTATTGAGGTCAGCCGGATGTTTCATGATGGCATCATTGAGGAGTCCGCCAGCCCCTGGTCCACCCCATCATGTGGTGCCAAAGCCCAATGGCAGTATCAGGCTCTGCAACAATTTCAGGAAGTTGAACCAGGTCTCTGACTTCAACAGCTACCCCCCTTCCCCGAGTGGACGAACTGGTGGAGTGGCTGGGAAGAGCCCACTTCATCTCCACCCTCGACCTGACTAAGGGATACTGGCAAGTGGCCCTGGCTCCAGATGCTAAACCCAAAATTGCCTTCAACACCGCCAGCGGCCACTAGTGGTACCAGTATCTCCCCTTTGGCCTCCACGGAGCACCAGAGACATTCCAGCACCTGATGGACATCATCCTAAGACCACACAGGTCATTTGCAGCTGGCTACCTGGACAATGTCATCATCCACTCCTCCACCTGGTGGGACCACTTCCATCATCTAGGGGGTCCTGGGGAGCCTCCGAAATATAATGTGATATCCCAGACCTGCCTCAAAGAAACAGGTACATGCCTTTTTGGAGTTGACAGGATACTACAGGAGGATTGTGCCTAACTTCTCCTCTCTAGCCTCCCCCCTCTTAGATCCCACCAGGAAAGGCCAAAATGTTAAACAATAAAGACAATTTTTCACAGTCTTCTTCGCTAATATTTACCATGGATGCCAATATTAGTGGAGGGCACTGTAGATAGATAGATAGATAGATAGATAGACAGACAGACAGACTTTTTTGATCCTGCAAGAGAAATTGTTAAGGATATGCAGGCCATGAGGCACATGGCAATATGAGCTCTAATGTCACATCCATAATGCTATAATTGGCCTGAATGTATGAATTTGCCTTTTATGAATGAATGTCTTTACATTGATCTGTGATCCTTTCCTATATGCAATAAGAAGAAATCCGTTTTGTGCAAAGGCTACTGAGGTGAAAACTGGATATAATACATCACTGGTTTCATTTCATTCAGCTGGTGACCAGGAGAGTAAATGGTAAATGGCACACTTATATAGTGCTTTACACTGTGTCTCATTCACCCATTCACACACACGCTCACAGACCAGTGGTAGCAGAGCTGCCATGCAAGGTGTTAACTTGACATCAGGAGCAACTTGGGGTTCAGTGTCTTGCCCAAGGACACTTTGGCATGTGGAGTCATGCGGGCTGGGAATCAAACCGCCAACCCTATGTTTAGTGGATTAGTGGACAACCCACTCTACCACCTGAGTCACAGCCGCCCCACTAGGAGGAATATGAGGCAACCTGCAAATGCATAAGTCTAAGGTTTCCAAAACACTAAAATAGACACTGAACACTACAAAAAACAATGTATACTCACTGTCAAGATCTGGCAAAAAAAAGTAAGCCTAAACGATATTACTACCTGTTTGTTATTTTGTAGACCTTGTTACATGTTTGGAAATGTAATAATATAGTTTTGAAGTTCCAGTTTTTTAAGTGTCATTGTTTTTTAAATTAGCAATGGGCATTTTACTATTTGAATATTTGCATATTTTTTTTTTTATTTTAATTGTCCAAATAGAAGAAAATAATTAATGTTGCTCAAAACATGGTTTCTTAGTAGTTAGTAGGAAGGTTTATTGGTTTATCCTGTAGTGCAGTAACAACGAGGTAAGTTTCAAACTGACTTTTACTGGCTGTGTTCTCACCGCTATTTTTTTCCCCAAGGTTGAAGCCCTCTTGGTGTTCTAGCAGCCAATTTTAAAGATTATATGACAGGCCATAGGAACTTTAATGTCCTTTTATGCAATGTTATTAGGAGAACTTTGCCATTTACACAGTTGTACATAGTATGTATGCAATATACCGTTAGAAAGCTAAGAATCTTGTGATTTGATTGAAATAAACCGTTTAAAGACACAATCACAACAGAGGCTACATTCAGCGTCTTTGTTGTTGTCGTTGACTAGTAGTACTTATACTAATTCTGTAACCTCGGAGTGTCCCATTTCAATAGAGACCAAAACCATGGATGTTCTCCAAATGGTTCAAGAACAGCTTTAATTTTACTTTGGGTATGCCTTGGATAGGCATTTAAAGCTAATTTTACTGAAACTTCATGGGGTTAATCCCAGGTGGTGTTTTATTTGTGGAGTATTACAACATGCCTTTAAACTAGGGGCCTTTAAACTAGGTGTCACTGGAAGTTGAACATGGCACCTCATGGCAAAGAACTCTCTGAGGATCTGAAAAAAAGAATTGTTGCTCTACAT
>JANDJT010000190.1:12160404-12173577 GCA_024331685.1 Stegophilus panzeri | reverse complement strand
TATAAATAGGCATGATTTTACACAAGCTTCAGATACCGGTCACGCGCGAGAGGCGCTTCCCATAGTGTTATGCTAAATGCAACATCGAAGTTCCCTTTGAAAGGGAACCCATTTCCAGCAACTGGATATCCCCTTATCATCATGTTTTTCTTTCTGGTATTTAAAATATTTTCCAAGTCCCTCACTGGCATTCCTACTTCCAGTAACCAAGCTGTGTGCATCTCACCGCACCGTTGTCCTGGACAATTTTGGATATTTTACCACTTCTTCATTATGGGTGACATATTTTTTTTATTGCTTACTGTTACACATATTTTCTCTCTAAACCAAAGTTAGTTAAATGTTTTTGGTGCTTCTTAAACATCTTGTGTGTGTCTGTGTTTCCTAAACATTATATGAGTGTGTGTGTTTTCAGCTTTATGTTCTTTGCATGCAGTGTATTGATACCTGTTTCCTATATTCTTTGCCTGTGCTTGTACATGTTTATATGTGGATATATTTTAAGTGTTACCACTACTGTTTTATCTCATTTTTGTTCTTTCTCTCTGATCTCTGTCCAGCTGACCAACGACCTTATTCAGCTGGACCTTCTGTCTCTCGGCTGCTCAATCTCTCAGGCCTGGGTGAATATCTACATCATCAGCTGACACATTTGGCAGTGGATGTTACAGCTCCCTGCTGTCTCTGCTCTTCACCTGTACCCCCAGGTTTCCTTATCCTCCCGCTTATTGTATCATTCCATCTGTAACCTATGCTCATGTTTCTACTCAAAATGAGGCTCAACTGTTTCCCATAACATCTGTGGAGGGCCCGTTTATTCTTTCCTCTGATAATGACAGTAGCTTTGCTACAAACACACCAACATATTACCTATCACCTACTGATTATTCTCCGACCTCCTTTTCCCTCCCCAGTGTATGATGTGTATGATAGTGATTCTCAATAAACTACATACTCTGTTACCTGTGTTTTCCTGTGTCTTAAATTTATTCCCACAGTAGCCTACTTGCTCACATAGTATTGCACATAAGCATTGTAAACTTTTAAGTGAACAGTTCACAGCACACAGATTTGAGAATAGAGTTACATGCCTTTGTGCCATTTTTGAAAACAGTTCCTGTTTAACTGAAGACACAAGTAAACATCTCATGCCTGGCATTTCCAAGGTGTGTTCTGCCTTTTACCATGCTGTACTTTGCAAAGCATGCATTTCCTGCGACCAACGGTGTCAATATTCTTTGCATCTGCTGTTAGCTCAGCTCCTGGAACTAGTACATGGTCACTATAGGTCTGTTTTGCTACTACTTTCTGTGACAAGCCACAGAGCTCTGTAATAAGCTGTTCCATGAACTCTTTGTGGGTCATGTTACAACATAGCTTATCGTGGATAATGAAAGCATTGGTGGCAGCAATGTCCAATAAGTGTTGAAAGATCTTTCTGTACCACTTCATTGTCTTGTGTTGTGCAGTGTATTACTGTGACAGCTGATCAGACAGGTCAATGCCCCCTATGTCTTGGTTGTAGGCAGTCACAGGTGCAGGACATGGAAATGTTTTTGTCCTCCATGTATCTTGTGATTTCACCTTCCTCTGCACAGTCTCACCTGTATAAGCAGCATGGATGGTAGAACAGACAGATACCTCTTGTCACGGTTTCCCCCATGGAGAGCACGTGGGTGCGCGTGCACGAGCAAGGTGTGCGAGCGCCCGCTCTTCGAATGTTGACGACCATGACACTGTTTACTATGGACACATGCTTTTGTCATGTTTCTGTTATGTCTCCTCCCTGTTCTGTCATTGGCTATTGTTTTTGCTATTGATCCTATTGTTTGTGTGTCTAAATTGGTGTCAGCCATCAGCACTTAACGCGCTGATTATGTTTGTATATATACTGCCTCCCAGCACATGGCGAAGAGTATTAGATTAGTTTAGTTTAACTACATTATAGATAGTTACATTAGATATAGATATTCATAGTCATTGTCCATGTTATGTTTCATCGTTAGATTAGTGCATTTAGTCCACGCTGGTTTTCCGCTCCCAGTTCCTAATCATAGTTTATGTTTCTTGTTTTGTGTCTTGACCCTGTTTTCCGTGACCACAACATTGATTCCTGCTTTGCCCTGTTTATGCCTGTTTGCTGATCGCCTGACCTTTGCATGTTTTTGGATTATGTTTTTGGATTATGATTTGGATTTATCTACCTGTGTCTCTCTTTAATAAAACTGTTAAACTGCATTTGCATCTGTCCTATCTCCCTTACGTATCGGGACGTGACAGAATACTCCGTCTATCATGGATGCAGCAGGAGGACGAGAGAGACTTCACGCTACACAAACCATCCCCGCCTTGGATTCGATCCAGTTTCCACAAGAGACTTTCGTGGATCTTCCAGATCAGTTTGATGGGTTTTTTGGCTACCTGGTCTATTTTCTGGTTGACTGCCAGACATATTTTTCGAGCTTAATGGACACTAAGCCCAGCGAAAGGCAATGGAGAAGGTTCATGGTGCCCCGTTTTTTTGGCCCAACCCGCCATTGGGCGCAGTATTTAGCAGCCATGGGATCCCAGGGACTGGAGAACAGTAAGCAGTTTATGGAACTATTTTTGAAGGAGCTTGGGGATCCAGGGCAGACCTACGACCTGTTTCAACTGTTGAGGGGAGTCAATGTGGCGAACAAGGCTGACCTGCCGTTCCACATCCACTATGAGTGGGTTGACCGGGTAGCATCTGCAGCTCCGCTTCAGGTTCCGGCCAGCATGGTGGAGGTGGCACCAACCTGTATGGCTGAGGGCTGCTGAAAAGAGGCTCCGCTGCGGTGTCCTACATGCAAGAAGCTAGGTCTCCAGGAAGCATTTTTCTGCTCAAAGGCATGCTTCAAGAGCAGCTGGCGTAAGCACAAAGTGCTACACAAGAAAGCCCCTTGCGGAACTACAGCCAGCGTTCAACGTGGCAACCTCAGAGCTCCAGCTTGAGACCCACGAAGAGGTCTCAGCACCTGAGCTCCAGCCAGAGGTCAATATGGTGACTTCAGAACCCAAGCTCGAACCTGAGAATCATGAGGTGGTCTCACCCGCCGAGCTTCAGCCAGAGGACAATGTGGCAACCTCAGAGCTCGAACCTGAGACCCATGAGGTGGTCTCACCTGCTGAGCTACAGCCAGAGGACAACGTGGCGACCTCAGAGCTCAAACCTGAGACCCATGATGTGGGCTCAACCTCCGAGCTCCAGCCAGAGGTCCATGTGGCAACCTCCGAGCTCCAACCTGAGACCAATGAGGAGGTCTCAGCACCCGAGCCCCAGCCAGAGGTCAACATGGTGACCTCAGAACCCAAGCTCCAACCTGAGACCACAAGGGGGTCTCAGCTCCAGAGTTCCAATGTAATGCCACGTTCCTGTCCCAGGTCAAGGAGACGGCAAACTCAAGCTCTGTTCATGCCAAGTTCCTGTCCCAGGTCGAAGAGACAACCAACCCAAGCTCTGCTCATGCCAAGGTCCTGTCCAAGGTCGAAGAGACGGCCAACCCAAGCTCTGCTCATGCCAAGTTGGTGTCCCAGGTCGAAGAGACGGCCAACTCAAGTTTTGCTCAAACCAAGTTCCTGTCCCTGGTCGAAGAGGCTGCCTCCCAAGACACATTACTGTCACCGGTCAAAGAGATGACCAACTCAAGCCCTGCTCATGCCAAGTTCTTGACCCATGCCGAAGAGACAGCCAACCCAGGCCCTGCTCACGCCAAGTTCCTGTCTCAGGTCGAAGAGATGGCCAACCCAGGCCCTGCTCATGCCAAATTACTGAGCCCAGTCGAAGAGACTACCAACCCAGGCCCTGCTTACACCAAGTTCCTGACCCACGTCGAAGAGACGGACAACCCAGGCCCTGCTCACGCCAAGTTCCTGTCCCAGGTCGGTGCTGAAGTCATTACTGACCAGGTTCTGCTCATGCCTGAAGTTCTGGTCATGAAAAATCAAGCTCTGATCACACCAGAGTCTGCTGATACAGACAACCAGGTTCTGCTCATGCTTGACACCGACGACAGTGATGACCCAGTTCCCCTCATGTTCGAGTCTGCTGATAGGACCAACCAAGGTATGCTCACACCAGAGTCTGTAGATACTACCAACCAAGTTATGCTCACGCCCGAATCTGCTGACACAGTCTACCAAGTTCAGCCTGCAGAGTCCACTGAGAACGTCGCTCTGCTTTCCTGTTCCGTTGAGGACATTGCTCTGCATTCCTGTTCCGATGAGGGCGTCACTCTGATTTCCTGCTCCACTGAGTACATCGCTCTGTTTGCCTGCTCCGCTGAGGATGTCGCTCTGTTTGCCTGCTCTGCTGAGAACATTGCTCTGATTTCCTGTTCCGATGAGGACGTCGCTCTGCATTCCTGTTCCGATGAGGACGTCACTCTGCTTTCCTGCTCTGCTGAGTACGTCGCTCTGTTTGCCTGCTCTGCTGAGGATGTCGCTCTGCTTTCCTGCTCTGCTGAGGATGTCGCTCTGCTTTCCTGTTCCGCTGAGAACGTCGCTCTGCTTTCCTGTTCTGCCGAGAACGTTGCTCTGCTTTCCTGTTCCGATGAGGACGTCGCTCTGCTTTCCTGTTCCGCCGCTGAGGATGTAGCTCTGTTTTTCTGTTCCATTGAGGACATCGCTCAACTTACCTGTTCCGCTGAGGACGTCGAACTGCTTTTTTGTTCCGCTAAGGGTGCCGCACGGTCTCCTGGTTCAGCTGGGGACATTTTGCCCAGGGGGCCGGGACTGACAATGGAGATGGATTTTTCATGGCTCTTCATGATGTTTCATGTTCCAACGCCCTTGGGGGGGGTTATGTCACGGTTTCCCCTTTAAGCAGTGCGCTGGAAAGCATGTGGGCGCATGTGCACGAGCAAGGTGTGTGAGTGCCCGCTCTTCGAATGTTGACAACCATGACATTGTTTACTATGTACACGTGCTTTTGTTATGTTTCTGTTATGTCTCCTCCCTGTTCTGCCATTGCCATTGTTTAAGTGTGTGTCTAGATTGGTGTCAGCCGTCAGCACTTAACGCGTCAGCACACGGCGCAGAGTATTAGATTAGTTTAGTTTAACTACGTTATAGATAGTTACGTTAGATATAGAGAGTCATAGTCATAGTCATTGTCCATGTTATGTTTCATTGTTAGATTAGTGCATTTAGTCCACGCTGGTTTTCCGCTCCCAGTTCTTAATCATAGTTTATGTTTCTGGTTTTGTATCTTGACCCTGACCAAGACATTGATTCCTGCTTTGCCCCGTTTATGCCTGTTTGCCGATCGCCTGACCTTTGCATGTTTTTAGATTACGATTCGTATTTATCTACCTGTGTCTCTCTTTAATAAAACTGTTAAGCTGCATTTGCATCCGTCCTATCTCCCTTACGTATCGGGACGTGACACCTCTCATGTGTCCATCCACTTTACAAATACAAGAGGTCCAGCCTGAATCCATCTGATGGATTCTCTGGCAGCTTTTTTTGAGTGCATTAGTTGCACCCAATGGGCAGTCTTTCCTAGAGTCTCTGTAAGTCTCACAAGCACCAAATGTCATGGCAAACAAGTGTGTCAGGAGCTTTGGACTTGTGTGGAAATTGTTCATGTACACATGGTACCCAGAGCCTAAAACTTTACAGTCCAATAGAGGTGTTACAGCATCATATGATAGTCCAGGGGCTGTGGGAAAGTTGTCTTTTCCTGTGAACAGAGAAAAGTCCACAGTGTATCAATATGGCTTTACAAGCATGATGGATAGTGTCCATGAGAGGTTTGACCCTGAAAAGGCAGTCATGTTCAGCTGTGCCCTTTTTTCTGTCATTTTCCTTATCTGCATCTGGGTGACTCATGTGCACATTCCAAGAAATGGTGCAATATCTGTCTTTTGACATAATTACGGCAGGAAAAGCCACAGAGAAAATATTATCTTGCCATCAGCAGTCTCTGATTGAGCTCAGCTTCACCATGGACATGTAAAACAGCAGCCCAATGTAGTGGTACATCTCACTGATGCTGACATCTTACCATTTATATTTGCGGTCCTTTGCAAAAACAAAACAATTTTTGTGAAGCCACACAGACACATATACATATTGTATTATCACTAAGTATATAAACAAATTTGAAGTAACAGCTGTAAAATAGTTCGTAAATGTGTAATTACTCTTTCTGATTTTCGATTGCGTTGCTGCATGCCTTCCTAGTGCGCGTTGCAGTTGAAGGTGAGAGTGCCTCGTTCCGTTCAAAAAAAGTTGAAAAATATTATCATGTATAGTACTATACCAGCACATGCATAAGTGATGGGCATTAGCATGCTGAGAACACAAAGAAAACTTATATGTGACATTACCAACCACTAAAAGCCTACTAACATCACTCAGGCATACCACCCCCCACCCCCTCCCCCCTAAAAAAAAGAAAGAAAGAAAGAAGTAGTAAAGTCATTCAGGAACATATTGCATTTTCACTAGAAATGAAGGGGGGGGGGGGGTAATTGTGTACTTACTCCTTCTGATATTTGATTGAGGTGCTGCGTGCCCTCCTAGTGCGAGTTGCAGGTGAAGGCGAGAGTGATGCAGCCACATTCCTAAAAAAAAGTTGAAAACTATTATTACATATATATTCCAAAGTATAATACCAGTAGCCTATATGTATAACTGATGGGAAATTAATGAGTATAGATGCGTGCTGTATGTGTTTCAATGGGCCATTACCGGAGATAGCACAATGCAAACATTTACACATTCGTGTACTTCATTGACCGTGTCATGTACTGGTAATGAAGACGGAAGCAAGTGCAGGTAAGAATAAAACACAAGGAGCAGGCAGAAATCATAGTCAAAGGATAGCAGAGGTCAGGCGATCAGGCAAACAGGCAATACTAGGCAGGGCAGAGAATCGAAGTCAAGGGACAAAGAAAAGGACAAAATCAGAATAGCATTCACATAATCAAGGCTTGGATAACGACAGAAACTAGGCAGCTGCACATTTACTTCGCAAATTCCTGGGGGTAGAGGGGAGGGGAGTTGGGTTTATTAGGGAGAGATGCGCTGTGTAAAATGGATCTCTAAATTTGGTTTTCCCTGGGTAGAGTGTATATAGATCACAGAGGAATTAATATGCAAATGATAATTTCTGAATAAAAAGCAAATGTGTATTGGTTAGAGCAATTAGAAACCAAAGTAGAGAAATGCATTAGAAAATGGGGAAAGTTCACTGAAGCACAGATCCCTGAGCCTCAAAAGCCAAAATCTGAAATTCACTGCACAATGATTTATGACCCACAGTGTGACCCAGAACTCGACAAAAAGGTGGTTGAATGGAAGTAGAGGACAAGAAGTCCCTATGATGGGGCAGTACACTGTGATACTGTGACACTGTGAACACGGAGCGGCTATGAAAATTGATGATTGTGAATTCATTAACAGTTGGTATCAGGCTCCAAATTCAGTTCCAGATGTTATTCTTTACATGAACAGTGCATGGGAATCAAAAGACTTAGGACTAATTATGAAGGAGGTGGGAAAAGGTGAGTGGGAAGCTACAGAGCATCCTTTAATTTACCACTCATCTGATAAATCATACATTAAGATTCGATGTGTAACTGTCTTGACAGGAATCCCACAAGAGGTAGTGATCAATAAGAAAACACAAATGCAAGTGACAGAAACACTCATAGTAGAGATTAAAACAACTGAGAGACATGGTAAAACAAGTGCCAATTGAATCATTATCTCAACATCACACTGATGTGAGTTTAGAGAAATCCGCTAACTGGATCAGGATAGTACTTAAACTAGGAGCAGGTTTACTGTGCAAACGACACTACCCATTGCATCCAGATGCTGAGCAAAGTATTCAACCAACTATTGAAGGGATAATCCAGGCAGGAGTGGTAGTTCACACATCCAGCTACTGTAATAATCCAATTTTACCTGTTGCTAAATCAGATAAGTCAAAATGGTTTCTGGTACATGATTTATAAGCAGTCAGTGATGTAGTACAAGATTGGGCAGCAGAAGTTCCAATTCCACACACTCTGTTCCTGACAAATGTTCCTTCTGATACTTAATGCTTCACTGTGATTGATCTTTTATTCTGCCTTTTTTAGTGTTTCTCTGGATGAGGAAAGCAGGCATTTGTTTGCCTTCACCTATGCTGGTAAATAACATACATACACCAGGATGCCACAAGGCTTCAAACATTCACCACATGTGTTTAATCAGATTCTTGTTGCAGTACTTGTTTCAGTACTTATTGCAGTACTTCGATGACCTTCTAATTTGTTCCTCAGCACTTGAACAATGCCACAGAGATTCTATCAAGGTATTAACTAAATTAGCTCAAGGAGGGCACAAAGCCTCCAAAAAAAATTGCAATATTGTCAACCACAGGTTAAGTACCTGGGAACGCTAATTGCACATAAAACTAAGGCTATATCACCTGCACAACTAGAAGGCATAAGTAAAGCCCCATTGCCACAGACTATAGGACAAATGATGACCTTATTAAGTATGATAGATTTTAGTTCAGAGTGCTCCACTGAGGGCAATCATGAAACAAGCAGAGCATCAAAATTTGCGTGCTCCATTACTATGGAACAGTGATGCTTTACTAGCCTTTGAGTCACTAAAAAGGGAACTTCAATTCACAGTAGTACTAGCTATCCCAGATTACACCAAACCATTTCACTTGTGTGTGGCCCATAGGACAAATGGCTATGTGTCGGCAATATTGATGCAAGAAACATGTAGTGATAGGGGAAAGCAACCCATTGCTTACTAGAGCACCAGATTAGACAGTATAGCACAGGGCTACCCCCTGTGCTGTCAACAGGGACTTGCTACCATCTACTATGCATATGAAAAAGCATAGACTCTGACAATAACCCAGTAATTATTTACACCCATCATATGGTTGCAGAGCTCTTAGACCAAGGAAGATATGTCCTGACTCAGGCTAGGTGTCTAGATTACTCAGCTCTATTGATTTACCCTGACATTACTATCAAGCGTTGCACCACGGTCAATCCAGACCGTGGTAGCAGTGTGACTGTGTAGCAGACTCATTAGGTTTCACTCATCATCAACCTGATTTGTCCTCACCTATTTCAGATGCAGATGTTGACTACTTTGTTGATGGGTCATGCTTTGAGATCATTTTGGTATTCAAGCACGGTACACAGTAGTGAAAAAACAAAAGGAAGATTTTGTGCCTATAATTACACAGCATTGTGACGAATCATGCTCTGCCCAATTAGCTGAATTAGAAGCTCTGACTACAGCATATCAATTGGCTAAGGGTCTGATTGCCAATATATACACTGACTCTGCTTATGCCTGTGGTGTGTGTCACCTATTTGGAGCCATTTGGAAACAGAGACTTTAGAAAGAGTTATGGGACCCCCATCCAACATGCTGAGCAAATAGTTCAATTGATCTCTGCTATGATGCATCCAAAACAATTAGACATCATTAAATGTCAGGCACACAAAAAAGGCAATTATTTTTTTTATCAAGGGTAATAATGCTGAAGATATGGAGGCCAAGAAGACCTCAGGTTGCCAGGTAGCAGTGATGGCTCTGATGGTTCTTATTCAGCCTCAACCCAACTTGGATGATATTGCTTGTATACAACATCAGGCAAATGCTTATGAACATTCAGCTTGGCAAAAGAGAGTAGCTACTAGGGATGCACACAGCATATGGCACTCACATGAAGGACATATGATTGTACCCACTGCACTACTCACTGTACTATTTTCAGATGTGCATGGTTTTGACCATTGCACAAGACGGGAAGTGATAAGAAAAATACACTTTGTCCGAGTGTGAAGTCTGCGCTCAGAACAATGTTAGGAAGGTAACATCAGCACCAATAGGGCACATACTAGTACCAGAAGGACCGGTCAAGCACCTGGTGATAGACTATGTGGATATAGTAAGAAGTATGAGAGGTAAAAGATACAGACTAATGATAATAGACAGGTTCAGGAGATGGGTGGAAGCAACACCATAAGCAGATCAAGCTGCAGGAACAGAGATTAAATTTTTGACCAGAGAAGTAATTCCCTGATTTGGCATACTATCTCAGATGAGTTCTGATAATGGCTCAGCATTTGTACAGAGAACAGTGAAAACAGTGTTGCAACAACTGAGAATAAAAAGAGACTGGGATGTGCGTATCACCCCCAGTCACAAGGAATGGTGGAAAGGGTGAATGATACTCTTAAGGCTAAGCTTAACAAGATTTGTGCTAACACTAAACTTAACGGGGTAGATGCTCTACCTCTTGCGCTAATGAGTTATTGCATGCACACTAACAGAATTACTCAACTAACATCGCATGACATGCTTATGGGTTGACCCATGCCTGTGCCATAACTGAGAGGTCCTTATGAAGGACCACATCTGGAGCAGTTGCAAATGGATCTAAAAATATATATTCTCCAACTGACAACTATCCATGAAGTTATATATTCACAGGACCAGAACAGGGGACTGAGAGGAGAGACAGAAGCTCCCCGTTCAGTGGCTTCTGGAGACCAGGTGTATCTAAGGGTATTCAGGAGAAAGTGGAATGAACCTAGAAGGGAAGGGCAATTCAACATGGTAAGAGCAACCCTAAAAGCAGTGCATGTGGAAGGTACCACCACTTGGTATCATTTGAACCATTGTATTAGAGTAACTAGACTAAGACCTAGGACTCAGGAAGATCTGATTGTTGAAGAAGAGGAAGGTCAAGTGGCTGACTCCTCAGAGGAAAGTCAGGAAGATGCAGGAGAGGGCTTAGATGAAGGTGAAGGAGAGCCAGTGGCAGGCTCAAATCATGAAGGAGATGGAGGTGAGCCAGGACCTGCCCCAACAGAACAGGAGAGAGCGGTTCTGACATACCTGTTACACCTGCTGAGGGGGATGAACCATTGCCAATCTCTTAGCAGAGGGTGAGGATGATCCTGGTTCTGAGCATGGTTTTAATTTACATTTTGCATACTTTCCCACTAATCCAGGCCCAAGCAACTTCCAAGCAGACTTATCCACACTTGATTTCACAGCCCTTGGTTGGTCTCCAGAACAGCACTAAACTTACTCTAACAAAACAAGAATTGAATGAGACAATCAATGTCTTCTCTACTTACCAGCCCCAGAACTACACTACACCAGCTCTCACTAGACTAAAGCTGAATGAGGATAGGAATAAATCAAGAATCAAAGTCGCTAATATAGTGAAAAAGGAAAAATGATTGGAAGTAGCACAACACAACGGATGGTACAATTGCGCAGAGTATACTGCTAGTAGCTTAAGAAAGGATAATTGTCTTATATGCACACCTTCGCCTCTAAAAAAGGTAGTGATAATAGTAACCAACCCTAATGACTAATGCCAATGTGCAGAATTTAATGTAAATAACAGTTATATAAATGAGAATAAAAGGTCTGTTTGCCCTGCAGAATGTTTGACATATGTGGGAAATTCAGTTTTTCAGTGGTATCAAAGCAAATAGGGAAACTATTGCAAACATGCAAACATAATCAGGACAGCAAAAGTAGAGTTCCCAACTCATTATGAAATAGATAATGAACTGGAGTATGAGTGCTTCAACAAAAGCAAGGAATCACAACATTTAGGGAACATTGAAGATAATTTTTTGGTTATTTGGCAGATTACTAGTACACAAATCCCAACATGTAAAAATCTAATTAACTTTTTGTCAACTTATAGTCCGATGTTTACTGCCAGTGGCAGATTTTTTCTGGGTTTCTGAATGATTAAAAGCCACTTTACAAAAACAATGGAGAGGGTTGTGTACTAGAGTGGGAATGAGTCAGGAAATTACAATGGTTAACTGGAAGCCAGAACAATCTTTTGAAACAGGAAAAAGAAATCACATAGTAAAATCATCCCAGACCTTAATGTGCGTACAGATGCAATAGGACAACCAAGGGGTATATCTAATGAATTCAAGGCTACAGATGAGGTAAAGCCAGGATTTGAGTCCATAATGATTTGGATATCATAATAAAAACACAGAATGGATTAATTAAATTTACTATAATCAGCAGGGGTTTATTAACTATACAGATGATGCCTTGTCAGCATTATGAAAACAACTAGACACCATGAGTAAAATGGCATGGAAAACCTGATAGGCCTTAGATTGGTTACAAGCAGAAAAAGGAGGAGTCTGTGTCATGTTTGGAGATAAGTTTTGCACATTCATTCCTAACAATATTGCACCTAATGGAACATTCACTGAGCCTATGAATAAAATAAAAAAGCAAAGAAATTAGGTTACTGAGAACACTGGATAAGACATGTATTCTTGGGACTGGTTTGAGTCTATGTCTGGAAAATGGGGAGCTTGACTGTCAAAAACGGGGATATTGTTAGCAGCAGTTTTTATTTTTGTAGGACTGTTGTTCCCTTTCAAAGGGAACTCAATGTTGCGTTTAGCATAACACTATGGGAGAGTCCTTGCGCATGACCAGCATCTAAAGCTTGTGTAAAATCATGCCTATTTATAGGCCTGCCATGATCAGGTGAAGTGGCAATTAAGCACGTTGCGTGATATATATATGGCACCTGTGAACTGTGCCGTCAGCCATATTATCTTCAGTGAGATTGCATGTCAGTTGTTTGTGTAAAGAAACAAAGATACTTCATTTCCTCTCTATCTTTTCTCAAAATCTCTGGAATTTTCTATCCCTTTAAAAAAGAGAAGAAGAAAAAAAGGATTTTAGAGCTCGCATCGTGACTCCCCCTTCCGCTATGGAAAGCCAAAAAAATAAAAATAAAAAATACTTCAATAATAACACAAAAATAACTAAAAAATAATAGTAATAATTCCTCTATGACTCCGAGGAGCCAGGAGGGTGTTCTAAAAACTGAGAGCAGCATATAAAGAGCTGCTTGAAGTGATTACTAAGGCTGGATGAGCTTTTTTCAGGAAAAAAAAAAAAAGCCCCAGTGAAAGTAAATCCCTCACACTGCAGAAAACTCCCCTTTCTTCCAGAAGTGCATCACAAAATATCCGGCTTCTAGGGGAAAACTATGCATAAGCCGTATTTATAACCTCATGATGTTGGATTATTTGGCCATTGTGGGGAATGAACGGCATGGCTATTTAGCTATGCTGAAGGTGGAGGAGGCGCTTGCGAGCTACCTCTCTC
>JANDJT010000190.1:12134164-12153298 GCA_024331685.1 Stegophilus panzeri | reverse complement strand
GAAGTTAACTAATAATATTGTAACTGACAGTGTTAAAACATTGTACTTACACTGGCCAGAATTTTGATTTAGTAACTGTGTCGACTTTTCCTATACTAACAACACTAATTTCCACAAGAGCATCGTGAACAGAAGTGTCACTTACACCTAGTGGTGGCAGTGAAGTGTAACAGATTATTCTCCTTGTAAATAAATGAAAAGGTCAATCATGAGAGACCAGTGAATGAAGTAAGGAGAATTGTTTATTGAACAAATGATTATATGATTTGTCTTGAAAAAGTCTTTGGCAATTTGACTCTAAAAGGGTGCTCAAACCGAGAAGATTTGCGCCTATAATTCAATGTCTAATATTTTATAAACTGAAGCAGCAAAACGAAACTTTTGTCAGCACAAACCGGCACAAAAGAAGCACGAACGATTGAGACTATTTGGGGTTAATTTGGAGCATGGTTGTTGAGTGACCCCAGAATGACCTATAAATATTCTTTTAATATCTCCAAATCCGAGGCAGCACAAAGGAAGCGTTTATCGGCACAAACCAGCACAAACGAAGCACAAACAAATGAGCCTATTTGGAGTGAACTTGGAGCATATGGAGGGCTGGTGACGTCACCGCACCATAATTCAGTGTCTAATATTTTAAAAATGAAAGCAGCACAAACGAAACTTTTAGTGGTACAAACCAGCACAAACAAAGCACAAACGATTGAGACTATTTGGGGTGAATTTGGAGCATGGGAGGGCTGAGTTACCCCAGAATGACCTATAAATATTCTTTTCATATCTCCAGAACCGACGCAGCACAAACTAAAATTTTATGGCACAAACCAGCACAAATGAAGCACAAACGATTGAGACCATTTGGGGTGAATTTGGAGCATGGGAGAGGGCTGAGTGACCCCAGAATGATCTATGAATATTCTTTTAATATCTCCAGAACCGAAGCAGCACAAACGAAATTTTTTACAGCACAAACCAGCACAAACGAAGCACAAATGATTGAGACTATTTGGAATAAACTTGGTGCATGTGGGGGGCTGGTGACCTCACCGCACCATAATTCAATGTCTAATATTTTAAAAACGAAAGCAGCACAAACGAAACTTTTAATGGCACAAACCAGCACAAACGAGGCACAAACGATTGCGACTATTTGGAGTGAATTTGTAGCGAGTGGTGGGGCTGAGTGACCCCAGAATGACCTATGAATATTCTTTTAATATCTCCAGAACCGAAGCAGCACAAACAAATTTTTTACGGCACAAACCAGCACAAATGAAGCACAAATGATTGAGACTATTTGGAATGAACTTGGAGCGTGTGGGGGCTGGTGATTTCACCGCACCATAATTCAATGCCTAATATTTTAAAAACGAAAGCAGCACAAACAAAACTTTTAGTGGCACAAACCAGCGCAAACGAGGCACAAACGATTGAGACTATTTGGAATGAATTTGGAGCGAGTGGGGGTGCTGAGTGACCCCAGAATGACCTATGAATATTCTTTTAATATCTCCAGGACCGAAGCAGCACAAACGAATTTTTTTACGGCACAAACCAGCCCAAACGAAGCACAAACGATTGAGACTATTTGGGGTGAATTTGGAGCATGGGAGGGCTGAGTTACCCCAGAATGACCTATAAATATTCTTTTCATATCTCCAGAACCGAAGCAGCACAAACAAAAAATTTTACGGCACAAACCAGCACAAACGAAGCACAAACGATTGAGACTATTTGGGGTGAATTTGGAGCATGGGGGGGCTGAGTGACCCCAGAATGATCTATGAATATTCTTTTAATATCTCCAGAACCGAAGCAGCACAAACGAAAATTTTACAGCACAAACCAGCACAAACGAAGCACAAACGATTGAGACTATTTAGAATAAACTTGGTGCATGTGGGGGGCTGGTGACCTCACCGCACCATAATTCAATGTCTAATATTTTAAAAACGAAAGCAGCACAAACGAAACGTTTAGTGGCACAAACCAGCACAAACGAGGCACAAACGATTGAGACTATTTGGAGTGAATTTGGAGCAAGTGGGGGGGGGCTGAGTGACCCCAGAATGAACTATGAATATTCTTTTAATATCTCCAGAACCGAAGCAGTACAAACAATTTTTTTACGGCACAAACCAGCACAAATGAAGCATAAATGTTGAGACTATTTGGAATGAACTTGGTGAATGCGTTGGTGGGGGGGCCAACTTCACGCAGGTGCTTCCAAACACTTCTCAGTGCTTACCTTAGAGTCAGTGCCCATGTGGCATTAAGTATCTAGCACTGGCCCTTAAGTATTTAGCACTGGTCTTAAAGACTTCTCATTAGTCTCTGCCTTTTCTCTCTTTCTGAATACTCACTTTGACCCACCAAGACCCATGCTTGTTCCATCCAGTGATCAACCTGTCACCAGCTGGAGTTGGCAGTGTTCCAGAGAACAGACACAGGTGATGATAACCACCCTCAGTTAGAGGTTTAGCTGTCTTGTGTAATAAGTCTCCACCTGCATGCAGAATTCACTCTGTGGGACTAGTGGAGTGGGCAGGGTGAGGGAACAAGGTGTGCAGATCTTACACAGTTTTACCTTCAGCATGCAGCAAGCTTATCATTTTCTGACTGAAATCTTGAGCAGCATCTGAAGCTTTGTCTTCTCTAATAATTGGCCATAGTTGCTCACTTTGTTTAGGTACCTCCTCTGAAGGGACACATTCTGCAGCTATACTTTCCTTACATCCACATGGGACCATAAAACTCTTGCAAGTTTTCCCTCTGACTTATATATGGCCTAAACATATTACAATCTGAAGGGTCTCTTCAATTTGTCAAACATCTGTTTTTTCAAGAACCATGATCATGAGCATGTGAGCCTGGTCTAAACCCTCACCATGGCACCAATTCTTAAACTCTGACACAAGTTCAGTTGTGCCTGCCATTTTACCAAATAGCCACTCTTTGCTGTTTTCAGATCTGCTTAGATTTTGTAAACTACATTAAATAGTAATCCAAGATATATAATTACCTGTTTAACATATTAATCCAAGAGGTGCCTCCAATTTATGTAGGCATTTTTACTTCCTGTTGCTGCGAGAGCAGAGCTCTGGGTTCGTAACTCACTCTGTTGTCTTCTAGATTACTGTAAATGAATTACTATTATATCTTGGCCTCCTACCTGTAGCTTAGTGTATTTCAGTGTGCAGTTAACTGAACTATATATGAGTGACTACTTAGTGGTAGATGTAAATGTCTCATTTTTACTATTTATCCTTGTCAGTATATTCAATACAACAAATTCACTGAATATTCACCAACAAAAATGTTATTTGGTAGATGAAAATAAAATAAAATAGTTCCACAGTATAAAAGATTTACTTTTTCTTACAGTACTCCCAAATCCTCTTAACTTGATAATAAACCAAGCAATCAATACTTCATACCAGCTCACAGTTAATTATTTACTTACATGTGCTATTGTGAGTCCACAATCGGCAAACTGAAAATGCATAAACAGAACAAGGCCTGTGACATGGCTGGGGTATGGTGTGGCCCAAACTGAAATGGCCTCATTAATCTGTGAAGAGCAATGACTGAACTGAAGGCAAAAATACATGGCATTTGGTGGTTTCTGGGTTTTTACATGCTTGATGCTTCCAATGATAGCACCTGCATTTGTCCTTGTTACTTTGTCTACAGGCATTTATCCAATGTTGCCAGAGGAACGCTGAGTGTTTACCGGGTAATTAAGAGTATTTTCTGGTGTTCCTCTGCAGCTTCTAGGGGAAAACAGGTGAACTGCAACCAATAGTGTGCAGCTTTTTTCCCTGATCTTGCTGTATTTGTTCTTTTCCACTTGCTGTGTTTGTTCTTTTCCATTCTCTTTTTAAAACAACACAATGAACTCATCTTAAAACAAATGGAACAAAAGGTTTTTTTTTTATCCCCACCAATGTTTATGAACTAAATCTTATTTACAAACTGAATTATGTGTACAGGTGTGTCTCTTAGTGCGTGTATGAACAATACAGTATTTTTAACAAAATTGCATGAACATGTGCACACTATATTTTAATGGGGTTACATACATAAAGTTTGTCTGGTGGAGAATATATGGAGGGACTAAGCACACTTATTACTTATCGCTCATACATTATTCTCAATGGTTCAGAATGTGATTTTTTTTATTAATAGACATACAGTAAAGTCAGTGATTTTGCCTCTATATCCTTATATTACTGTACAATTAGTATGATTTCTAGACAAAGTCAGGCCATTTAACTGTGCTTATATGGAATACTGACTGAACACAAATTTTATCCAAAACAGAAACTTGGCAGCCATCAGAATTACCTCCATAGATTACTTTTATGCAGCTATTAAAATGTATCACATTTATTGGGCAATGCCCTCTGACATCTTAGTGGTTAGATGTACAGACAGACAATAAGACTGCAGACTTAGCACTCATAATATTTTGGTCCCAATTACTATTGATTTTTCAATAGCTTACTTGAATGGAGTTGTTTTATTACTAATATATTTAATCTATAAATCAATAGAACACTTGTTTTACTCCTTCATTGGTTAGTAATAAAACCAGGCATCTAAGGAGCATAATGTTATCTGCTCTTTAAAAGACAGAAGCAGATGTGTAATCAATAGTCTGGCCTTCTGCCTATCCTGGCCATCTCCAACTTGTTGACAAGGTCTCTCCAAATGTGAGAGATTATTTCCCTGTGCAGTAGTTTTTAAATGAGAGCACTTTTGCCAAAGCTCTGATTTTAATATTAGTGTTTGGTGGGTATATGATATGTACCAGGAGCAATCTGTAAAGATAACAATAAAGATACAGTATAGTGTCCATTAGGAAAATATTATTAAAAATGTTAATATATGTTAAGATAATACAAGTTAAAATACCTCATGGTATAAATAGCAAATAAAAGGACCAACATAAAACAATATACACAGACTGACTGGTAGACAAACAGTGAAGACCGTGGCACCAAAATATAACCAATATTTACTGTGGAAAATATCACCTATGTATATTATCAATAACCTGAGGATATGGATTCTGTTGTGTACTGAAAGCACGTTTTTATTTTCTTCAGTTGCAACTTATAACACAGCAAAACTCGAAAGACATTAGATCTGACTACTCTTGCTGCATGGCTTTGCCCAGCCAGCTGAGACAGTCTCAACCCTAACAAAGACTGTCAGGCATAGTGGTCGTCACTGCCAAGTTTAATAAAGAGCTCATGGTGCATTCCGTAGGTGCAAAGTGTCAAACGAATCATTTGCTGGGGTTTCTCACCTGTGTCAGCATTTAAACTATAGTGTTTTTTTTCTTTTTCATCAATAATGTTGTTCTATCATTTTCATTTGTTGTATTTTTTACTTTTCCCTTGTGGCAGAATTTTTATATCATGTTATTTTTGTAATTACTGTTTTTATATCATGAGCAATAAGTGATTCTGTGCAGAGTAGTTGCTTAAGGTTATAAAAACCACCTACTGAAGCTCTTATTGCCTAATAAGCAGATGCACAAACTCATGTACACTTTATTTTACATAAACATGAATATTCATTAATTCTTAATTTATAAGACATTGTTCTATTGTTCTCACCTCACTATAATGAGATAAACCTCATCTGATCATGGGCTCACTACTGCTAATTACTTAAGTGTGCTCTCCCTGCAGGGGAAGAATAAACTTCTCTCTATTTGATCTATAAGATTGTCTGCTGAATGTTATTTGGGGAACAGGGAAAATTCTCCAACACCCCTTCTGCTGCATTTTCTTTTTCTCGAAGAATGCTTTTGTTTTTTCATCTAAACACAACAAGTAGAGGCAATCCATTTTGGATCTGCCAAAAATCTGCCTAAAATCCACATATCAACAAAGATTTTATTAGGGAAAAACATTCAACACTGCAAACATTCAGCTTATTCAGTGTGTTGAGTGCAGGATATTTAGTCAATCTCCCATCATCATTAGTAATAGCTTTATTTGTGATAAGTGTATATTAGTTAGCTCTCTTGGAGAAGATTACAGCAATATAGGTAGACATCCAGATGCTAGAGAGGGGTTTTGCGAGTAAGAGCAGCATAGTTATGGTAGAGGAAAGTCTGGGTGGTATGGGGGAGATACGAACCCTCAACTCCGGTATTAGATCCCTTAACTGTGGGCAAATGTGTGATGACTCAGCTGCATAATCGCAAAGCCAAAGCTAATGCTGAGGCTCACCCACAGGATCACCACTCCTTTCTGCTTAAGGTGTTAACCCTTAAACACATAACTTGTGTCGTTAGTGACCTGGGACATCATCCACTACCTTCCCCCTCATTAATTTTTTTACATTAGACCTCCACCTTCTTAGTGTTCCTCAATCTATTTATTAACAATATAACAAGAAAGAAACACAAAATTGTCAAATAATATAAGTTCCCTTTCAAAGGGAACTCAATGTGTGAGCTTCAAGCTGTGGGAAACACCCTTGCGCATGACCGGTATCTGAAGCTTACAAAGGATACACTTAAAATCTGTATCCTGTGTTTATATATTTCTGGAAAGCTGCTTTGAGACAATGTCCATTGTTAATTGAATCTCGTGTAACATCAAGCCAATTTATAGGCCTGCCATGATCAGGTGATGGGGCAATTAAGCATGTCACGTGATATAAAAACGGCACCTGTGAACCGCGCCGTCAGCTTTATTCTCTTCAGTGAGATTTGTGTAATGCTTGCAAAAAGACTCTTCATTTACTCTCTCTATCTTTAAAAAAAAAAGAAAGAAAATCTCTTTACTTTTCTGACCCTTTAAAAAAAAAAAGAGAGAAAAGTATGAGTGAGAGAATTCAGGAAGTGTGTCACACCTTGCTCCCGTTTCACCATGATGGGGGACAGGGACACACTTTCTGTGTGAAGTGTCTAGGGTTGGAGCACTCCAGGACAGCCCACAAGAGGTCTGACTGTGCGTATTGTGAACGCCTTACAATTAGGCAGAGCCACTTCTGAAACCAAGCAATCTCTTCTCGGCTGAAGGGAGTTGGGTTTCAGAACCTTGCAGATCTGGGCCATCTCTGCTCTATCTCTTGCTCTGTCTTCTGAGTCCGGCTCTTCAATGGATTTTGGAGCTCCCGTCGCAACTCCTCCTTCTGCTATGGAAAGCAAAAAAAAAAAAAAAAAATACCCTCTCTGACTCAGAGGAGCCAGAAGGGGGTGCCATTACACCAAAAACAGAGAGCAGTTCTCAAGCATATATAGAGCTGCTTGAAGTACTAAAGCAGTTGAAAAACTAAATCTAGACTGGCCCGGGGAAGACGAAGTGGCCCATAGCAGGCTGGATGCTTTTTCCAGAAGTGCATGATGAAATACACTAGCTGTATTTATAACCCTGTGACATCTGATTAATCGGCCATTGTGGGGAATAAACAGCATGGATATTTGGCTATGCTGAAGGTGGACGAGGCGCTTGCGAGCTACCTCTCTCCATCAGTGGCAGGTAATTTAGGGGGGCCGGTTTTGCCATCCAAGCCATGTAAGGCCACTTTGGCATTGGTGGGCAAGGCTTATGCGGCAGTGGGTCTCGCTTGTGGGTGACTGCATGCAATGGCAGTGTTGCAGGCCTACCAAGCAGACCTGCTGAGTGAGCTCGACATGTGTGTTCAGCCAGTTCCTTTCCCGTCATGTTGAGTTGGCCAGCGCTAGTGGCGGCATGGAGGCAAGGAGGCACAGAAGGCGAGTGTGTCACATTCGCAGCCTGCTAATAGGCCTGATCTAAGAATGATCATGAAGGCCAAGCAGACAAAGAAGGAGCAGTCCTGAGGAGCCACGGAGGGATTTTTCAGGGGATATGAAGTTCTTAGGGCAGTTATCCCTAAGTACTACTGTAGGGCCTCCCCTAGCCAAGGCTGTGCCAAGTTTTCAGTCTTCTCTGGTCAGTGAGCTGTCACAGGGCAACAAAAATCTGATGCTTTCCCTCTAACAGCAATTGGAAAAGTTAACGTCATTAAAAGACCATCTGGAAGCATGGAAACTACTTCCAAATGTGTCTCCATGGATTCTATCTACTGTAGAAAAGGGTTACCGGGTCCAGTTCAGAGCTCGAACCCCCTGGTTTAGAAGTGTGCTCACCACAGTAGTCAGCACAAAGCAGAGCCTGATGTTAGCACAGGAAGTAAGATGCCTTTTGGACAAAGGGGAAATAGAATGTGTACCCCATTCCCTGAATGCTCAAACTTATTGTTCCACAGATTCAGTTTGAGGACTGGTTTATGATTATAGATCTAAAAGGAGCATATTTCCACATAGAAATATTGCCCCATCACAGGAAGTTCCTGGGGTTTGCGTTTGGAGGCAACAAATATAGGGTTCTTATCTTCAGGCATGGTTTTTCCCCTTGCACCTTCACAAAGTGCATGGCTCCCTTATGACTCCAGGACATCTGTGTACTAAACTACCTGGACGACTGTTTAATTCTAGCATGATCCAGGGAACTAGTGATTCAACACTGAGATGTTGTTCTTGCCCACATGAAGAGCGTGGGGTCAGGTTGAACCTCAAGAAAAGTATGCTTTCTCCAGTGCAGAGGACAACGTTTCTAGGGGCTATATGGGATTCTACTACTATAACGGCATTTCTATCCCCAACATGTGTAGAGTCAATCCTATCAACATTAAGCAAGTTAAATCTGGATATGGGTATCCCCTCCAGTCTCTATGAGAGACTGCTGGGGCTTATGGTAGAAGGTGCCAATGTCCTACTGTTGGGACTATTGCACAGGAGACCATTTCATTGGTGGCTGAAAAGTCAGGGGTTTCGTCCGATGATGAAACTTCTGAGCGTAATCAGTGTCACGCGGCGATGCCTACATGCTCTGAGAATTTGGAGGATTCCAAGTTGTGTCACAATCTATGGGGGTCTCCTTATCGCAAGACGGTAATGACAGAGACCTCCCTCATGGGCTGGCATGCAGTCTAAGATGGCTGTCCAGCTGACTGTCTCTGGAGTGGCCCTCATCTGGAGTGGCATATAAATCGTCTAGAAATGCAGGCCATGTTTCTAGCACTGAAATTCTTTCTTCCTCACCTGAGAGGTCACCATGTGTTCGTTGTGACAGACAACACAGCAGTGGCCTCATATATCAACCACCAGCGAGGATTAGGTTCACGCCCCCTGTTCAGGCAGGTGCAACTAATTCTTCTCTCCACATATTCTAGAGTACAAGCAGTAAATCTCTATTAACAAGCACTCGTCTTGATTAAATTTCTAAAATATAATAGAATTTTAAATGCTAAAATACCACTGTCCTTAAACATAAAAGTGCATAATTGTGAAGCCACTGTCATTGCCATTTTAACTGTAGGTATAAAATATAAAGGATTTATTACTTAACCCACTGCTCTCCTATAACCAAAGTTGGAAATTGCTGCAGTTGAAGGTTAAATGCGTGTTTTAGTTCATGATTTAAATATCTGACTTTTAATTAACATTTTATCATTTAATTAATTATCAGACTACAATTAATAATAACTGTTAACTTATTTATTTATTGTCCATAGAATAATCTTCTAATTACTGCTAGAAGTGTAAAATCTCAATGTTCTAATAGTATTTACTCTAAAGCTGCTTTAAGCAAAGCTTTCATTAAAATTATTTTCCAACGCCAAACCATTATGTTGTTAGCGCAGAGGTTTCTATCAACGTTTAAGTCTAGGCCTTTCCTATTTTAATTGTCAGAGGTTCTGTATAAACTTGCAAGTATTAGCCTTTTCCTTTAGCTTGTCAGAGGTCAATTTCAATTGTCTCTAACATACTATAACTTTAGCTTAAGAAACTATTTCTAATAATCATACAAAACATATAACTCATGCAGTCTTATTGCATCACACTTTTTCAGAGTATGATTATTTAGAGATAGAATAACAAATGAATTTATTACACAAAATCACAAATGAAGTTATATTTAAAATAGAAACGAGTGTAACTTACAAGATTTTGATCAGAGTCACGGACATAGGATGTGTGATGGAAAAAGCATCTCTGATGGTGAAAAGTGCTTGATGGCAAAAAACCCCTCTGATGGAACAAGGCAGCCTCTGATGTTACAAGCCACCCCTGATGTTAAAAGCCATTTTTGAGTTCAACCAAAAATACCCTCTTATATCTCTGAGCCTCTTTGAAATGTATAGTGACCATGATACCAAATGGAAAAGAAACTTTATGTTTTATGGCAGGACAGACCCCCAGCTGATTATCTAACCCTCAGGAGAGAGAGAGAGAGAGAGAGAGAGAGAGAGAGAGAGAGAAGAAAGAGCACATATTGCAACATATATTGACATAACATAAATATTGTTTCCTAAACCTATATGATATGTATGATATCGCCACATCGTTCACCATGAAATATGGATAAAAATGATACCAAACATGCCCTGAGTGATATTGTTATTAAACACAGTTTAGGCGATCAGTATAAGTTCACATGGTATCTTTGAAACACATTCCTGAACATTTGATTAATCCTTATTCAAATTGCTGCCACAATTTATAAATCAACTACAAATTCCTCCTTTGAATACAGAGCCACTTTAATGGCCCAAGAACATGTGTGGCTGTCATAGTAGGTTGAAGGGCAGTGATGTCTACAGGTGATCATAGAACTGACCAGGACATGACTCCTGAATATTCAATTCCACTAGGCATCTTTAGCTGTGTGGAGGCACATGTCAGGAATCTTGCTGTCTGTTTTGCAATCTGTCTTGTGGTCTCTTGCTAGAGCCTGTGGAAGCAGAGCGATTGGGGGAAAGGCGTACAGACATGACAACCATGTGTCTACCATGGCATCCAGCTCTAACCTTTTTTTTTTTGGTGCGGGAGGAGAGATGGGGAACCACAGTGGGCAGTGTGTTGTCTCCTTGGAGGAAAACCCATCCATTTCTGCTCAGCCGAACCTCCGCCATATTGGAGCCAAGCCTCCAATCCCCGGGCCTCAGCCTCTGCCTCCACAGGATGTCTGCCCCCACATTCTGGTTGCATAGAATGTACATTGCACTTACTAACATAAATTGCCCTCTGCCAGAGAAGAATTAGTTGAGCCTGCATGAACAGGGGGCATGAACATAACCCTCCCTGGGGGTTGCTATGAGACCACCACTGTGTTATATAGTTATGTCTGTCATAACTTACACAAGGTGACCTCTCAACTGAGGAGAAGAATTTTTTTAAACCAGTAAAGAGGTTGAAACTGAAACAGTAACATTCTCTAATGCTGAGCAGGAAAACAAGGTGTGTAAATGGCTATATGAGTTCCAGTTTAGGTGAACATGATATGATCAGAAAATAAGGAAAGATAATGTACTTTGCATTTCACTGTAGCAGCTAAACCCATAAAATGATAGCTTAGTTGTTCCTCCCCTTGACTAGTGACAACAAACTAGCCTAGTTAGAAAAGTTTTATATTTTATCGGTCTGGTAGTGCTACAGACAGTGACAACATTCGAGACAAGTCTTATGATAAATTCAACTTTTTCTGATCATGTCACACAGTTGCAATCAAAATTATTCAACCCCCACTGCAAATCAGGTTTATTGTCAAAATGTACAGAGTTTCAGCTGTTTGCAGTGAACAAATCAAACAAAAGCAACTGAAATATTTCAACACAACAAATGCTTCAAGTGGTTTCCCCAAATTCAACTGAAAATGCAACTTATAATAATTTCTCCAGTTTCCAAATTATTCAACACCTTCATGGCAAGCATCCTTAGTACTTAGTAGAGCACCCTTTTGCTGCTATGACCTGCTGCAAACGAGATGCATAGCTTCTGGCAGCGTTCCTGAGGAATCTTAGCCCATTCTTCATGAGCAATGGCCTCCAGTTCAGTAATATTCTAACTGATTATTTTAAGAGTGCAGAAGAGGTTTCTTCACATTTTTTTAAACCAGTATTCACATAGCCAGTTCATTAGCTAAGTATCCCCTCTCAGAAGGGTGAAGTCTTATACATAATTCCTCCAAAGCATGTAAAGCTAGCCACCACTCATGCAGCTCATGCAAGCAGCTGTTGATGCAATAACAGAGCAGCTGAACACTCCTGATGGGAGTGCCAAGTGCCACGTACATAAGCTTTATGTTGTCTATGATTGGTTAGTCTTGCTGTGATTGACAGAAAAGACAGAAAAGCCATCCGAGCTACACAAAAAGCAATTATGCTCTCGCAGACTCCCAGCCCCAGATGGCTATTGCATTGTTGGGAAGGGGACTTAAAATAATCCGATAAAGGAGTGAATCCTTTACTACTGTACCTCAATGAGCCCAGAAAAGTATTTTTAGCCATTCATACTAATACTACTACAATTTTTGCAGTGTGGCATTTTGCATTATCCTGCTGAAAGGGGCCACTGTCTTAGGGAATACTGTTGCCATAAAAGGCAACAATGTTTATGTACAAAGTAACATACACGTGAATGCCAGAACCCAAGGTTTCACAGCAGAACATTGTCCAAAACAATTCTGTAGCTCTTCTGTGGGATCAAAGCAGACAGGCTAGCCTTTGCCCCATGTGCATCAGTGAGCCTTGGGTACCCATAACCCTGTTGCCAGTTCACCAGTTGTCCTAACCTCTGCATACCAGGAACACACCACATGACCTGCTATTTTGGAGAGGCTCTGAACCATCTAGTTGTCTAGTCATCATAATTTGGCTTTTGTCAAAGTCACACAGATCCTTATGCTTGCCTATTTTCCCTGCTTCCAACACATCAACTTTGAGAGCTGTTCACTGCCTAATATATATCACCTCTTGACAGATGCCATTGTAAGATAATCAGTGTTACTGATTCTTATTATTCACTTCACCTCTCAGTTGTTTTATGGCTTATTGGTGTATTTTTCCTTCATTCCTTGTTGAGGCCAGTTTTTTCCACCACTTTCTTCTTTTTCTTCAGTTATTTGGACTGTATTACAGGCAATTGACATTTAGTTGGCCTACTTTTATTTAGGGGTGCTCTAAAGAACAATGGCTTCCTACATTCAGCAGATTGGAGATTAGTATGTGAGATTGTGTGTATAAGTCCATCATAACCTGATGGACAGGGAAGTTGAGGCAAGGTCAGTGCAGTGTTTGTGACCAAGTGAGATTTGAAAAAGGTAGCACAAAAAGAGAAAAGATTCAGATTCATCATATTACACTGATTGTTACCCACTTGCCTCTCAGAGACATGGTAATAAATGAAATGCAAGCAGTTTGTTTAGTCTGGATATTTGGAAACTTATGTATCAAGATGCAATATTCAAATTATATAACCAAAACACATAAGATAAGTGTATGTTTGCAATTCTGCAGCTGCACGCATGTTGATGTATGTGTCTGTCTCTACTCATGCACTGGGTATGCATTTTTTACTTAGACTGAACCATTAATACACCCTCCACAATGGCCAAGCACAGTAGCTCCTTCGAATGAAAGGGAAGGGAATGAATAGCCTGAAGGGTGGATGTGCTCCACTCAGCTCTCCTAAGTGAGATTGTGTTTCAAGAGTTAGTCAGGTTGAAAGGTGAAGTGAATTGAGTGGGGTATGTGTGTGTGTGTGTGTGTGTGTGTGTGTGTGTGTGTGTGCATGCACATGTGTGTCAGTGTGCTGGTAGAAGTCACTCTCTCTTTTAATGCCCAGAACCTCAACCATTAGTATTCTCTGCCATAGCCGGAGTTCATACAGCTAATGGAGTTGCTACCTAGGGACATTAATTGTGCATGACACCACTCGAGGGGCTTACGTGCACTCACACTAATATCAGTCTTAGCCCCATGCCCTGCTTCGAACAAAACACCCAAAAATATTACAAACAAAAGCCCAAATAACTATCATCCTTGCACTACAGCTTGACCGAGAGGGTTCTGAAGTTCACTCCTCACATCAACATGGGTATGTAGCAACAGTGGGTAAAGAGTATTTCCCCCACTTGTAGGCAAATGTCATTTCTCCCAAGGAAATGCAGGAAATGGTGTTGTCATGATGACAGAAAGGCAAAAGGGGTAATGTGAAAGCTTAAATTGCCTATGTGTACTAATGAATACCTTCAAATAGTCAGACAGAAATTATACCATACCATACTATACCAGTATACCATAGTTACAGATGATTATGTATATGTTTGGATGTGCTGTGGATTAGTCTTTTTCCCACTGTGTTGATATCCTTTGCTGAACTTATAAATTATTATATATATATTTTTTTATAGATTGGGGGTACATACAGGGTTAATTCAAAGCCAGAGTACAAGAGAATCATTTGGAATGCAGGATGATGATAGGTAAAAGCGGTGATTTAATTTGTTCAGAATAATAAGTGATCTTGCAAAACCCACAGGACATGAAATTAATGCGCTTCAGAATTATCATATTTCTCATTACAATGTCACCCGCCGTGCTTGTGCAGCTACCTGCACTAGAAAAAGGGGAGAAGAGGAAAGAAGCTGTTAAATTGGAAAGCATTATTGTATATTATTGTTATGCCCTCTTCACTCATCTTGCAATAACTGCTGTCTTTGGCTATCATCATCTGTTTTTCTGAACATTTGTTTAATAATAAAGTAAGTTCGCAATTTGAGAATGTGTGAGTGTGTGTGTGAGTGTGCACATGTGTGAGGCCAGGCAGCGTTATATACTTTGTTCAAGCTTTGTTCAATTCTATCACCTCAGAAATATTGCCAGGATTAGGCCTTTCCTCTCATTAAATGATGGTGAAAAGCTTATTCATATATTTATTACTTCAAGGATTGATTATTGTAATGCGCTTTTTATTGGCCTACCCACAAAATATATTAAATGACTACAGTACATCCAGAATTCAGCAGCACATATTCTTACCTATACTCCTTCACGTCAGCACATTACTGGCATGATTTGTAATTTGCATTGGCTTCCGGTTCAATTACATATTGATTTGAAAACTTTCACTTTAACATATAAAGCTGTACATGGAATGGCCCCTTCTTACATTTGTGACTTACTTACCCTGTACACGCCTTCTCATTCTCTCCATTCTGCTGATTCTCTTATTCTTAAGCAGTCTCTTTGCAGACTAAAATCTATGGGTTACAGAGATGTTTCTTTTGCGGCCCCTAAGGTATGGAATGCACTTCCTTTTACAGTCAGAAATGCTCCCACATTAAGCAGTTTTAAGAAAGCCTTATTGTATTGTGTCTGTATTTTTGTATTTTATTTCTGTTTCCTGTTTTTGTAGCACTTTGGGTATGAGCAAAGTGCATTATTAAAAAAAATGTATTATTATTATTATTATTATTATTATTATTATTATTATTATTTGCAAAGTGACCACATAAGAAATCAAAATTTCCATTTAGTTTATTTGCCTTCACAACTCTCAGAAATAAGAAATACCAGTCCCTTCATTTAAAGTTTTTAAATCATTATCCTCCTTTGATACTGAATGTTCTAGTCATAATAAATCCAGCCTCATGTTAGAAATGTCAAAAGTATTCTTTTAAGATAATGTGAAAAATGGCTTCAAAGGAGCCACTTACAGACATAATATGATAATTAGATTTCCACGATAAAAATCATGTAAAAAGCTTGGGCTTGGCCTTTTTGAGAGGCAAAATCCATTACCTTTTCTTAATTCACCCTGGCATAAATTAAATGATTCTTGCTGGCTATTAGCTCTTATATTAATACATCTTGGGTCAAGACAATTGAAACCTGAGGTTAAGAAATATGGAGGCATATTTCTCTCAGACATTTCATTTAATGACTGGCGTTAAAGTCCAGGATCTTTTACCATTAAATGTGAAATTATATTTCTTTCCTCTTTTTCATCATATAAACAGGCAAGGGAAGATATGGCAAAAGGGATGATAATCCTTTTGTTCAAAATGAATTTCCATTCCATTTGATTAGTTATTTTTTGGCTGTTTTCTTGTAGGTAATAAATTGTTTCAGGACATATGTGGTATAAGAACAGAGAGGGTTTTTTTTTTTGTTTTTTTTTTTTTTCAAGTGTAAAATTGGTTTGTTACCAGAAAAGCATAAAATGTGAAATAATTATAGAGGGATACTGTTGTTTGACTTGTAAAATAAAACTAAACCATAAACAATTATTGCACATGCACCTGTGGAACAGTCCTTAAGACACTAACAGTTTACAGGCAGTAGGCAATTAAGGTCACAGTTACAATAACTTAGGACACTAAAGAGACCTTTCTACTGACTCTGATAAACACCAGAAGAAAGATGCCTAGGGTGCCTGATCACTTGTGTGAACATGCCATAGGCCTGCTGCAGGGAGTACTGCAGATGTGCCCAGAGCAATAAACTGCAATGTCTGTAATGTAAGATACCTAAGACAGGGAGACAGGAAGGACAGCTGATCATCCTTGCAGTGGAAAATTACATGTAACCATGCCTTCCCCCCCCAAGACATCGAGAGCTTGCAAATGCCTTGGTGGAAGAGTGGGGTAACATTTCACAGCAAGAACTGACAAATCTGCTGCAGTCCATGAGGATGAGATGCACTGTAGTACTTAAAGCAGTTGGTGGCCATACAAGATACTGACTGTTACTTTTGTAATGTTTATGTCTCAGTTGTTGAATATTTTTATGTTAATACAAATATTTACACATTTTATGAAATTTGCTGGAAATAAAAGCAATTGAACGTGAGAGGACGTTTCTTTTTTGCTGAGTATCTATGTTTGTCTTTACACATTTAAGCACAATGAAATTATTGAAACGATCTGGAATCTTTTTCTATCTATCTATCTATCTATCTATCTATCTATCTGTCTGTCTGTCTGTCTGTCTGTCTGTCTGTTACACATGCACATCCTAACATCCATATTAAAATAGCTTACTATAATAGAGTACCTTGGTGCAACAGAACCTTTATGTCTAAAAGCTACTGTAGAGACCAATGTCAAGATGTAATATGCATATACTGAATATGCATATTGAATATGCAACTGTACTTACCTAAATCAATCAAAAAATTTAATTATTTTTAAATGACAATAGCTGCATGCAGTGTATGTTTTTAATTTGATAAATGTCAGAATTTCTTACATTGTCATGTTCATCTGCAGCTGAGCTCATGTATAAAACAAGGTCCGGGGCCATCATAAATATCAACATCAACATAAATATCTCTCCTAGATTCACTTGAAACCCCCCGCCCCACTCTCTCTCTCTCTCTGTCTCTCTGACATGGGACCTCTGTTAAGAGGAGATGAAATTAAGTGGAATAAAAATCCTATTAAAATTATTATCGCCTAACAGCCATTAGTCTAGCGGTTGCTGTCACAAGTTGATGGATTTCTCACTTAGTTCTCACAATGTTCTAATGACATTGATAAAATCATTGTAAACCAAATACTGTTAACCCACTCATGGAGGGCTGTGAATTGTGTCAACACTGGATAACAGGAAAATAGACTGCTAGACCAATAGAATAGATGCACAAGTTTTCTTTAAGCAGACACATACTAAAAATAATGTTTAAAAAATATGACCGATAATTCTTTTATTTATTCTTTATAAGCTACCAGAGTCTGCCAAAATTCGTTTTGTGTTCTAAATTGAAATTCAATATCAAGTTACTTCAATAGCAAGCTTGAGTACTCCATATGTATTCACTGACCACACTGCGGTTTCATCTACTCCCTACTCTTTTTCTAGTTTGTGGAAAACACTTTATATCACTGTCAGTTACAGCATGGTTGAAAACTACTTGCTCCTGGCAAAGCTGTCCACTTGTCCCAGAATTCCGTGAACAATAAAACACACCAGCTTAGATCCTATCTATAAAACTTAGCAAGAGATTTTTAGTCATGGGTATGCTATTCTAGTTTTATTAGGTGCGTCCCAATTTGCATACTTATGCACTATTGTATAACGTTTTGTAATATAAATAGTGTGCAAGTATGCAAGTCATGTGTTCACACTGAAAATTCCAAATAGAAAAAGTTCACTTTAAATACCCAGATGATGCACATAATAAACTGAAAAAACGAAGTGTGGAATGTTGGACACTTCATGCACTCAACTGTTGTAGCTTTAATTACATGGCAGAGGGGGAAGGGCCATCAGACTCTGATGTTGAATGTAAAAATAACCTTGTAAAATTCATACACTACATGGTTGAGTACATAGTGTATAAGTGCATAGTGTATAGTGCATCATTTGGGACATAACTATTAATTCAGTCAAGTCTTATTTTCTGCACTGTAGTGAGACAATTACAGCATAGTTTTAATGAGACTAATTTTGATTAATCAGTGTGATCAGTGCTTATAATACTGAAATTTCCTTCCAATTTAATTTGATTCATTTCAAAATTTAATATTCGGTCTGATTCAGACAGAGGGAATAAAACAATTGTATATCTTGTTGGTGTTGCAGATTCAGTTTTTCCCTTCCAATATCTGAATTTTGAAGCATTATAGTGTTTTAGCTCCACACACTTCTGTGCAAAAATGAAGGCATACACACCCTTCAATCTGGTTAAATAAGACAGCTAATCCGATGCATGGGGTTGCCAAGTAATACAACTAATTAAGGTATTAAGTACAGCATTACTTAGATGATATAACTGCCTTTCAAGACAACTACACAACTCCAGTAGTCCTGGTAAGGTAAGGGGTTAATTTAATATGGAAGAAAGCATGCATTATTTACACATGCTGATGAATAATACATTTAAGAAGTTGACTTATGAATTTCACAACACAAAGCAAAAGCAAATCAGTGAGCCAACTCTGAGGCTGATTTGAATATATGTCTTAGCTTTTTCTGTGTCTGTATCACTAATTTCTAATCCTGTGCTTATCACGTGTGTGTGTGTGTGTGTGTGTGTGTGTGTGTGTGCGTGTGCGTGTGCGTGTGTGTGTGTGTGTGTGTGTGTGTGCACGCACACACATGCACAAGTGTATGTGTCAGTCACTGCATTTTTGTGTGTACATCTGGCTGCTTCCCACTCTTGTTTTGCTGGAGTGTTTTTTGTGTTCCTGTTCTCACAGCTGTTCCACAGGCATGCTATGCCCACCTCCACCGGCATGCTCTGCCCACCTCCACAGGCATGCCATACCCCTTGTGAGCATTGCATGCTGAACCTTG
>JANDJT010000190.1:12109232-12121879 GCA_024331685.1 Stegophilus panzeri | reverse complement strand
CCTGAACAGGGGGCACGGACATAATCCTCCCTGGTGGTCAATATATGAGACCACCGCTGTGTTGTCTGTAAACACATTTTGGTAGGAGGTAGAAGGAATTTCAGTGCTAGATATACAGCCCTCATTTCTAGGCAATTTATGTGCCGCTCCAGATGAGGGCTGCTCCATACTCCGGGAGCTGGACAGCTGTCTAACACCACGCTCCAGCCCGTGAGGGAGGTGTCTGTCATTACCGCCTTGCGCTAAGGAGACACACCTAGAGTGTGACGCAAGGCTAGAAACTGGGGACACTTCAAAGTCTCAGAGCACGTAGGCATCGCTGCGTGACACCGATTAATCTCAGAGGTTTCGTCCTCGGACGAAACCCCCTACATCTCAGCCACCAATGAAACGGTTTCCTGTGCAATAGGCCCAATGATATGATATTGGCTGCTGCTGCCATAAGCTCCAATAGTCTCCCACAGAGACTGGAGAGGATGCCAACATCCAGTTTTATCTTGCTCAATGTTGATAGGATTGACCCTACGCATGTTGGGGATAGAAACGCCCTCATAGTAGTTGAATCCTTTTAACCCCTAGAAATGTTGTCCACTGCACTGGAGAAAGCATTGTTTTCTGAGGTTCAACCTGAGCCCCAAGCTCTCCATGTGGGCGAGAACAACATCTCCATGTTGAACCACAAGTTCTCTGGATCATGCTAGAATTAACCAGTCATCCAGGTAGTTTAGTACATGGATGCCCTGGAGTCACAATGGAGCCAGAATGACATCCATGCACTTTGTGAAGGTGCGAGGGGATAAAGCTAGCCCAAAGGGAAGAACCCGACCTTGGTATACCTCCAACGCAAAGCCCAGGAACTTCCTGTGACTGGGCAATATTTCTATGTGGAAATATGCACCCTTTAGATCTATAGTCACAAACCAGTCCTGAAACTGAATCTGTGGAACGATAAGTTTGGGCGTCAGCATCTCGAACCTGTATGTCCGAAGAGTACAGTTGATGCAGATCTAAAATTGGCCGCATACTCCTCTATTTTTTGCGGAGCAGGAAATAACGGCTGTAAAACCTCCCTCCCTCAGTGAACAGGGTACATGTTTTATGGCCCCTTTGTTCAAGAGGGATCTTACTTCCTGTGCTTACTTTTCGGGCTCTGGTCTGTGCTGACTGCTGTGGTGAGCACACCTCTGAACTGGGGGGGTTGAGCTCTGAACTGGACCCGATAACCCTTTTCTACGGTAGACCGAACCCATGGAGACACATTTGGCAGTAGTTTCCACGCTGCCAGACAGTTGATGGTTGACATTAACTATTCCACATTCTATTGGAGGGAAAGCATCAGATATTCGTTGCCCTGTGACAGCTCGCTGACCAGAGAACACTGAAAACTTGGGACAGCCTTGGCTAGGGGAGACCCTACATTAGCACTGGGGGCTAACTGCCCTAACAACTTCATGTCCCCTGATACGTCCCTCCATGGCCCCTCAGGACCGCTCTTCTTTGTCTGCTTGGCCTTTATGACTATTCTCAGATCAGGCCTAGTAGCAGGCCACGACTGTGGCCGCCAGGTTCCCCTGGCTGCCTGCAGGGGTTGGCAGGCTGCCATACTTGCCTTCTGTGTCTACCTCGCACTAGTGCTTGCCCGGGCTCCACTCGTGGATGCCCGGGTGAACTCGACACAACAGGGAAGGAACTGGCTGAATGCTGCCATATGTTGAGCTCACTCAGCAGGTCTGCTTGGTAGGCCTGCAACACTGTCATTGTCTGCAGTAACCGACAAGCAAGACTACTACTCCGTAGGCCTTGCCCACCATTGCCACGGTGGCTTGGATGGCAAAGCCGGCCCCCCTAAATTACCTGCCGTTGATGGAGAAAGGAAGCTCACAAGCGCCTCCTCCACCTTCAGCATAGCTAAATAGCTATGCCGTTCATTCCCCACAATGGCTGAATAATCCAACATCGCAGGGTTATAAATATGGCTTATACATGGTTTTCCCCCAGAAGCCTGATATTTTGTCATGCACTTCTGGAAAAAAGGGGAGTTTTCTGCAGTGCAAGGGATTTATTTTCAGTGGGGAGAAAAAAGCTCATCCAGCCTTAGTAATCACTTCAAGCAGCTCTTTGTATGTTGCTCTCAATTTTTAGCACACCCTTCTGGCTCCTCAGAGTCAGAGAGGAATTATTACTATTGTTTTTGTTTGCGTGGGTTTTTTTTTTGGCTTTCCCTAGTGGAAGGAGGAGTTGCGATGAGAGCTCCAAAATCCAGCAGAGAGCCGGACCCAGAAGACAGAGAAAGACATAGAGCAGCGCTCGTCTCCAGCTCCTTTTCCAGATCCGAAAGAGATCCCCCGGACCTGAGACGGCTAGCTGCCTCGGCAGTGGCCAGCCCAGATCCGTGAGGCTCTGAAATCCAACTCGCTTCAGCTTCCCAGAAGAGAACAAGTCTCGAGCGGAGCTGCCTAATGTAAGGTGTTACAATGCGTGGTCAGACCTGTCAAGGGCTGCAGTCGCATGCTCTATCCCTAAACACTTCACACAGAAAGTGTGCAGTCCTCCCCGTGAAATGGGAGCAAGCCGTAACACACTTCCTGAATTCTCTCACTCAAACTTTTCTCTCTCGCTCATTCTTTTTTCTTTTCTTCTATTTTTTTAAGGGATAGAAAAGTCCAGAGATTTTGAGAAAAGTTAGAGAGGAAATGAAGTGTCTTTTTGTTTCTTTACACAAATAACCGACATGTAGTCTCGCTGAAAGTAATAAGGCTGTCTGCGCGGTTCACAGGTGCCATACATATATCACGCGATGCGCTTAACTGCCATGTCACCTGATCACGGCAGACCTATAAATAGGCATGATTTTACATAAGTGTCAGATGCCGGTCACGTGCAAGGCCGCTCCCATAGTGTTATGCTAAATGCAACGTCGAATTCCCTTTGGAAGAAACACTAGGAAGAAACCTTGCTTACTGTAATCCTGCCTTCTGTGTAAAAACTGGTATTGTTATTTTGGTTTGTAATGAGAGGAGGCTTACTGTGGCATGTCAAGTACTACTGACTATATGGTTTAAATTAATTTAATCTAATAGATTCATAATCTAAAGACAATGAAAACATTCCAGTAATAAAATAATAAAATACTATATATATTTACAGCATTTAGCAGATGCCCAACAGCCTAGCTTGTTTATGTGTGTGTGTGCGTGTGTATATATGTGTGTGAGTGTGTATATTTACACACACACACACACATAGTTCTGTGCAAGTTTTAGGCGCAAAGAAATGCTGTAGAGCAAATATGGCTTCCAGATAATTAAATGAAATGTTTCTACATTAAAAAATACAGCAAAAATACAGCAAAGAGCAGTAAACAGAAGTAAATGAATCAAAGTCAATATTTGGTATGACAAAAAAATAAAAATAAAAATAGTAGTCAATTTCATAAGGAAGTTAGATGGTAAGTTTTATTGAGCAACTTCTGGAGACTTTGACTGTTACAGTTGCTTCTTATTTTTGTAGCAAAACCTAGCAGCCTTCATTGTGTTCCCTTTCAATCATAACCCCATGTTGCGTGAGCTCAATGCTGAGGGACATGCCCTCACACATGACCGGTATTTGATGCTTGTGTAACATCATGCCTATTTATAGGCCTTCCGTGATCAGGTGAAATGGCAATTAAACGCATTGCTTGATATATAAATGGCACCTATGAACCGCGCCTTCAGCCTTATTATGTTCAGCAAGACTGCATGTCAGCCATTTGTGTAACGCTCGCAAAAAGACTCTTCATTTCCTGTCTATCTTTTCAAAAAAGAAAGAAAAATGTATTTACTTTTCTGTCCCTTAAAACAATGGAGAAAAAGATGAGTGAGAGAGAATTCAGGAATCGTGTTACGCCTTCCTCAAGTTTCATCACGGGGGGACGGATACACTTTCTGTGTGAAGTGTCTAGGGCTGGAGCACACCAGGGCAGCCCTCGAGAGGTCTAACTGTGCGCATTGTGAACACCGTACAATTAGGCAGTTCCTCTCACGACTCGCTCTCTTCTTGGCCGAAGGGAGTTGGGTTTCAGAGCCTAGCGGATCTGGGCTGGCCCCTGAAGAGGCAGCCAGCCGGCTCAGGTCCTGGGGATCTCATATGGATCTGGAAGAGTAGCTGGAGACGAGGGCTGCTTTATTTCTTTCTCTGTCTTCCAGGTCCGGCTCTCCACTGGATTTTGGAGCTTGCGTTTTAACTCCTCCTTCCACTATGGAAAGCCAAAAGTAAATAAATAAATAAATAAATTTCCTTTCTGCTCTAAGGAGCCAGAACGGTGTGCTAAAAACTGAGAGCAGCTCTCATGTATATAAAGAGCTGCTGGAAGTGATTACTGAGGCTGTATGTGTTTTTTTTCTCCCCAGTGAAAATAAATCTCCCTCATACTGCAGAAAACTCCCCTTTTGGATGTTAGATTTAACGGCCATTGTGGGGAATTAATGGCATGGCTATTTAGCTATCCCGATGGTGGAGGAGGTGCTTGCGAGCTACCTCTATCCATTGATAGCAGGTAATTTAGGGGGCCGGCTTTGCCATCCAAGCCATGTAAGACCACTGCGGCATTGGTGGGCAAGATCTATGTGGTAGTGTGTCTTGCTTGTGGGTCACTGCAGATAATAGCAGTGTTGCAGGCCTACTAAGCAGACCTGCTGAGGGAGCTCGAAAATCTGATGCTTTACCTCCAATAGAATGTGGAAATTTTAACATCACTAAAAGACCATTTGACAATGTGGAAAATACTGCCAAATATGTCTCCATGGGTTCTGTCTACCGTAGAAAAGGGTTACCGGTTCCAGTTCAAAGCTCAACTACCAACTACCCCCCCACCCCCCGTTTTAGAGGGGTGCTCACCACAGTAGTCAGCACAGACCAGAGCCTGACGTTAGTGCAGGAAGTAAGATCCCTCTTGGACAAAGGGGCCATAGAACATGTACCCCGTTTCCTGCGGGAGGGAGGTTTTTACAGATGTTATTTCCTGGTCTGCAAAAAAGATGGGAGTATGCGGCCAATTTTAGATCTACGTCATCTGAACTGTAATCTTCGGCCATACTGGTTCACATGCTGACGCCCAAACTTATCATTCCACAGATTCAGTTTGAGGAGTGGTTTGTGGTGATAGATCTAAAAGATGCATTTTTCCACATAGAAATATTGCCCAGTCACAGGAAGTTCCTGAAGTTTGTGTTTGGAGGCAACACATACCAGTATTGGGTTCTTCCCTTTGGGCTAGCTTTATCTCCTCACACCTTCACAAAGTGCATGGATGTCATTCTGGCTCCATTGCAACTGCAGGGCATCCATGTACTAAACTACTTGGATGAGTGGTTAATTTTAGCATGATCCAGGGAACTGGCATTTCAACATCGAGATGTTGTTCTCACCCACATGAAGAGCTTAGGGTGCAGGTTGAACCTCAGAAAAGAATGCTTTCTCCAGTGCAGAACACAATTTTTCTAGAGGTTGTAAGGATTCTATTACAGTGAGGGCGTTTCCATCCCTAACATGCATAGGGTCAATCCTATCAACATTGGGCAATATAAAGCTGGTTCTTGGCATCCTCTCGTAAAGACTGTTGGGGTTTATGGCAGCAGCAGCCAACGTTGTACCATTGGGCCTATTTTGTCCGAGGACGAAACCTCTGAGAGTAATCAGTGTCACGTGGCGATGCCAACATGCTCTGAGAATTTGGAGGTGGCCCTGGTTTCTAGCCTTGGTTCACACTCTGGGGGTGTCTCCTTATTGCAAGATGGTAATGCCAGACACCTCCCTCATGGTCTGGGGCATGGTCTTAGACGGTTGTCCAGCTCACACTCTCTGTAGCGGCCCTCATCTAGCGTGGAATATAAATCGCCTAGAAATGCGGGCCATATTTCTAGCACTGAAATTCTTTATTCCTCAATTGAGAGGTCACCATGTTAGTTGTGACAGACAACACAGCGGTGGTCTCATATCTCGATCACCAGGAAGAATTATCTTTGTGCCACCTGTTAAGGCAGGCACAACTAATTCATCTCTGGGGAGAGGGAAAGTTTTTGTCAGTGTGTGCAATGTACATTCTGGGCAACTGGAATGTAGGGGCAGACATCCTGTTGAGGCAGGGACTGAGGCCCAGGGATTGGAGGCTCCATCCACAAGTAGTGGAGTCCATATGGCGGAGGTTCGGCCAAATGGAAGTGCCTGTGTTTGCCTCCGAGGAGACAACACACTGCCCAATGTGGTTTGCCCTCACTCCTCCCACACCACTGGGGCTGGACACCATGGTGCACATGTGGCCGAGGTCACATCTATATGCTTTTCTCCCGATGGCTCTGCTCCCACAAGTTCTAGAGAGAGTTTGCCAAGACAGTCTACGTCTGCTGCTAGTAGCACCTTATTGGTCAGCTGGAATATGGTTCTCAGAGATAATGTCCATGCTAGATGGCACTCCTTGGGAAATTCCCATCCACAAGGATCTCCTATCTCAGGCCAGAGGGCTGATTCATCACCCTAGGCTGGAACTATGTAAACTGTGGGTCTGGAGCCTCTGAGCCTCTGAGAAGCTTCTGACTCTAAAAGTAGCACTTCTGTTGGCTCTGACATCTCTCAAGCAAGTAGGAGATCTACAAGCTCTCTCTGTTGCCCCTTCCTGCCTTGACTTTACCCCTGCATTAGCCAAGGCCTTCCTGTATCATAGGCCAAATTATATTCCTAAAGTGCCTACACCTGTTGCCCAGCCAATAGTGTTGCAGGCTTTCTGCCCTCCTCCGTTCCTCATACCAGAACAAAAGAAATTGCACTGATTGTGTTCAGTAAGGACTCTCTGTACATACGTCCACCGCTCCAGCCAATGGCATAAGTCGGAGCAGCTGCTGGTCTGCTTTGATGGTGACAGTAGAGGTGCTGTGTCGAAGCAGCGCATCTCTAATTGGATAGTGGAAGCAATCTTTATTGTTTATGAGGTGCGCGGTCTCGGTATGCTTCTGGGCATAAGGGCTCATTCCACTCCTCGAAAGCTTTGTCCAAAAGGGTATCCTTACAGGATTTGTGTGCTGCAGCAAGGTTGTCTACATTGCACACATTCATTCGATATTACAGCCTGGATATTCAGTCCACCCCGGATCTTTTTGAACAGGCCGTACCCTTAGTTGGGTATTCTCGTTCTCACAGCCTTGAGCTCACGTAATGTGGAGTTCCCTTTGAAAGGGAACATCTGGGTTACACATTTAACCCTGTTCCCTGAGATACCATTTATGCACGAAGGCGCTTCCCACAGCGTTGAGCTCATGCAACGTCTCCTTCCCTTCTCAGGGAACAGGGTTACATGCATAACCCAGTTGTTTTAGGTAATATGCTACTTTCTAATTTTTATTTCATTTGTTGCTAATTTAATTCAAAAAGTGAAACTTTCATATATTCTAGTCTATTTTTGTTTTAATCTTGATGCTTACAACTCATGGAAATCAAAAATCCAATATCTCAAAATATTAGAATAAAGAATTTATAATACAAAAATATTGACCTGAGAAGAGCCCTAATCAGCGAATTAACTCAAAACACCTGCAAAGGTTAATATAAAACATTACATGCTATTAAGTATATAAGCAAGGTCTCTAGTTAAGTTTATAGTAGACACTAAATGTCTACTTCAACGTCTAATTCAATGTGCTCTTGACAGGTTGACAATAGCCAGGCTTATGATAAGGACTAGTTTGAAGATGGCTAATATATTAACACATTAACAGAGGAAATACCTGAACATCATTGTAGTTATTTTAGTGTTAATAGGGTTTTAAGATGCTCTGTCATAAAGATATTTGTAAAATTGTAGCAAGTTGATTGCAGAAAATGCAGCAGAAGATTTTTTCATAGATATTTCATAAATGTAACAGTATATCAGGAGATCAGAAGAACTAGTAAGGAGCACAATAAAGTCTGCTTGCAGGGTTATGCAAATAATTATCATTGTTTATTTGTATCATTAAAATTGTCGGATCATTCAAATTGTGAAAACTATGAATACTTTAAATATACTCTGAATACTTTAAACATAATGTTAATTTTACATACATTTATTACTATAAATATTTTATGGTATCATCTCCCTTAATTCTCTGTTGCCTCATGAAAGTATTTACAGGAATAGGTTACATATAGTGTACACTATAATTTGGAACAGTCAACCTCACAGTTCTAACATCAAATGTTAAAATGTGTTTTTTTCATATATGTTTTCTGTATTTCGTTGTAGATATGCTTTTTCTGGACACACACACACACACACACACACACACACACACGTGCATGAATAATGAGTGAATAATGATTAAAATATGTTCCACACTATGTGAACGTATCTTTTATGTTTATCATTTTCATTATAATAAATGACAATGTCACTGTTTCAGTTTGAGCTATGCATATTCCTGCATGTCTAAGGTAATGGATAAAAATCTGTAGATTGATTGCAGCATATCTGAGCTGACTGACAGGAATTACTAAGCGTATTTTGGATTCTGCTTTTCCTGCCAGATCATGAATATATATTGTATTATCAAGATATGGTGACATTTTGAGCAAACACATTTAACTCACGCACTCTTGGCATATTGCTGTCCCTAATCATGGTATACTTTGGACACAAGACAACATGCATTCTCATGTTTAAAACAGGAATATTTGTCCCAGACATCTTACTTTAAAGGATCCTGTGTGCTAGCTTAAGCTTGTCCAGTTGGGTGCTGTCTCCTTGCTCATTATGCCATGCAATTGAATGGGGTTTACATGTTTAAAATTTAGTGGCAGCAGAAATGTCAGGCTTGGCACATGATGAAATTAAACAGCACTGCCAGCACAAGTGAAACTGAAGCTTCTAGGCTATTTAAGTTCATATTGAGTTCATATTGAATTATCATCACATTTATTTTATAATGCAGGATAGTCAAATTATAGTCATAGTTCAGACAATTTAAGACCCTTCTGTTCTTTTATTTTCCTCTAATCCTAAACTAAACATCTCTAAACTAAACTCTAACAAAGAATACATTATAATTGCAAAGGAAATTCACAAACTTTACATTTTACCTGTGGTATGAAGCATAAGCTTATATACAGTGTTTAAGAAAATTAGCATAATTAGAATGGAACATATTCATATTTTTTATATTATTATTCCTTTAATAATAATAATAATAATAATAATAATAATAATAATAATAATAATAACAGAATTTGAATTAGTCAGTATTGTAACTTAGACACTGCCTTTATCTTTGTAATTTCATATTTTCTAAATAAAATAATGTCTCCAAAGCATCTTTAAATGTGATTATTGCTGTGTGTGTGTGTGTGTGTGTGTGTGTGTGTGTGTGTGTGTGCTCAGAATAACTTTTGTGCAGAATAAAATAACATTGTGTGAGGAAAGCCTTCAAAAGTTTACTTATTTTAATCTGCTAGCCAGGAATCTTTAGGGACTTAATTAAAATACAGTTATGGATAGAACTGCATTAGTTAAGCAGACACTATCTTCACACCAGAACACATCTCTCCCTGATATTTTTGATCTAAGGCTGTGTAATATTTACAATATTCATGGCCATTATCTATTCAGATGTGCCTGCATGCTCTGACACCACAAACCCAATATTACTGTTTAAAAATATTCAGTCTGGCTTTTATACCTACTGTATGTGCATTTTTATTTTATTATATTAAAAATTCTGGGCAAATGTATTCATTGTCGAATCTGCATTAAGTTCAGCTTGGAAATCTTGAATTCAGCTGCTCTGAAATATTAGTTGGAGTTGACCATTTTATTTTCAAACCACATTTAATAAATTATATGTACATGAACCCCCATATTACATATTATAAGTGACAAACAGGGGATACATAAAAATAGATAAATAGCTAAATAAAAGAAAATACAATATAATAACAGTACTGTGAAATTATTTCTTCCCATCTGACTTAGTTAAAAATGCTATGTTGCAAACGGTTAGACAGTGACAGGTTATTTTGAGAACGGTGAAAAAAAACAAACAAAAACCTTCAGCCACAGGAAGAAAGCACAGGAGAGGGGGTATTTTATTATTCTAAGGTGAGAGGTTTAAAACAGCATTTTAAATGTTACCCTACTGTTCAAGATCACGAAAACCTTTAATTTCATGCAAATGAACAGCATGAACCATGGAACGTAATGTAAACGAATCCTTCTTTTGTACTTGTGTAGGGGTGGAGAAAGAGGGAGATAGCTAGAAGAGCAGTGGGGGGATAAAGAAAGGCAAACCAGGAATAAAATTCCCAAGGATTCTATAATTGCTGTCTGAAATTATGTAAATCCCAGCACAAGGCTGAGTGCAATTATTCTGAGCCCATAGCTGCCACCTCCACTAATGTCTAACAAAATATCCACACTTGACATTTAGATGTACTAATGCAAATGAGAATTCCTTTTTTTTTTTTTTTTGCTCCAAGACAAAGGGTGAGCCAAAGATCATATCATTTTGTTACAATAAAAATCACTAAACTGGCTTTGGTATATAGGATAAACAAAGGCATGGAAAGATCTTTGTAAGATAGATTGCACTTTTGAACATATATAAAAACATTGCATGTGTTTTATAACCAATTTGATCTTTAGATTTGGCTGAGATTATGCAACTACTTTGACTTGTCTTAAGTAAAATGTAATTTTATTTTACATTTAATTTTATTTTGCATTTTAGCATTTACATTGCTTTGCATTTGAGCTTTTTCAATTTATCTGTCTGGCATACAGAGTAAGATATCTGTTTGGCTTACAGAGTAGGATATATGTAAATGTTTTGGGAGCCAACTGTGCTTCCCTGTGTATAGCACAGTACTTATCTATCAGTGGTAGAGGTCGCATGTTTTCCAGGCCAAGCAGAAACAATACATATCTGCAAGTAAGAATCTTATATAAGTAAATATTATATTATTGTGACTATTCTTAGACTTTAAAGTGGGATTAGAGACAACTATTCTTGCATAAAGCAGACAGGTTTTAGATGCAGGATAATGTGCTTTTGCTTTGCTGTGTATGGCTGACTGTTGTGCAAAATGGTGTGATTATTAATACAGCTATGGAATAATTGTCACACATCATTGTGTGATGAAATGTTAAAATAGACAGAGGTCAAGATTTACTAAAAAATATTACGTACAGTATTTATTTTTTTTCTGATACATAACAGTGCACTTAAGTACTCCAGTGTGACAATCTAAAATTATTTCTTATAAAATAATCATGAATAACAAATAAATGAATGAAATGTTTTAGAATGTTAATTTATTTAAACACCATCTACATAAAAGATGCTTCCTCAAACAATCTTCCACTCTGAGCACCCTGTTGGTGAACTATAAACAATGCAGACACACTGTGCGATAGTTCAAGTATGAGGCAGAGATACAGAGAGAGAAAAACAGTGAGCGTTTAGGAGTACTGCTATGCAGACCCCATAATGGGGTCATCAATCATCATTTTATAGGAATGTATAGGAGTGTCCTCTGCCTTTTGTGGCAGCAGACCTCACTGTCCCAAACATCACTTGGTAAATACTTACACCATCATGCTAGAACAAGGAATTCCATAAAGCACACAATAACACCTTGGACTCTCAGAAGTGAGGGGAAGAAGTAGTGAAGGAGTAATCTTGATGGGTTTTTGTGCTGAGAAGACTTATTCTTAAGAAAGCCCTAGCTAAATCCAGAGCCTGGAAAATGGCTCATGACAACACATAGGCCATTCAGTCCCTCCCTCTGCTCTTTTTTCTCCATCTCTCTCTCTCTCTTTCCCTATCTACCATCTACTCTGCTTCTGGAGAGACTTAAAAGTACTAAAAAAACACCACACAGCACATGGCATTAACTGTTTGTGATTGTGGTGTATTGTGTCTGTCCATGTTTCTATTAAAGTGTGGTATTTTGTCTGTGTCTGCATGGCAGGGCATGGTGTGCTCAGGTGGCAGAAACACAAGAAAATGGTGAACACAAGGAAAAACAGATCTACAGAACAAAATACAGTGGTGTTTTTTATGCTGATCTCCAAATAAGTGTCTCAAGTATGGATTGAATGGAATAAACATTTTAAGTGATCAAACTGTCTGTTGAACTATAAGCAGAAAGATAATGATCGATATAGCTCAGTTTGTTTATGATTTCTTATTATAATTATATTTAAAATGCTACTTATTCATACAATTATTATTAATAATAATAATAATAATAATAATAATAATACTATTGTTGTTTTGTTGTTGTTGTTGTTGTTATTATTATTTAGGGATTAATGTGTTTGCCAGTTCTTATTACAATAAAAAGCAAAAAAATAAATAAAACAATAAACTTTTGCTGTGAGTGGTGAATAGTATTTGTATGTTCATTTGCTTATGGTATGTCATGGTTGTAATTTGTAATCAGTGAAATACAACCACAGAAATAGCCATACAAATATATAGAAACATTTTAATAACGTTAAATCAATTCTACACTTACCCTGGTTTAAATGTCAGCACTGCATACAGATTATAGTATAATCTGATATAGTGTATATATACAGTATCTCACAAAAGTGAGTACACCCCTCACATTTTTGTAAATATTTGATTATATCTTTTCAT
>JANDJT010000190.1:12098223-12108566 GCA_024331685.1 Stegophilus panzeri | reverse complement strand
CTCTCTCTCTCTCTCTCTCTCTCTCTCCCTCACACACACACACACACACACACACACACACACACACACACACACACTGTCCCTCTGATTAACTATTACAGCTGGGAGAAATTAACTAAACATTTTTATGTTGTTCTGCAGGGGAATAGAGTGTTGAAAGAAATATTGTAACATTAAAGATTAAAACAAAAAGGATGTATTTCAAAGATTATATATAGATTTTTGCAGTGTGCTATATATAGATCTTGAAAGCTTTTAAACTTTTATATATTCCATACTGAAAATGACAATACAAATGTGCCAAGATGTGGTATCTGTTCTACATGTTCTAATATATTTGTTCATGTCCCACTATGTGTAGTGTCAGTCGGGTTACCTCTAGGGAAAAACAGAACAACCCATGACATTTTCCTTCTCACTCTCTCACTCTCCTTCGTCTCTCACTCTCTCAATCACAGCTATAGTTATTCCTCTTGTTAATAATTGATATGGTTAATTATCATAGAGGGAGCATAATTAAACATCAGATGGCAAAGGCTTCAATCAGAGTTGTCTAACATTCCACTGAGTATTCAGATCTAAGTACGTATTCTGTGCCACTTTTGCTAACAGCCCACCTTCTACTCTGCTGTTATTTTTATAATGCAGTCACATACAACCAAACCCTGTCTACAGCTGTGAATCAGTGGCTTCATAAAGCTGCATCATAACACCAAACCTAACATTTCTTTCTTTTTATTTTATTTATATGGAAAAATGTGTGTTAATGACGATCTCTGAGTTGTATGATTATACAGCATGTATCATTTTCTGCTGGCTACATTATCATATTTCATAAACAGTGTACTTGAATTTTTATGTGCAGAGTTTGCCGTATTCATGATGGACTATGTAAATGTGTAACCTTTATTTATGAGCCTGTGTGCAGTGTTGTTTTTAACTATTGCATTGGCTAGAAAGATAAATTAACACTAAAGCTTATTAGGTGGCTATTTTACTATCCTCCTGACATGATTGATGATTAAGGAAGTATAATTTGTGTATTAACATAGTAGTAATTATACCTTTAATTTATGGAACTTTATTTGGCTTCTTGGTGGACCTGTAGAGACTCTGATGTCTTTTGAAAATATAGTTAATTTATTTAGTTTTTGGCATGGATAAAATTCGTTTATATCAAGATTTTTTTTTTTTTTTTTCCAGGAAGGAATTTCCACCATTAAAATAGCTCTCTCAAAGCATGATTTTCACCTAAATTTTGGTTTTGTACTAAACTTTTCATAAAAATATGGGGTTATCAAGGTCATTACTCACAAAAAGGTAATGTGTCTGACTCTTTTAGTCACCTCTATAGTGCCCTCCACTAATATTGGCATCCTTGTTAAATATGAGCAAAGAAGGCTGTGAAAATTCTCTTTATTGTTTAACCTTTTGATCTTTTGTTTAAAAAAAAAAAAAAAACTCACAAAAATACTCTGCTCTCATGGATATCAAACAATTGTAAACAAAACACAGTAAACACAACAAATATCTTTGTTAAATATAGGTGTGCAACAATTATTGGCACCCTTTAAGTCAATACTTTGTGCTACCTGCCTTTAACAAGATAACAGATCTGAGTCTTCTCCTATATTGCCTGATGAGGTTGGAGAATACACAGCCAGGGATCTGAGACCATTCCTCCATACAGAATCTCTCCAGCTCCTTCAAATTTCAAGGTCCATGCTGGTGGACTGTCCTCTTCAGTTCACCACACAAGTTTTCTATGGGTTTCAAGTCGGGGGACTGGGATGGCCATGGCAGGACCTTGATTTTGTGGTCAGTAAAGCATTATTGTGTTGATTTTGATGTATGTTTTGGGTCATTGTCCAGCTGGAAGATCCAACCACGGCCCATTTTAAGCTTTCTGTCAGAGGCAGTCAGATGTTCATTTAATATCTGTTGATATTTGATAGAGTCCATGATGCCATGTATCCTAACAAAATGTTCAGGTCCTCAACATTTAAGATATTACCACCACCATATTTAACCATGGGCATGAGGTATTTTCCATATGGATACCTCTCTGTGTGCACCAAAAACACTTCTGGTGTTTATTGCCAAAAAGCTCTATTTTGGTTTCATCTGACCATAGAACACAATCCCATTTGAAGTTCCAGTAGTGTCTGGCAAACTGAAAATATTTGAATTTGTTTTTGGATGAGACTAGAGGCTTTTATCTTGAAACCCTTCCAAACAACTTCTGGTGATGTAGGTGACTTTGGATTGTAGTTTTGGAGAATTTCTGACCCCAAGACACAACTCCTTGGAGATTTTTTAGCCACTCGAACCATCCTCTTCACAATGCATTGAGACAATATAGACACAGATCCAATTCCAGTTTGATTCATAACATTTCCAGTTGAAATTAACTTCATAATTATTGCCCTGATTGTGGAAATGGGCATTTCCAATGCTTTTGCTATATTCTTATATACACTTCCCATTTTGTGAAGCTCAACATCCTTTTGCCGCACATCACAACTATATTCTTTGGTCTTACTCATTGTTATGAATGACTAAGGGAATTTGGTCTATGTGTTACCTCATATTTATACCCATGTGAAACAGGAAGTCATGTTTGAACAATTTCCTGTTCCTAGTCACCCAGCTGTACTACAGAAATATAAAATATCAATGGGAATATACTTCAAATATAATTTTCTCTTATGAATTCATAGGGGTGCCAATAATTGTTGCACACCTTTTATACTCCTATATACAATAAACACTATATTATGATTTTTTTTTATAAACCTGTGTTATGTTGGCAATTGTTTGATATCCATGAGATCAGAGTATTTTTGTGAATTTTAACAAAATATCAAAAGGTTAAACAATAAAGGCAGTTTTTCACAGCCTTCTTTGCTCATATTTACCAAGGGTGCCAATGTTAGTGGACAGCACAGTACATTTTATTTGTAACTCTCTATTATCTTCCCAGCATGGACAGAAATTAAAAGCCATGTCACTGCCTGCAGCCATTTTGTTGTTGTTGAGTATGTGTGGTCAGCATGCAACAGTGTGATTCGCTTTGGGAAACCCACTGTTCCTTAAATATTTCCCCATACAAACTGATATATGTATAAGGTTTGAGAACTGAATTACATCACATTTAGTGTGTCCTATTGTATGTCTTTAGACTGAAAACCTCACAGAGCTGTGTCAATGCTACCCCCTTGTGACCAATCTAAAATCAGAATGGCTCAAAAGAGGATAGAATGGAATAAAGAGATATTAGCAATTAGAGAAAATGAATAAAAAGAAAATGCTTGAGCAAATTGAGCAAATTTGTGTGCTAGTTTGAGTGTACATTGTCTCACCATGCAGCTACAGAAATCCATTAAATACACTCATGCATGTTTTCTAGAAGAATTTATGAACTTTATCATTTTATACATGTAATATAATTCAACCAAAGCCCTCATATTTATGAGATAATATTTAAAAAAAGATTAAAAATAGTAATAACTTCACAGACTGTTAAGAAAGACCAGAAAGGCTGTATCTTATGGTTCTTGCACAGATCTCTTTCATTAGGCTGCTGGAGACATCACGGAATGTGCTATGTTGACACACATAAAGGTATCTGTGTCAGCCACACACAAAGCTGTTCTTTTTGGGGGGTACTTCCACCTGCTGTCCAACTATTTGCAAGTGGAAGGTACACTGTGAGCCCTCTTGAAATGACATAATTAGACACATATTTCACCACTACTATGGAAGACAGCTAGAGAGGCAGGTGGGGCTTCAGAAATGCTGCTTGCCAAAGGCCTCAGCTTTATTCCTGCAGTTTTGTCTACCATCAAATAAGTCCATCATGGATTGCAACATTTTTTTTCCCCTGAATAATATATGGTTGGAGGTTGGGTTATGTGCAGTGCGTGTGGTTAATATGATAATATCCATTAACAGATTAGGAATGCAGATAAAGAAAACTGCAGATGTTGAAATTCTAACACCCATAGTCTGCAAGCAAAGGAAAAATACTCTATGGCAGAAAACACTCAAATATTCACAAGTCTGCCTCTATACCTCTGCCTTTATATCTCTGAGACACTCAGGACAGATCTGTGTGGGTCAAGACATGATCAACAGTATTTTTATATTGAGTAATTTTACAGTGGATTTAATGTTAGGTAGTCTAAACAGCAGAAGTCATTCAAGCATAACTACTGTTTGATTTAGACACAGCTAGTCTGTTCTGAACTGGTATGTAAATTTTTGAATAGCTGTATACTTCTTTAGCCAACTAGTAAATAAAAATGCTACAGTATGTTGCAACCTTGTTATCATTCTACTTCATTATGTCACGATTCGGGATGTAATGGAGTTGAGGATGGATGCAAATGCAGATAAAGATGTTTATTAAAGAGCGAGGCAGGCAGACAAATCCAAACAGTAATCAAGGTGTGGTCTAATAACAGGCAATGGGTCAAGCGATTGGCAAACGGGCATAAACAGGGCTAGGCTGGAATCAATACAAGAAACAAGAAACAATGTCATTAACATGAAACGAGAAACAAGGTCATTAACATGAAATGAGAAATGAGGTAAATAACATGAAATGAGAAACGGGGTCAATAACATGAAACGAGAAACAACCGCTTAGTAAAGAGGTGAACTCAATACTGTGCAATTTGCACAGAGACACGAGGGGTTTAAATGACTAACGTAATCATGGGTAAACACAGACAGCTGGAAACAATATTGACACACCTTCGGAAAACAACCAATGACTAAACGGGGGTGGAGACAGAACATAATCATAACAAACGCATGTGTCCAAAGTAAACAAACTAAACGTCATTAAAAACCGAAAAGCGTGCGTTCGCTGAGTTCTCACGCACCAGGCTCGTGCATGCGAATGCACTTTAGTTTTCTGAGCATACTGCAAACTGCAGCGCTGTCTCAAGGGGAAATCGTGACACATTATTCCACAAATATTTCCATACTCTTTTTTGTGTAATGAGATGTGCTCCCAGTATGAGGTTGTTGATCATTAATTATCAGTGACTGAAGTTGTTGTTAATTATATGTTATGCTAACATAAGTTCTGAACCCACTCAAAATCACTTGTACACAGCTTTACAGATCTTTACTGGAAGGGGTTTAAACAATGTGTTTCATGCTTGTTCAATGAACTATAAGCAATTATTGCACATGCACCTGTGAAACAGTCCTTAATACACAAACAGTTTATAGGTGGTAGGCAATTAAGGGCACAGTTATAATAACTTAGGACACTAAAGAGACCTTTCTATTGACTCTGAAAAACACCAGACGAAAGATGCCTAGGGTGCCTGCTCACCTGTGTGAACATGCCATAGGCCTGCTGCAGGGAGGCATGATGACTGCAAATGTGGCCAAAGCAATAAACTGCAATGTCCATAATGTAAGACACCCAAGACAGTGCTAGAGGGAGACAGGAAGGACAACTGATCATCCTTGCAGTAGAAAACCAGAATATCAATGACTTCTGTGTATACTGTCACTTTCCTGCCTACATGTATATATTCTTAAAAGTTATATTAACTAAGGCTTAATATGGGTTTACCATAATGCAATATATAGCATATATTTAATTATGTAGATAATATGCAAAGGTACTAGTATAAATACTGTAAATATAAAATGGGACCTACATTTTTTTCCTTTTTAAAGACTGAATTTGTTCATGACCTTATGTCTGATAATATGCTTCTTCCATCCACAAAGACACAACCTGCACACAAACATGACCACAATACATATTTTGATTTATTTGTCAGTGGGAGTCCAATAAAACATTTTTTTTTTTGCATGGTGCTATCTGCTGTGGTGTCCCCAGAGTTTCAGGAAAAAGGAACATGAGCAATGCCCAATGAATGGTATGCAGCCTTGGCTTTTCAGAGAAAGAAAGGTAGAAAGCGAGTGAAAGGAGGAAAATGACTTCCCAAAAGCTTTAATCTCTTATTCTCTGCATTTTTAAATATTTTTTATAAAATGCAACATTTGCCTCCCAATGGCACATTTTGACATGTGGTTCTATACATATAACATGAGATAATTATCAGACTGTGTTTTAATAAAAGAGGATCTTGGTTTCATATATAATACATGAAAAAACAATCTCCCATAAAACTGCATAATGAAACAGCTTCAGCATTATATGATTTCATAGCTTTTATTATGTGAATATAAAAAAGAGAGTTTTCAAAAGTAGCAAAGATTAATGTTATTGCTTGAAATGAAAGTTGATTTGTTTGTGTACTAGTGTGTATTCCACCCACACGTTCTATTGGGTTTTTGTGGTGTTATGGCATTAGCTTACATAGCCTTTGCCAATGGTGCCTACAAACATCGTCATGTAAATAGTGCTGGCTCTGAATACCCCATATGGTTGGGTGATTTGAAAAACAAAGCAGTCAAGCCATTCTTCAGCACTCTGTTTTTCAAACAGAGCAAGTGTTGTGGGTGTTGTCACCCATAAATAAATGTCCAGACAGCAGGAGCCAAAAACATAATCATTTGCTTTCCATCTAAAATTTGGTGTTTTGTAGTAGTTGTTTATCTTGTATTAGTGGTAATTTATTGTCTTATAGTGGTTAAGTGAAGTATTGTTCTTAATGTTTGATGTCATGGTAGCACCAAAAGGGTGCTGAACCACACATCCTGTCAGCCCCGGCAGGTCACATGTCGGAATCACTCTCAACTGTGTCTCGTTTCACCCTGATTAGAACCACTATGTACGTTCTAGTTTTTCAGCACCTCACTGTCAAGCTTTCACTGTTGTTTGTGTGCCATCATATGTGCCATTGTTTCACTTATATTCTGTATGTTATTGCTTAGTATCCTCTGTTCAAGTTTCTATTCTTGTTTTCACTGTTTTTGGTTTTCTGTCTGAACTTTACTTAATAAAAATGTGCATTTACATCTGCCTCCTCTACAATTCCCTTAGATTTGTATTTTGAGGTACTGAATATAAGGTAAGCTGTAGCCAATATTAGTGGATTGCTTAAAAAGTTCCTTCAAAAGGATCAAATATTGTTTATTTTAGCCTTCACCCAATTTTTACACAATTTTACTGATGAGTAATATTGAGGTAAACAGATAGTGTTTGAGTTGAATTCTTCATTTACTTCATAGCACTTTTTCTTTGACAGTTCAGTTATAGCAACATATGTTTATTTTATTTTAATATTATTATTATTCCAAGTATATTAATAGCATGAATAAGCATATGCAGACTCAGAGCAGATAAAATCAACTCCGAATATAGTGTACACATTTAATTATTTGTGACAAAATGACTTCAAGTGTACCAAAAATCTCACCCTCTTCACTGTTACCCCAAAAGGAAACTATATAGTGATTGAGTATTATATGTTTTATGTTTCTAATTTTCTGTTAGAACATTATACTTATTTCACAAAGATAACAAGCTTGACACCAAAATTAATCCGAAATTAATGTTTTTATTTCATTTTCTTCTCCAGAGAGACTTAAATTAGGATTCCATTACAGAAGATATTTCTACTTATCCTATCACTTAGACTGCTTAGACTGATTCAGTCAAATATTACAATGTTCCCCACTTAGAAGCAAAACAAAAACTGCTACTAGACAAGCAAAAAAACCATAGTCTCTAATAAAGAAAACGTGACAAGCTGCATTGACATTCTGCATGTAATACAATCACCATAACCTCTGAATTTGAAGTAGACTTTAGGATTTTCATTTTCAAGCTAATCCTTTACCTCACTATATCATACCTAAGAAACTATGCTGAGGTTGGCTGAGGAACTGGAGTACATTGTTCACTCTCACTAGCTGTCCATAAGTACTGATTGATAGGGATTATAAATGAGTTTAAATGATGGGTACTTCTTCGCCTTGCTGAGATAATGACTGACATTCAAGTGTGATTTAAGGTGACAGTGAACAACTCCAAAAAGTATTTCATTTAATTTATTAATTTTGTTATCTAAGCATTTATGCAAGATATGGGAATGTCAAGTGAATAATGTACATGAAGATTAGTGAAACAGTATGACAAAGCTTAGCCACTACATACAGCAGAATTGGAGCAGCTGCTCGGAATATTAAGTCTATTAGATTTGGGTTTCATTAAGAAGAAACATTTTTATACAGCATTGTTGAAATCAGCTGAGAGACACAAAGGTTCCATTAAGAATTTATGAAATTCAAATAAATGTGAATAGTTCTATGGTGCAGCATCAAGGTGGATCAATTGCAGATTATTATGTAGTGGTTAGTACCTACCAAAATTGGTCCAAGGAAGGTCAACCAGTGAACTTTGTGACAGGGTCATGGGTGCTCAAGGCTCATTGATGCACATGGGGAGCAAAGTCTGGCCCATCTGGTCTGATCCCACAGACCTACTGTAGCATCTAAAATGGGCACATGGGCAGCAGAACTGGACCATGGATCAGTGGAAGAACGTGACTTGGTCTGATGAATCAAGTTTTCTTTTACATCATGTGGATGGCCGGGTGTGTGTTTGTCACTTACTTTAGGACAAGATGGCACTAGGATGCACTATGGGAAGATGGCAAGCCAGCTGAGGCAATGTGATACTCTGGGAAATGTTCTTCTGGGAAACCTTGTGTCCTGGTATTCATGTGGATGATACTTTGACATGTATCTACCTAAACACTGTAGCTAGTTACAATATTTAGGGGGGCTTCCAGAGAGCGTCAGCTAATATTGGAGTTTTCAAAAACGTGCACTAATATCATTTGGCTTATTATGAAAAAAATACAGTTCTTTTGCCATATTTTGGAGTACACTTCCACTGTACTCTGATGTAAAAATGTGGAGTTCCTATGCAAAATGTGTAAAGATTTCATATCCCCACTATGTCTTCATAATTTGATTACCTGTGCATTAGAGCATGGATATTACTTACTTAATTGTATCCTGGAGTACACCTCTCTGGAAGTGCATATGTTTCTCCAATCATTCATATATAGGAATTAATAAAACCATTCAACTGACCCAGTTAAGTTCTGAGGCTGACATTTTTGGACTCAATATTGTGTAGAAGTGTTTATGCCTGTCGTACAAGGATGTCAGCTTTGCATGTGAATGAGTGCATGGTGCTGTCACTTGTGCTGTTGCTTATGGTTTTGACAGTGGAGTGACAGAATGTTTGACAGATAAAGACATCCACCATGAATAAGGGCTTGGAACAAAAGTGTTTTTTAAACTAGGTTTTTGAACAATATCATATTGGAATAGGTGTGGTGTAGTATGTGTTAGGCTAGTGGAGACAAAATGTTACTTGTGTTGCAGGATGTGGTCAGTGTGTCGGAAACATCTTTCTCTTGTCCATTCTCTCTTTCTCTCTTTTGGTTAAATGATAATCCATGCCTGAATATCTGATAGACTGTAGTATGATTCATTTAGACAGCAACTGACTACAAATCCAATCTGCTTCAACACAGGAGAAGTGGCTTATTATCTCCCTTATATGAGATGCCTGCGGCCTCTAGGAGTGTCTGCATCAGCTGGCTTCACTGCAAGGCCTGCTGTGAAAGTAATCAATAAGCATTTGTGTCTAGTCCTTTAGGCTATTCTGTTATGACAGTGCTGAAAATTAAGCTGGCAGATATTAATAATAATGGAAAATATGACAATGCTGAGGGACAGATGGTGATTCAGTTTTGGAAGGGAAAGTGTGTGTGTGTGTGTGTGTGTGTGTGTTTGTGTGTGAGTGTGTGTGTGTGTGTGTTAACTATGCATTCCTATTTATTCCTAATTGCTAAACATCCAGTACGGAATAAAACAAAAATTACTATTTAATTTAATTTGTTTCATTGTTGTTTAAATATTGTTAATTAGTTTCATTGTTGTTGAAGCAAGGTCAGAATCAGAAACAAGTAAAAAAAAATAAAAAATACTACAACTGCAGCTCTTGCATAAACAGGTCCTGTTTCTGAGCTGCAGCACGGTGGCCAAGACCATACAGCGGTTTAACAGGACAGGTTCCACTCAGAACAGGTCTTGCCATGGTCGATCAAAGAAGTTGAGTGCACGTGCTCAGCATCATCTCCAGAGGTTGTCTTTGGGAAATAGACGTATGAGTGCTGCCAACATTGCTGCAGATGTTGAAGGGGTGGGGGGTCAGCCTGTCAGTGCTCAGACTATACGCCGCACACTACATCAAATTGGTCTGCATGGCTGTCGTCCCAGAAGGAAGCCTCTTCTAAAGATGATGCACATAAAGCCCGTAAACAGTTTGCTGAAGACAAGCAGACTAAGGACATGGATTACTGGAACCATGTCCTGTGGTCTGATGA
>JANDJT010000190.1:12081899-12092623 GCA_024331685.1 Stegophilus panzeri | reverse complement strand
TATATATATACACATGTTCTAATCCCCAAATCAGCATATTATTTCCCATAGCAATGGTATGTTAGGCTACTTGCCACTTAATTTGCTACAGAAATGCCATGCTATTGCAAATTCATGTAACTGTATTACCAGAAGCTACCTAAAGTGACATTTAACCATATACAATTCATGTGAATACTATAATGCAGATTTGTCTTATATCCTGGGAGCAGCTTGGTTGAATAAAATTGACCGTGGACATGTCATTATAGGGGAATCATCCAGTGACTTCTTTATCCACATAGACATGAAGACAGTGTGAAAGAGAGAAAGAAAATTGCAGAACTTGGGGAAACTCCAGACATGTGCTTTGTCAGTATGATTCAGTTTTCAAACATTCCACTGAAAATAGATTAGTAAATATGCATATGCTGCAGTGTTAGCGTCTTCATATTTACAAGTGGGACAGACAGAACAATACCGAGCTTCTTCTGGCACTATAGAAGAACTGAGGATTATAAAAGTTTTGAATAACAATTTGAATATGCCCTCCAGCTCCAACTATATGCCCTTATTCTTATACCATTGTGTCATTTGGCAACACTTTATATATATATATATATATATAGTAATTGAGCAAACAAGTAAAAAGCACAGAACCAGTCTTCATATCAGATCTGTAAATGTAAATGTAAATCTAGACTCATTTCCGCCTTCGCTTGCGACCATCGGCTGTCAATCCTGGCTGTGAGTGTGGCCGAAACGTTTCCACCAATCAGCGAATGCGTACTGTTTTCTTCGTGCGGCAAGATGGCGTTGAGAGAGCTCTCCTCGCTGGAGAAATTTCTGGGATTGAAAAAGCTAAATAAATACAGTACGCAAGGAGAAAGAAAGGTGATTTCATATACTATTATCGCTTAGTTTTGCTATAGGAAGAAGCGAATACTGAGTGTTAAATACACAGACGCTTATAATTGTTACCATGGTGCTAAGCAAAATGTTACTTACTGACAGCAATTAGCTAAGCTAGCTGTATTAACAGTGTAATACAGGGAATATAGTTTCGATTTATGGCTTTACATTGAATAAACGGATATACCTGAAACCTTTTTAGCAGATACGAGTTAAGTAGAAACAGAGGCTACATATATGATTACACGTGCTTATGGAGGGAGACAGCACAGTGTGATCAACTACATTACTGACTGCTGGCTAGTCTTCATAGTTTATTTTTACTCTCGCACTCACATCCAGTAAGCGCTTTATCCTGGTGATGCTGGCGGTGGATCCGGAGCCACAGTTCCGCTAACACCACGCAGGACGTGAGGATATTGCAGCCTGCTATCTGGGTCTTATCCCTTACGTATTCATTTTATAGGGTATATGATTATATGTTTATGTGTGTATTTATAAGCAATGGACCCCCTTAACTGTAAAAAATCAGTGCTTAATTTGTAAACCTGCACTGCTGGAACAGTAAGAGGGGAGTGATCCGGCACGCGGAAAGGTCCCAGTCCTCGAACTTACAGACATAAAGTGCTTCTAGAATCTCAGGGAGCCAATTACCTACCAATCAGTGCTGATGGGTAGGCCTATGTAACTGATCACACTGGTACAGCGACGTGGCGAGTTTATAGCAGCGAGTATTCCCAGCACAAAGGGAAAACATTTATTGGGTTTTCTCTGGGTATTCAGGGGGCTTATGTGCTTTATGGGTTCTGGGGTCGAGGTGGTGTTTGGGGGTTGAAATAATTGGAAGGAAATTTTAAGTTGTTTTCCATGTTGTTTTTGACCTTACCATATTTGTGAAAGACACTTATTGTACTTACAGTCAAAAGTAACAAGTTTGAGATTTAACAAAAGTATATGTGGACCCATTAAAATATGTGTCACCTTTAAATGATGTTTCATCCAAATTTTATATATATTAGTGCTGTCGATCGATTAAAATTTTTAATCGAATTAATCACGATTAATCCCAGATTTAAAATACTAGGATTTACTTGTAAACGTGCAGTGTTGAAATAAATAAATGCATGAGAAACTGGTTTAAGGAAACAGATTCTTCAGTTTTATTATCGCAACCATTAACATTAACATGTTTAACAAGTGTTCAATAACAATCTCTTAAATTGTTGAGGCACCCATTTGAACTGCAGACATATTTAGCAGAAACCAACAACTGTTACAAAGTAATGTCTGCTACAAAGTCACAAATAGCTTACCTGTCATTTTTTTTGCATAGTAACATCAACTCAAATGAATGCAACAGTAATGCAACAGTAGGCCTATTTTAGGAAAGGAATGCCATAATGTCTGTGAAGAGAGAGAGTAAACAATCTCTACATTCTTGGTTAAAGATAAGTACTTCAGTCAGTGTGCATCTGTGCAACATGCCTCCTGTCGACCAATCATACAGTTTACTCTTCTTTCAACCAGTTGCTCAGGCAGACTAGCTTGTTCACATTTTCAGATGATAGAGATGACCTCTTCTTCTGCAGAATGTGGCCTGCCAAAGAGAACAGTCTCTTACGTGGCACTGTTGAGGCAGGTGTAGCCAAGTACATTTTTGCAATATAGGCCAGCTTACCATATGTACCTGCTTGTGATGACCACCACTGTAGTGGACATGTTTCTATGCTGACACAGGGCTCTGCCTTGTACCTCTCTAGAGATTTATCTGTGGCCAGTACCTCTTCATCAGACTCCGACTCTGATCCCATGAGTAGGTGGGCCATCTTCTTCTTTGGTGGCTCTGGCTCCACTTTTTCTCCAGAGGTCTGTGGTGAAGGTTCTCTATCCTTCATCATCTCACTCAGCTTTTTCCACACCTCTGTCCTCTCTGCTCTGGGCAAGCACCTAAGGTTTTTGAACCTAGGATCTAGAGAGGTTGCCACCTTTAACCCTCACAGGTTTGAGTTCTCCTTTCGCCCGTTGAGGTCCTTTGTGAATGCAGCTTTGAAGCGCACTATGTAGGCAGGGTTAACATCAGAGACCTCAACTGTATGCAGGAGATGACATAGTGCTGTAGCACCATGGAGCAAGATACATACTTTTCACCACCTAGGAGCTCAGTGATGTACCTACAGTGCAAACAGAGCACCACACAATTGACTTAATGACTACAGTTTTCATTCAGATGGCATCTATTTAGGGTATAGGCCTTAAACTATGTTTAGATGACTTACAAATGACTTATTTTTATCAGTATAATTGGAGAAGACAAAGAAATTACATTACCTGCAGGGCTCCAGCACCGTTTCCAACTTTGCCAGCCTGTCATACTCAGCTGAGGTTAGCACGGCGAAATTGAGCTTCTGCTGTGCCAGCGTTGCTTTCAGTGGATCTTTGTTGTGTTGAATCCGCCTTATCATTTCAAGAGTTGAATTCCAGCGCGTCGGTATATCCTGGATGAGGGATTCCTCTATTAGTCCATGAGAGGCTTGCTGAGCTTTCAGCGCTGCTGTGTTTGCGGGACTGTCTGAAGTGTCCTACTATTTTATGGCACTTGGCTTAAATGCTGTCAAATCCGCTGTCCCGTAAAGCCACGGTGATCACACTTTGTATCATATGCGCTACACACAGCACGTGCTCGAATGGTAGACTCCTTGCAGCGGCAATTATATTGCGAGTGTTGTCTGTTCCTATAGTTGTAACCTTGCTCGTTATCTCCCACTCATTTGCAACTTTGAGAAACTGACTAGCGCATGCTTCGGCAAAATGCCTTTCTTCTGTTTTTAACACGCCTAAAGTGAATGAGTGCAGCTGCCAGTTGTCATCGATTATGTGTGCTGTTATGCCGAGGTAGTTATGGTTACTTACTGATGTCCAGTGGTCTCCAGTAAGTGCAACAAAAGTACCTTCTGCCAACTGCCTCACTTTCATAACTTTTTCAGCATCGTACTATTCTCGTAACAATAGATCCATTTAGTGATTGTGCTATTTAGCTTTGCTGTTGTAATTTTGTTGACAAAAATGATAAAATCTTGCACTCCGCCAGTGTCGTTTGACAAGCACTGCTTGTTGACCCTGTCTCAGCACTAACATCTTTGCTAACATCAGCAAAAATGTGTTTCGCCCGAATATGGTACTTCAAGCTTGTCGTGCTTCGGTGGAAGGACAGTTCGTCACTGCAATAAGTTTTTATAATAATTTTATAACTTTTTATAATGAAACTTGCCATTCAGCAGAACGGACACTGTCTCCTCTGTCATCGTATTATTCGCATTTGCCGTGCCCTAATCACAGAAAGCTAGGTAACCATCCGTGCTGTGATAACAGGAAGAAGTTGAGGTCAAACTTGATTGTCAAATGATTAATTTGCGTAAAAAAATAACACGTTAACATTTTTTGATTAATCGCATGCATGTCGTGTAAATCTCAAACAAAATAGTTTTAGATCTTCAAATGAAACACAACATAAAACAAAGGCAAACTGAGTAAACACACAATAGTTTTTATTTATTTACTTTTTTCATTGAAGCAAAAAAAAGTTATCCACCACCTATCACTAATATGAAAAACTAATTGCCCCTTAAACTTAAAGCCTGGTTGTGCCACCTTTAGAAGCAATAAATGTAACCAAATGCTTCTGATAACTGGAGATCAGTCTTTCACTTACTTCTAGCACTAGTACTTACTCCTGTGATTTGGATCATTGTCTTGCTGCAAAATCCAATTGCCCTTGAGTTTAAACTTATGGACTGAAGACCAGACATTCACCGTTGGGATTTTCTGGTAGAGAGCAGAATTATGCAGTTTTAGCTAAAACATTATTGGATGTAGTTTCTCCAACTGAACAATTCATTGTTTTGTAGACAAGAAAGAACATTCTCAAACTGATCTTAGGTACTGGTAATCAGTGCAGAGATCTGAGGACTTGCATATCTTTCTTACCTTTTGTAGAAGAAGATGGAGAGAACCCAACTATGCAGGAGCCAGAAACACCCACGTGTAGAGGGTATTGTTTTCAATGTGAGATACTTTTATTTTGACCGCTGTTTTGTCCTGGAGTCAGGCTGACATGTGCAAATGAGAGAAAACATTCTGGTGTGAGAGAGCAGAGAGAGTGGGGAATGGGCAAGAGATGTTGTTGCATCTTGACCATGATGGCCAGTGAGAAAGTGAGGTAGTCTAGACGACTACCAAAGGCTGAATCCAGTTTGAGTTCGGCAACACTGTGTTTTTGTGAGCTTTCTGTGACTTGTGTTTTGCTGCTGTGAGGAGCGAGAGTTTTGTGAACTTTGTCATGTGCATTGGAGATGATAGGAGTTGTTAAGAGACTGACTGTGAGTGCTAAAGGGGCTGCTAAAGTCATGAGTTTCATTTAAAACACATCACTTTTATGAGCCAGTAATCCTGCTTTATGCATCATTGGGTTTTGAACTGTTGACTACAGGAGTGTGAACATTTAAGTGACTGGTTAAATTAACTGTTAAGTGTACATTCAAGTGGACATTTATCTGAATCTTTACTTGAGCATTGAATCCTAACAATGAATTAAGTTTATATTGAGAATTGTTTGAAAGGGTTGCATATTGTATTCTTATACATTCCATTTAAGAAAAGGTTTTGTTGTGTGTAATTCTAATAATTACTTACTAATAACAAGGCTACCCTTTAGATTTTGATTTTGACATTGATGTGAGAAGAGTGACACTTTTCTATTTGTTTCATTACTTTTATTTTAATAAATTTTCATTTGTAAATTTAGTGACTCAAATTTATTGAACTTTATCCATCCAACTTTTCATCTTAGAGACAAACACATTCTGGAAGAGAAATGAATAGATCAAATAAATGTCATCTAATGCTTAAGTTTACAGATGTTATATTTTATTTTGAATGCTACCAGGGAGTAGGGGCATCTCACCTACCTTATTAGTTGGGGAGGGTAGGATATGCTAGGCACATTTCCCATAGTGCCTCACACACACATTTCACTCTTCAGGATGTCACAGCTTATACTTGAATCCTACCTCTCCCATTCTGTTTAGCGTTAAACAAAGTAAGGTACCTTGCCACAGTACTGCATGAAATATACATTCACATCAGCTACTGCACAGAGTTTTATCAATAACCTGCCAGAGATATCAACTTTGTATCACCATCTGATCCCAAAGAACTTGATCAGGTGACTGAATGCTTAGAGTCAATGTTCTGCTACACGCTAGATAAGGTAGTTCCATTTAAAACAAAAATAATTAGAGATAAAAAGTTAGCACCCTGGTTTAACAATCACACATGCACCTTAAAACAGACCACTTGAAAATTAGAATGTAAATGGCGTCAAACCAATCTTGTAGTATTCCAAACAGAATGGAAGGAGAGCCTCCTGAACTATAGAAAATATTTTAGTGCTGCTAGATTAGTCTATCTCTCCACCATAATTGAATATAACAAAAATAATCTAGATTCTAGATTATAATTTAATACTGTAGCAAAATTTACTAGGAATAAGTCCACCACAGAAACATGCACACAATCATTATATAGAATTGATGATTTCATGATTTTTTTCAATGGCAAAATTGAAAATATTAGACAAAAAATATTAGACAGCACTGGTTAAAATGGTAAATGACCCAGTACAGGCCTATGATCAGGGTTGGGTCTTCTTGCTTGTAGTGCTTGACCTTAGTGCAGCTTTAGATACCATTGATCATACTATTATCCTTGTTAGACTAGAAAACATTGTTGGCATTAAGGAAATAGCCCTCTCCTGGCTCAGGTCTTATTTGACTTGTTGCTATAAGTTTGCAGATGTAAATGATGACTTCTGTATGGATAGTGAGGTAAAGTTTGGTGTTCCACAAGCTTCTGTTTTAGGCCCACTGTTTTTTTCTTTGTATATGCTACCTCTGGGTCAAATTATTGGTAAACATGGTATTAACTTCCATTGTTATGCTGATGACACAGAGATGTATGTTTCAGGAAAGCCAGATGACAGACACCAGCTTAATAAAGTTGGGGAATGTGTAAAGATCATTAGACACTGGATGCTTATTAACTTTCTTTTACTTAATTTTGATAAGACAGAAGTACCTATACTAGGACCACATGCAGCTAGAAGTGAGCTTTCTGATTACATAGTAAATCTGGTGGCATCCACACTCTCTATCTACCCTCTCTCTGTTTCTCCCTCCCCCTCTCTCTCCTCTTCCCTCTCTCTCCCTCTTTCTCTTCCCACCTCCTTTACTGTGAAGAACTACAAGCAAGATCATTGTCTTGCGGCATGATAAATTTCCTCCTGATACATTTGGTAGACAAAATGTTCCTGTAATCTTCTGAATTCATTCTGCTGCTACCATTATGAGTTACATCATCAACAAAGATTCTGTCACCTTTGTAGCGGATAATGTTGGTTTCAGAACATTTGTGGCAAATCTCTGTATTTCTTTGTGATTTCCCCTCTGGTCTTCTGAATCTTACTGCTCATGAGTGATTTGCATCTTGTGGTATGGCTTCTATATTTCTGTGCTTGAAATCTTCTTTGAATGATGGATTGTGATACCTTCACCCCGGCCCTGTTAAGATTGTTGGTGAGGTTGTTGTTGATTTTGGGTTTGTCTTCACAGCTCTCACAATGTTTCTGTCATCAACTGCTATTGTTTTCCTTGGCTGACCTCTTCCATGTCTTCTTGTTAATGCACCAGTGGTTTCTTTCTTTTTCAGGACATTCCAAATTGTTGTACTGGCTATGCCCAGTGCTTGTGTTATGCCTCTGATAGATTTTCCCTCTTTTCTCAGTTTCAAAATTGCTTGCTTTTCTCCCATAGACAGCTCTCTGGTCTTTAGCTTGGTTTATCATTTAAACAACAAATGCAGTCTTCACAGGCAAATCCTAGGGCTCAAACTAAGAGGAGACATTCAGAGGTATTAATTCTTTAAACAATCAGTTTTACAGGGCACACCTGGGCAGCAAGAAACAGCTATCCATTCAATGTGTTCCAATATTTTTGATCACTTGGGAAAAATGTGTGGGTTCAAACAAAAGGTGCCATGTTAACACATCTAGATGTCAATATAAGGAAATGAAAGCTGGAATTCTGATCTATTATCTCATATCCATATTTTGATCTCAAACCCAAATGTCTAGTGTACAGTGAAAAGTATAGTGAAAGATAACAAAATTGGCCTTGCTGTTCTAAAACTATTGGAACAGCAAGGCCAATTCATTTGTTTTTGCTACACAAAGAAGACATTTGGCTTTGAGATCAAATGATGGATATGAGAGTTCAGACTGCAGTCTACGGCAAATATACAGTGCTGTATTATTTGTATTTGCCCCCCGTATTTGCCCCATCCTGATTTCTTCTGTTTTTGCGTATATCTCATACTAAATTGTTTCAGAAATTAAAACAAAATCTAAGATAAAACAAAGGCAACCTGAGTAAACACTACAGTTTTTAAATGATAATGTTATATATTGAAGCAAAAAGGTTATCCAATACCAACTGGGCCTGTGTGAAAATGTATTTGCCCCCATAGTTACTAATTCCCCAAATCTATGAAATTGCATTCATAATGGGGTTCAGTTGGACTAGATGCAACCACGCTTGATTACTGCCAGCCCTGTTCAAGCCATGCTGTTAAACAGCATGAAGTTAGTTTAAAGGTCTTACCCAGTATCACACTATGCCAAAAATGAAAGAAATTCCAGAAATGATGAGGAAGAAGGTGATTGAAGTACATAAATCTGGGAAGGGTTACAAAGCTAGTTCAACGGCTCTGGGACTCCAAATAACCACATTTAGAGCAATTATCTCCAAATGGTTAAACTTGACATAGTAGTCAACCTTCCCAGAAGTGGACGGCCTTCCAAAATTCCTCCAAGAGCACAGCAACTACTCATCCAGGAAGTCACATAAGAGCCAATGACAACATCAAAGTACCTACAGGCCTCTCTTGCATAAACAAAGGTCACTGTTCATGACACAGAAAGACACTGGGCAAAAATGGCATCCATGGAAGAGTGCAAAGGCAAAAACCCAGAAGAACATTAAGACTTGTCTGAATTTTGCCAAAACTTCTGGTTTAAGAGGGCATATTGTAATTTCCCTCTATCCTGAATGAATGCTATTGGCTGTTGATTGTTACAGGGGGCAAAGGGATTGGTTGCCTGTTTGGTATCAATTGCTATGGCCAGGCTCTTCAAGACCTGTGTAACAAGTGTACAACAAATGTAACGGCCCTGTGTGATTCTGTTTTTGCAGCTGGTCAGAATGTTCTTGAGGGCTGCTTGAATTGGGAATAGGGCATATTTTGGAGCCTCACCAAAGCACTGTTGGAGATTTTTGGGTGTCCTCTTATGGCCATACCAAGGCTATCTCTTCCATGCTGGATACTACACTGGATACTTCACTCAATGCTGATGTTGCTTGGTTGACTGCACTGTGAAAACATTGCTGTAAATTTTACCTAGATTGCCAGTTGCTATTAAACAACTATACATATTTACAGTAAAGTACTTCAGTATCTTACATACGAAAATAACATAAAATAACACATAATCCAGTACATTTGCTCATGTAGGATACTACTGAGGAAGCATTTTGCACAGGGACCCAGGAATGGCAATTTGGTGGAGACAGGAGTTGAAGAAATTGTTATTATTAACCATGATTGATATTACAGTACTTTACTTTAAATGCAGTCTTTATTGTTGAAGCTTTTGATATTTTGTTAAAAAAAAATCACAAAAATACTCTGCTCTCATGGATATAAAACAGTTGCAAACACAACACAGGTTTATATATATATATATATATATATATATAAAACTTTGTTAAATATAGGTGTGCAACAATTATTGAAAGCCCTATGAAGTCATGGGAGAAAAATAAATGTGAAGTACATTCCCATTGATATTTGACATTTTTTAATACACCTGGGTGACTAGGAACAGGAAATTGTTCAACCATGACTTCCTGTTTCACAGGGGTATAAATATGAGGTAACACATAGGCCAAATTCCCTTATTTATTCATTACAATGGGTACATCCAAGGAATATAGCTGTGATGTGCAGCAAAAGGTTGTTAAGCTTCACAAAATGGCAAGTGGCTATAAGAATACAGCAAAAGCATTGAAAATGCCAATTTCTACAATCAGGGCAATAATTAAGAATTTTCAGTCAAATTGAAATGTTATGAATCAATCTGGAAGTGGACGTGTGTCTATAATGTCTCAACGCATTGCGAAGAGGATGGTTAGAGTGGCCAAAAAATCTCCAAGGATCACGGCAGGAGAATTGCAGAAGTTAGTTGCGTCTTAGGGTCAGAAAGTCTCCAAAACTACAATCCGAAGTCACCTACATCACCAAAAGTTATTTGGAAGGGTTTCAAGAAAAAGCCTGTACTCTCATCCAAAAACAAACTCAAGCATCTTCAGCTTGCCAGACACTACTGGAACCTCAAATGGAATCGGGTTCTATGGTCAGATGAAACCAAAATAGAGCTTTTTGACAATATACACCAGAGGTGTTTTTGGTGCACACAGAGAGGTAGCCATATGGAAAAGTAAATATGGTGGTGGCTCTTTAATGTTTTTGGGCTGTTCTGCCAGAGGACCTGGACATTTTGTTAGGATACATGGCATCATGGATTCTATCAAATATCAACAGATATTAAATGAAACCTGACTGCCTCTGCCAGAAAGCTTAAAATGGGCCATGGCTGGATCTTCCAGCAGGACAATGATCCAAAACATACATCAAAATCAACACAAAAATGGTTTACTGACCAC
>JANDJT010000190.1:12048076-12059568 GCA_024331685.1 Stegophilus panzeri | reverse complement strand
TGCTCTCAGTTTTTAGCACATCCTTCTGGCTCCTCGGAGTCAGAGAGGAATTATTACTATTATTTTTGTGTGTGTGGTTTTTTTTTCCCCCTTTTGGCTTTCCATAGCGGAAGGAGGAGTCACGAGCTCCAAAATCCACCAGAGAGCCGAACCCGGAAGACAGAGCAAGAGATAGAGCAGCGCTCGTCTACGGCTCCTCTTCCGGATCCATAAGAGATCCCCCAAACCTGAGGCGGCTAGCTGCCTTGGCAGTAGCCAGCCCAGATCCGCGAGGCTCTGAACCCCAACTCGCTTCGGCTTCCGAGAAGAGTGTGAGTAGTGAGCCGAGCTACTTAATGTAAGCATTACCATGCGCAGCCTCTCAAGGCTGCCATCACATCCCTAGACACTTCACCCAGAAAGTATGCACTATTCCCCGTGATGAAATGGGAGCAAGCCGTAACACACTTCCTGAATTCTCTCACTCATATTTTTCTCTCTTGCTCATTCCTTTTTTTTTTGTCTTCTCTTTTTTTTAAAGGGATAGAAAAGTTCTGAGATTTTGAGAAAAGATAGCAAGGAAATGAAGCGTCTTTTTGTTTCTTTACACAAACAACTGACATGCAGTCTTTCGCTGAAGATAATAAAGGCTGATGGCGCGGTTCACAGGTGCCATATTTATATCACACGACGTGCTTAATTGCCACGTCACGTGATCATGGCAGGCCTATAAATAGGCATGATTTTACACAAGCTTCAGATGCCGGTTGTGTGTGAGAGGCGTTCCCATAGTGTTATGCTAAATACAACGTCGAAGTTCCCTTTGAAAAGGAACGAAAGCTGCCTTCCAAGGATCCCTCAGATTGAGATTGGCTTTGACGGCACTTGATGACGTGGCAGCCGAGATATGCCTGGTTGCGTCTATCCAGCTGAACCCCATTATGAATGCAGATTCATAGATTTGGGGAATTAGTAACTAAGGGGGGCAAGTACGTTTTTACACAGGCCCAGTTGATATTGGATAACATTTATTGTTTTTGTTTTATCTTAGATTTTGTTCAATTTAGTATGCGACATACACAAAACAAGAAATCAGAATGGGGAAAATACTTTTTCACAGCATTGTATAGTGATGGGTGTTGTAGTCTATAACGGCCCTGTTTGTAGGCCACATTGTACTCTGGGTAGTGTAGTTGGACGCTGTTTTGTTGTTGACATGATAGAACCGCCCTGCTACCTGGGCCATGGACTTGGGCAGTTTGGGTGGCGTGTATGGAATTCTTGTCATAGCATGTGGTCGGGCACATCATGTGTTGGAATCCAGCTTCTCTCCTCAGGTCCGAACCCCTCCCACTCAATGAGATATTGTAGCTGACATGGAAATTAGACAACATTCACAGACTCGTCCTCTCAGGTGCAAAAGTTTTATTACAGAGAGAGAGGAATACAGGATATAAGATGAGAGTGCTCTGAAGCACTCGTCTCTCACATGCACTATATAAGATTAAGATAAGGAGTGCTGGAGACCTGTGAGTCAGAAAAGGGAGTTCTAGGTGGTTTCAAGGTCTTAGCCGATGTGCAGACACTCAAAGAAAAAAACAGGTTTGTCTCCCACAGAGGAGAGACGAGAAACATTATGTGCTAATCTACATGGCATGACATTACATAGTATCTATCTCCTACTGCAAGTACACATAAAACAAAAAAAGAATGAGAAATTCTCTCACATTTCCCCTCTTTTATCATATTAAAATGATAACAAAATAAGGAAAGAAATGATCATGCGGCATAAGCATCAGAAGCTCAGAATCCTTTTACGGTTCTACTGAACTCATCATAATACAGACATAATAGAAAAAGCTAAGGCTGTTTAATGGGTATAATGTACCCTGGGTCTGAGCAAGCAATTCAAGGGTGAAATGAAATTGACATAGTCAAAAAATGAAAAAAATATTTACAACCATCGTGAAATAGATGTCAATGGGTCGTCATCGTCAGTGTGTGGATCTGGAAACCAGTTGATCACCGTAGGGGTCACAGTCATGACTGATGGACGTTTTAACAAGCATCAGTGTTTGGTTATCAGTCACTGCTCTTACCGATCGGGCAAGACAGTGTCGGAGCAGAGAACACATGGGAAACACATGAACAGAAGTAATAAGACTACTATCACCGGCACTACCATGGGCATATACGGGGCCAGCCACTCAAACAGGTTATATAGTGGGCACCATGACCATCTTCCAAGCTCATTGGTGTATAGCTGATGAGTAACCTGTTTCATTTGGTCTAGAGCTGTAGAGATATTACCAAAAGCATCATCATTCAGGGGCACGTAGGTGCAACACTGATGTCATACCACGGCGCAAACACTTCCTTATTTAGCTAAAAGTATATCTAGAGCCATACGGTTCTGTACAATGGTGAGATGAATGGCTGTTAGTTCTTGCTTGATGCTGCTGATAGCCACTGTAGTGGCATTGGCGAATGTAGCCAGCCTATATTAGGTCACTTCAATTTGATTCCAAAGTTGAGTGATGCCATATTGAGGAAAGAATGCATCCCAGAACTTAGACCCTTTGTCTTTTAGCTGATGTTCTGAGGTGGGAAACTTTCCTCAGATTTCAATGAGCACCTGCTTTGCGTCACCTGTGTGGCATGCACCAAGGTGAGGGGATTGCGTAACTGCGCAAACGTGCAAATGCCACTCCAATTAGAAGGAAGGTAGAAATAGGCCTGCGACCCACATATGCAATACATGAATAATGTTCCCAGCCTTCCGGGGTGGAGGAAGTTGCAGGGTGGTGAATAGCATGAGCAGTTACGGTTATATTCATTAAATATGTTTCAACACGATGAGTCAGGGAGAGCTCCCAAGAGCGTTATCCCTGTGCGATTGAGACAGATTGAGTAAGGTTTTTGTGGCTTGCTTACTGTAATATAGGCTAAAGAGAGTCCAAAGTAACGGGAACGCGATTCTTTGGTATCATTAGTATATTCCAGTGACATGAAGAAGAACGATGAGTGGTTGGCTGATAAGCCTCAGTTATTTTCAAAATGCCCTAGTCTCCACCTATTGAGGTTGACACGTGCCGTCTGAGTGAGGGTGGTATTAATCACATGATTGAGAGGTCCGAGGAAGAAGGGGTTCTCTACTGAGGACGGTAGAATAATGCATAGATAACAGTGTGTCGAGACGTTATGCTGGCAGTCAGTGAGGTTAGAGTACTGCCAGAAGGTGTTATGAGAATATAGGTGGATTCCTGTGACCACCTGAAGCAGCGCGAGGGCAGGTAGACAGTGCAGAATAACCATTATGGGTTTCTTCAATGATGGGGCGTGTCACGTTATTAGGATAACACCGTTGGCAATGATTCTTATGACCAAGGGCAATGCAGAACAGTTTAAGAGGCAGCCAATATCTGGGCATGTGGCAAGGTTTATTGATTTGTGTCTAATCTATAAGAATAGTCAGTCAGGGAGCTCTGAGGTTGGCTATGTGAAGTAACAAACTCTTGTCGTCTAAGTCGCCCCCTCTCCCCTGGCCACGTTGCTAGATAATATGCACTGACAAAATTTAATCCATGTAACTACCATATGTTATCGTCATAAACATCCTCCGTGAAAACCCCGTGTGCTGGGATATTTCTTAACACCCTTGCCACCCACTCATAACCCATGCTAGTCACCCTTATATCCCTCCACCACTGCGGTAGAGTAAGGCCTATGAACTGTCCACTTATATTAGCGATAGGGCAGGCTACCAAATAGCACATGATACTTTCAGTTATATAGTCTCGTGCGAATGACCCCGACCACCATGGCTTGTTCCACCTGGTTCTGCGGAAATCCTTAATCACGACCCACTCTCCGGGTTGCAGGTCGTGCAGCAGGCCTGTTGCTAGAAGCACTGCCTTCACCTGCTTATGGATAGACTGCAGAGCAGAGGACAAGTTTGCACAGTAATTTAACATTGCATCATCACATGCTGCAGCATCAGGAAGAGGAGCTATCACAGGTCCAATTCTTGTGTGTGGAGGTCGCCCAAACAGCATCTCAAAGGGGCTAAGCCCACACTTAGGTCATTCCCTCATGGAAGAACCTTTGTCCATACTAAGCCTGTTTCAGAACAGAATTTGCTCAGTTAGTTTTTTAGTGTCCCATTTTCTCTCTCTACCACCCCACCACTAGCTGGCTGATATGCACAGTGCTGCTTTAAGTTAATACACAAATATTCATCCACCTGCTTAAGGGCCACATTAACGAAAGGTGTGCCATTATCACTGGAGATTTTAGTGAGGATTTCCCATCTAGGAATTATTTCCCTAAGCAGCGCCTTCGCTACTGCATCAGAGTCTTTGTTGGAGGTAGGGAACGCTTCCACCCATTTAGAAAACTTGTCTACCATAACCAAACAGAATTTCTTCCTTTTGTTGGGTGTTAGTTCAATGAAATACATCTGTAGATGGTCAAATGGTTTGTCTGGAGCTGGGTGAGCTGCCTGTTCCACCTTCAAACCTCGACCCACATTGTGACTGGCACATACTACACACCTGGAACAAAAATTTGGAGAGTAATTAGAGAATCCTTTAGTGAACCAGTGCTTGGTTACCGTTACTGTCATTCCCCCTTTTGATGTGTGATCTCTTCCATACTTCAACTTTGTATAATATGAGAACATGCATTTTGGGAGACAAGCAACCCTTGGAGCACCGCCAATCTCTGTCAACAATGGTGTAGCCTGTTTTGCGCCACACAGCCTTTTCCTCCGCCATAGCTCATGGTTGGCGGTCTGAAAGCTGTACAGAAGGAGTGATTATTTTCTCAGAGGATAGTGCACAGAGTTTTGGGACTGTAGATGCAGCTGCTTGCTTTGCCGCACTGTCCACTCGAGCATTTCCTAGGGAAACAGGGTCTAATTTGTTAGCTGACCCATTCACAAAGAGGATCAGATCTGGGTTTTCCAACGGAACATCCTTCAGGTCAACTCTAGGAGAGCAGAGTTCGTTAGTCAGTACAACACAGTCATGTGGTTCCCTATCTCCCTCTGTTGGAAGAAGAGTAGCAGGGTTAAGGACAGTGCATAATTTTATAATGACATTTGACATATCTAGTAGTACAGTGTTGCAGGTGTGAGGTTTTCTGTTCAAGCAGGAGTAATGACACTGCATGTGGAACCAGGAGGGTCAATTCTGAGTAACCTACCAGGTCTCTGGAAATTTAGCTTCTTTCTTTGTTTTTGGGATCTCTCTCTCCTTTGCTTCCAGGTTAAGTTTTAATTGTTCTAACTGTTCTAACTCCCTTTTTCTGGAAAACTACATTCTTTAACCCACACATCATATTGGTTCAAGCAACTTTCTCCGTAATTTACTCACATAAACGTGATATTTGGACCAACATATGAACATCCTGTACGTACCATAGCATGCAATACAGGATGTTCCTTGCTACTTGCTTTACCCATATTTACACTTTCTATAACTTTAGAAGTTTAATCAATTTAATACACTAAATAAGGAAAATTAATATGTGCTCTCACGCACGCGCCCTCACCTGTATTCAAAAATACTCAGTTCCCCAAAATGATTGACAGAATGATGACCATTAAAATAAAACTTTAGATGACAGATGTTCATTTTCTCCCTGCCCTGAATTGTCTGTCTCAACACTCAGGTACTCGGGTAAAATTCAGGTACTCGGGGACTATTAGTAGTATTCAGCAATCTAAATTGTTAAAATTACCACAAAGGGAATGATAATTTACTTGTGCATTAAATTTGCCAAATTTATCATGTACCGATTATATGATGGAATGAATCAATGGGGCATGCCACTTCTCTGATAATAACCCGTCACAAAAATACTGCGCCTCTTGTCCTTCTAATAAGTACTCTCTTTATATATTGATTGCTCGAAATGGACTCTTTCCATTAGCAAATATTTTTACCATTATTATCTCTCTCTAAATATTCCCGTCAGTATATAACTTAGTTTTGAAGCTGTGATCTAAGATACATCAATATCTCTGCCAGAGATCTGTCGCAGAGGGCGAAGTTCCCGAAACTTCTTATAAGAAATTGCTCCATGTAATACTTCTCACAATGTAATACACGCATTTCTTATTTCATTGACTCCTTTCCATACAGACAGCAATTTACAATGACTTTATAAAATTCTAATTTACCTTAAGGCTGTTTCTTGATGATTGTTATCAGTCAGTGGTGAGCTTTCAGCGGTCTCTTGTTCTGAACAAGAAGGCAAATTGCCCGTATGCCAACACAGGCTTCGGGGTGAAATAAATTCACGAGCATCCTCTGATTTGCTTTTATGATCAGAAGAAACTAGACGATATGTGAGCCCCGCCAGGGACACCAAATTGACATGGAAATTAGACAACACTCACAGACTAGTCCTCTCAAGTGCAAAAGTTTTATTACAGAACGAGATGAATACAGTATAGAAGATGAGAGCGCTCTGAAACACTCGTGTCTCACATGCACTATATAAGATTAAGATAAGGAGTGGTGGACATCTGCGAGTCAGAAAAAGGGAGTTCTAGGTGGTTTCAAGGTCTTAGACAATGTGCAGACACTCAAAGAAAAAAACGTTTGTCTCCCACAGAGGAGAGACGAGAAACATTCTGTGCTAATCTACATGGCATGACCTTACATAGTATCTATCTGCTACTGCAAGTACACATAAAACAAAGAAAGAATAAGACATTCTCTCACACAGCTTACCCTCCCTCCAGCATGAATCTAAGATTTATTTGACCATATAAGCTGATTCACCTTCAATGTCGAGGGGTGCATTTAGTCTGGTAGAGGGTGTGTGTTTTCAAGTGGACCTGGAGTTACTGGTTTGAGTTGTGAGACATGAAAAGTGTCATGGTTGGAGCCCTGTGTGTTTTCCTGTTTTTCCCTTCCCTAGATTCCAGTGTTTTCTCTCCCTCTTTTATCCTGTTTGTGTGTTTGTGTGTCCCTGGGTGTCCCTGTTTCCCATCTATTCACCACATCAACAGTGTATATAAACCCTGGTCCTTCAGCCACTCATCGCCAGATTGTTCTGACTTCCAGTGCAGTACACTTCTGGCCCTACTTGTGTTTAGGTTCAAGTATTGTGAATGTTTTCCTTATTGCGTTATCCTGTGCACATTGTGTGTTTTCTCTCCTCTTGTTCCAGGTCCACTACTCAAGCTGCCTGTCTGCTCACTCACGACTCACTTCCTGCTACACCGAGCCCCACCTTGCCTCCCTTGTGGCTCACCAGCTCTGCACTCAGCTCTTATGCCATTGACCCGAGTTCAAATACTGACCTCAACCCCTCTAATTCAACTCACCTCTCTCACACACCCTCACTCCCTCACATTCTTTAATAAAACCCATTTTCACCTTGGATCCCAGTGTCTGTGTTCTGCATTTGGGTCCCCTTGTCTCTGTGTCCCTAACAGAAAAAATGGTGCTCGGCAGCTGTAATGAGGCAGGTTCAGTATATATGTGACTTTGTTTATTCACTTTAGTATCTTGAATAATCTGATTCAGCTATGTGCTAGTTTTCTATACCCCTCTATGATGCAGATGTTCCTGGTGGATAACCAAACTTGGTTGCCTGGTTCATAGTGGGGAGACTCTCCTCTGTGATAATCTGCAAATTCCTTGGTTACCTGAGCTGTGTGTTCGAGCTGTTGGTGGGCTTGTTCACATATTAGATTACTCCACCTGAACCATTGATCCACTGCGGGTGAGTTGGTTGGGTTGGCATTCCACGGGAACAACAGTAGTTGCTATCCCAGAACCCACTGGAAGGGGGTTAGCTTGGTGGTACTGAGTACTGTCGGCAGTCCAGCGCATACTAAGTCCAGGGAAGGAACTGTGCCCTGTCCTACTGATTGCTAGCGTAGAAGGTTCATATGAAAAGCCTGATTTCCTGGTTGGCTCTCGCTACTTGGCCATTAGTTTGGGGACGGTAACTTGACATTAAGCTCACTGTTATGTCATATTTCTCCATGAATCCTCCGTGGGGACTTGGAAAAACTGTTGATGATAACCATAATGACCGTATCATTCTGTGATGGAGGAAAATAGCCAGATGTGACCAGTAATTACCCTGGTGGAGTTGTTGGGTGCAGTGAATGCTGGGGTGTCCAGTGGCCTGGGAGGCATGGGCCAAAATGATGAGTTTGTAGCAGAGATTGTTGTACTTTTTCTCTGCTGGGCAGGACATGGGTATTCTCACTTCTGCGCTGCTCTCCATTTCTCGATCAATGTCCCATGTTATGGCCCCCCACAAAGTGTGACTGTGGTAGAATGCATTCATCAGAGGTTTCTTTGGAAGGAGCTAGGTATAGCTGTGAGAGGCTTGGGCTTTTCCCCAAACCAGTGTGAAATGATGGTCCCCACCCCTGTCTCAGAGGCATCCACCTCCACAATGAAAGGCTTTGAGGGATCAGGCTGCTTCAGAAAGTGGGCCAAGGTATTCAAAAGATTGATGTGTGGCAGTATTCCACTGCAGCTTCTTGAGTCCGTGGCTGTCAGTGGTGATGCCAGGATGCTGAATCCGCTGATGAACTTTCAGTAGAAGTTTGTGAACCCCAGCAAACATTGCAGTTCCTTAACAATTTGTGGTGTGGGCCAGTTAGCGATGGCCGAGACCTTATCTTGGTCCTTGAGCACCCCCTCTGGTCCAATGATTTAGCCAAGAAAAGCTACTCTGGGCACATGGAACTCACATTTCTCTCCTTTGACATAGAGGCAAGTTTGGTGAGTATTTGTTTGAGATGAACAATGCATGTTTCTTTGTCTGGAGAGTAGAGAAGGATGTTGTTGATGTAGGTGATGATGAACTTTAGCATGTCATGTAAAATGACATTTATCATGCACTGGAATACTGCGGGTGCTGAAGATAGTCCATATAGCACAACGTGAGTAAAGTACTAAAAGTGAGCAGAGGTGGTGCTAAAATCCATCTTTCATTTATCCCCTTCTTGGGTCCATACTACATTGTATGTGGTCCTCATATGCAATTTAGTGAAGATTTTTGCCTCCCAAAAGTGTTAGAGTGCCCAGTGGCCTAATAGCAGAGGATAACGGTAATTTACTGTGACTTGGTTTAGGCCTCGGTTGAGGCCTAGGTAATTGATACATGGTCTTAAACCACTCCCTTTCTTCACCACAAAAAAGAAGCCAAAAGATGCTGGTCACGTTGAGGGATAAATGTATCCCTGTTGCAGAGCTTCCTCAATGTATACATGCGTTCATGGCTTATGTTTCTTTGGCTGACAAGGAGTAGCTGTGGCTATGAAGGCGTGTGGTTCCAGTCAGGAGCTCAATGGCCCAGTCATATGACTGGTGAAGTGGTATCCCACTGCTCTTGGCCTTATTGAAAACTTGAATTCATGGTACTCCAGGGGAATTTCCAATTGGGACTGAATCTCAGGGCTTCCTTTGTGGATGTGAGAGAGACTGAAGGAACTTGGAGGTACTTCTCATGACAATGCACTGACAAGCATGCCATCTCCTTTTCCTTCAATGAAATCTGTGGGTCATTGGTCTGCAACTAGAGGAGCCTGAGTACCATGGGGAACTTGGTGGTAATGAGGATGAGGAGGGAGATCCTGTGATGAGGATGGAGATCCATTCCTGGTGCAAGGCACAAATGTGGAGGGTGATGGGTTCGACACAGTGGGTGATGGAACCACCCCCAATGGGACCTAAATCAAGTGCTTGGACATGGAGAGAATGTTGTAGTGGTTGAAGGGGTAACTGGAGTATGACAGAAATTCTCCAATTGTATAATTATATCTGAACAGGGAGTATGAAATTCTGGTCAGAGAAAAATTTGGAGTGACTCACCAAGTGGGAGCGAGATGTGGAGGCTGCTCACTCCTGATCCCACTGTGGTGCCTTGTTTGGCAGCTTAGAGGGGCAAATGTGCTACTTGGTACTGAGGACTGCCACAATAACAGCAAAATTTCTCCCTCTGACACTGTTGGCATTCCACTTTTGCATGGGTTCTCTGGGGTGGATTTCAGGAACTGGGATGGACATGTCTTTGATTCCTCCTCAATTCTGCAGCATGACTTTGAGATGGATGGACATGTCGATAAGGGAATCAAGGGTGGTGTTGTCATCCTGGCAGGCCAGCTCAGTGAGGATATCAAAGTTAAGTCCTTGACTATGCTGGCTTGAGAGCCGGTTCATTCCAGCTGGTTGCTGCAGAAAATGTGTGGAAGTTCAAGGCGAATTGAGGCACACTTTGGTTCCCCTGTTTGAGGCTGAGGAGTTTCTTGCCAGTCTCCTTGCCCTCAGGAGAGTGGTCAACTGCCCTTTGGAAGACCTGGAAAAAATGCTCATACAAAGACATGTGCTTGTCCTCTTGGGACTACATTGCAGTAGCCCATGTGAGTGCTTTGTTGGTCAGTAGGGTGATGAACTGAGTGATTTTGGTGCACTTGGACATTCCCTCTTGGCATGAGAAGTACAGTGAACACTGGAGCAGAGAGCCTTTGCATCCTGTGAGATCACCGGCATACTTCTCTAGGCATGCACTGAGGACAGAGACAGGTAGGGTTGTTGCTGCAAAGGCTGTGATTGAAGCTGGGCTAGATGAGCACTGAGCATGGCTATCTGCTGTAGCTGTTCTTTGATGATGTTGCCCTATGCTGCTAATGTCTGACTCCACAACAGGGCACCTGTTGCCTCCATTTGATGGCGAAGTATTCTGTCACGTGCCAGGTACAGATGCAAATTCAAGTAAACAGCAGATTTATTGTTAAACTTGCAAACAAATCCAATATATAAGACAATAGCAAATAGCATAAACCAGACAGGATTAAGGCAAAAAACATGAAAACCAAACAAGATCTGTAAACTAGGTAGACAATCACAATATTAAGACTTGGTAATGACTGTTGAGAAAGACAGAGTGTATACTTTGCCAGGAGAGTGTGTGCTGAAAGTGCTTATATACTGTGAGGCTGTAATTGTGCACAGGTGTGTAATCAGTAAGTTGGCAAACTTGAATGTGCCAGTGTCTGTTGTTGAAGGGCACTGTACTCTGGGTATTGTAGTTGGATGCCGTTTCTGGCACTGACATGACATACAGTACTGTGCAAAGGTTTTAGGCACATGCAAAGAAAAGTTGTAGAGCAAAGATGCCTTCAAAGTAGTCAAATTAAATGTTTCTACATTTAAAAAAAAATACCATAAAGAGCAGTAAACAGTAGTAAATGAAACAAAAACAATATTTTGTGTGACAAAAAAAATAAAAATAGTAGACTCCAGTACAATTTGTGCAGTTCCCTTTCAAAGGGAACTCAACATTGTGTGAGCTTCACATAGTGGGAAGCACCCTCGTGCATGACCAGTATCTGAAGTCTGTCTGAAATCATGCCTATTTATAGGCCTGCCGTGGTTATGTGACGTGGCATTTCGCACGTCACATGATTATAAAATGGCACCTGTAAATCATCTCATGTGCCTTATTCTCCTGCCTTAAAAACTTGTTATTTTTCA
>JANDJT010000190.1:12033381-12047176 GCA_024331685.1 Stegophilus panzeri | reverse complement strand
TGGATCAGGCAGGTCCAGAGAGCAGAAGGGGTCAGGATCACTGGTATCTCAGGAGTATCATGTGTAGCTTGACAGAAAGTGAGATGGAAAGAGAGGGAGAGATTATTAGGTATGAATAATGTCCCATAATGTCAATAAAGGACAATGTACTTTGCATGAGTTCAAGCAAGGACTCTGGCAAGACTAGCTATGATAGCATAACTAAAAGGCAGGGGACATAAGGCAGCCAGCCACTCCACAATCAACAAACCTGGGTGAACGCATGAAAATCAGGGGGTGGGACAGTATCCAAACATCCCAGTTCACCACAATTCTCTATGCTTATGAGCTCTCTAGATCTGCTCCTTTACCTAAGAAAAAAACTATTCACAAAAACTTGACTAAACAAATATGTTTTCAGCCTGGACTTAAACACTGAGAGTGAGTCCCGAACACTAATTGGAAGGCTGTTCCATAACTGAGGGGTTTTGTAAGAAAAAGCTCTTCCCCCAGCTGTAGCCTTCACTATTTGAGGTAGCAACAAGTAGCCTGCACCTTTTGATCATAGTAGGTGTGGTGGATCTTAAAAGACCAAAAGTTTGTTCAGGTTCTGTGGTGCGAGACCATTCAGAGAATTTTATAATCAATGCGAAATATAACTGGGAGCCAATGTAGTGTGGATAAGATAGGGAGTGATGTGGTCATATCTGCTGGTCCTAGTAAGGACTCTTGCAGCTGCATTCTGGACTAACTGGCACTTGTTTATGCACCTACTGGAATATCCAAACAGTAAGGCATTACAATAATCCAACCTAGAGGTGAAAAGGCATGAATTAATTTTTATGCATCATGCAGTGACATTATATTTTTTATCTTAGCAATATGTCTGAGATGAATAAAGGATATCCTAGTAATATTATCTACATGAGCATCAAATGGAAGACTGGGGTCAATAATCATACCAAGGTCGTTTACTGCTGAAAATGATGAAACAGAAAGACCATCCAGCATTACATTGTAATCAGAAAGCTTACTTCTAGCTGCATGTGGTCCTAGTAGAAGTAGTTCTGTCTTGTCAGAATCAACTAAGAGGAAGTTAATAAGCAACCAGTATCTAATGTCCTTTACACATTTCTCAAGGGGTTTGATTACTTCTGGAACAATCTGTTTGAAGAAACATGTACGTAAGGGATCTAGGATACATGTTGATGATTTTGATGAAGAAATTAATGAAATATGTTCGGTCTCTCTAAGGTGAGTAAAGTATTCTAATCGTTGATCTGATATTGCTATATTATTTTCTACAGGGTTAGTTATAAGACTATCTGGTTTTAAATTAATAGTCAGATTTTTTTGCCTGTTTTCAACTTTGCCAATGATCACTGTTATATAATGATTGTCTGAAAGTTTCTGTGGTGGTTATATTCCTAGTTAATTTTGCTACAGTACTGAATAAGAATCTAGGATTATTTTTGTTATCTACAATTAGGTTGGAGAGATAGACTGAACTAGCTCAAGAGCTTTTCTATAGTTCAGGAGGCTCTCCTTCCAAGCTGTTTGAAATACTACCAATTTGGTTTGATGCCATTTATGTTCTAATTGTCGACTGGTCTCTTTTAAGGTGCATGTGTGATAATTATACCAGGGTGCTAGCTTTTTCTATTTTTCTTTTAAATGGAGCTACCTCATCTAGCATGTAGTGGAATGTTGACTCTACATTGACTGTATTCTTTTGGATCAGACAGTGATCCAATCATAGTAGATGTCTCTGTGAGGTTATTGATAAAACTCTGTGCAGTCGCAATGGTAGCATTGCAAGGTGCATATATTATGATCAATATGCAATTTAAAGGAAATGATCTGAGATAGCTTCAGACTGCAGAAGTGTGACTATATTTTCTATATTTAATCCATATGTTAATATCAGGTGAAGAGTGTGACCACCACTATGAGTGGGTCATATTACATTCTGATTGACCCCTACTGAATCTAGAACAGACACAACTGCTGTTCTCAGAGGGTCTTCCGTGTTAGCATAATGAATATTAAAGTCACCAACAATTAAAGCTTTGTCTATAGAAACAACCAGTTTCGATATAAAATCTGCAAATTCACCAAGGAATTCAGAATATGGCCCTGGGGGTCTGTAAATAATAATTAGCAGAATCAACTTGGTAGACTTGTTTTTTGTAGCTACATATGTTATAGTAGTATAAAGAACTTCAAAAGAGTTGAATTTATGACTAGGTTTTTGTGTGATGTCTAGATTATCATTATAAAGAGTGCAACACCTCCTCCTCTGCCAGTTAGACAGGGCTGATGTATATAACTGTACCCAGGAGGACTGGCTTCATTTAATGCTATTTACTCATTTGGTTTAATCCATATTTTTGTTAAACACATTATATTAAACTCTTTATCAGTAAAGGTTTCATTAACAATAAATGCTTTAGACGTAAGAGATCTAATATTTAACAGCCCTAGCTTCAAGTCACAGGTGCTGGCTGTGCATTCAGTATGATCTAATTTTATGTTAATTAGGTTACTAAAACAAACTTTCTGAAAATTTCAACATTTTTGATTAGTTTGGGGAACAGACACAGTCTCGATATTGTGGAACCTAGGTGATGACTCAGTCAGTTTAACCTGCTTGTCTGCTCCCTGGCCTTGGCTCTGGATTGTCAATGATTAACTAGGCCTGTTCTGAGACTATGTGCTCTGCTGCAAGAAATGAGAGCAGCACCTTCCCGAGTGGGATCCCACCCTAACAGGCCAGCCTTGCCCTCAAATCTTCTCCAATTTTTTATCTAAGCCCACATTCGGAGCACCATAACCTGCTATTAGGTACATCGCCGTGCCGCATTGGGATGGGGCCAGAGCATACTACTGCACCGGACATGGTCTTCGCTAATTTACACACGTCTACAAGTTTACTCTTAGTAAACTCTGACTGCCGGAGGCGTATATCATTAGCTCCTATAAGAATAACTATCTTTGAAAATCTGTGCTTGCCTAAGACCCTAAGATTACCTGCTATGTCCGGTGCCCTGGCTCCCTGTATACACCTAACTAAAGCTGCTGGAGCCCATAAAGGCCTAGCTAATTTCACATGCCTTAGGATAATCCTTATAACCAGAGCTCTTTCAGGTTTCTCAGCGGGTGCCTCACTGAGGACAGTAAACCTGTTGGACATGTGAAGCTGAGAGGAGTGGTGCTCCCGTGGGTGAGCCTTAGCATTAGCTTTGGCCATTCGCCCCACTGTGAGGGTTCTAATGCCGGAGTTGGGGGATTGCTATCTCCACCTGAGGCATTCAGACTTTCCCCTACAGAAACTACACTGCTCTCACTATCACTAACCCTCACTAGAGTCTGGATGCACACCTCTAATGCTGTAATCTTCTCCGTCAGAGCGCTAACTAATATACACTTAGCACAAATAAAGCTATTACTAACGACGGATGAATAATGGTAAATGGTCTGCACTTATAAACTCTTTTATCCAAAGTGCTTTACACTGTGTCTCATTCATCCATACACACACACACACACACACACACCAATGGTAGCAGAGCTGCCATGCAAGGCACTAACTTGCCATCGGGAGCAACTTGGGGTTCAGTGTCTTGCCCAAGGACACTTTGGCATGTGAAGTCACGTGGGCCGGGAATCAAACCGCCAACCCTATGATTAGTGGACAACCTGCTCTACCACCTGAGCCACAGCTGCCCATAATGAATAATGACTAAACATCCTGCACTCATCAAACTGAATAAGCCATATACATGTTTGCCATATACAATATTTAACATATCTTAGTCAAAGATAAGTTGATATTATTTAGATGGATCCAACGTGGATGGATTCCGCCTGCTGTCTTTAGTCAAAAAACAAAAGCGCTCTTTGAAAAAATTTCAATACGGCAGATGGGAAAGTGAAACTACAAGAACTGAGAATGATAGCGCAAAATGATTAATGTAAAGGAACAGTATCATTTAAATGCCAACAGAAAGACGCAAGAAGCACCCGGCAAATGATTCAAAAACAAGAACTATGTCACAGGAACTACCTCCTTGGACCACTCTGTGGGGATTAATGCCAAGCAGGCAAAGAAGTAGTGGTCCTGATGGGCCACAGAGAGAAGTATCAGGGGGCATATGGTTGTTAGGCCAGTTAGCCCACAGTATTACTGTGGGGCCCCTCATATCCAATATCGTCCCAAGTTTTCAGTTCCCTCTGGTTAGAGGTGTGATCACCACAGTAGTCAGCGCAGAGCAGAGCCTGAGATTAGCGCAGTAAGTAAGATCTGTCTTGGACAAAGGGGTCATAGAACATCCACCCCTTCCTATGAGGGAGGAAGGATTTTACAGCCATTATTTACTGGTCCGCAAAAAAGATGGGAGTATGTGGCCAATTTTAGATATGCATCACCTGAACTGTACTCTTCAGACATACAGGTTCAAGGTGTTGAAGCTCAAACTTATCTCTCCACAGATTCAGTTCGAGGACTGGTTTGTGACAATAGATCAATGTGTATCTAAAAGGCTCAAGTTGAACCGCAAGAAAGACATGCTTTCGTCAATGCAGAAGATGACTTTTCTAGGGGTTATATGGGATTCCATTATGATGAGGGTGTATCTATCCCCAACACACCTTGGGTCAATCCTATCAACATTGAGCAAGATAAAGCTGGGTCTGAGCATCCCCTCCAGTCTCTACGAGAGACTATTGGGGCCTATTGCACATGAGACCGTTTCAGTGTTAGCTGAAAAGTTGGGGATATCATCTGAGGACGAAACCCCTAAGAATAGTCAGTGTCACGTGGTGATGCCTACGTGCTCTGACAATTTGGAGGTGTCCCGGGTTTCTAGCACTGGGTCACACTCTAGGGGCATCTTATCGCAAGATGCTAATGACAGACCGATTGGCTGGGGTGCGGTCTAAGACACCTCTCCAGCTCATGGTCTCTGGAGTGGCCCTCATCTAGAGTGGCATATAAGTCACCTAGAAATGCAGGCCATTTTCTTAGCACTGAAATTCTTTCTTTTAATTAATTCAATTAATTTTGTGCTAGAAAACTATGTTTGGGAATAAAAAAAAAATTGTACTGACTCGATAATGTAGAAGTCATGAAATAAAAAATCTATAACAAAGTTTGTACTACAAAAATAGGGTGCCTAAAACTTTTGGACAGTACTGTATATAATTATCAATTATATAGTTATAATAAATTTTGATTAGTATATTACTTTATTCTCCCCTAAAGAAGAAAAAATATCACATCTTAAAACCCCCAGCCCCGTGACAGCAACTTGTGCTGCAGATTGCATGGATGACAGACTTAAACATGCTGCACCACCATTCAAATACAGCACAATGATCACCAATCAAACTCTTCCAAAGGCTGCATCATCGATCAATCAGTGCATACAAACACACCGTAAAGGCTCAAACCAATCTGCCTCACATTTGGAATGAACTGAGCAACTCCAAGTAAGACTGTACATCTGGGCAGGAAAGATAATGTTTACTATTAGATTTTTTCAAGGTTTTATTGTCTTGAGTAATCTGCGAACTGTTTTGTTATTGAAATCTTTCTTCTTCTCTCTTTGATTTTTATGTCTCTCTTATCTTTGCATGTTATCTAACCCTGTGCTTGCTAACATGGTTCAATTGTCTCCATTTATGTTGAGGAAAATAATATCAAAATATTATTCCCGTTAATGTTAATGCACTTTGGAATTTATTTTATAATCTAGAGCACACCGATGCCCTCATGAGCATACACGCACACATACATGCACGCACACATGCACACATTTATTTCCTCTCTCCCTCTTGCACACACAAACTCTTTGTCACTATTCACGATTTCACTGTGTTTTTTTGTGATTGTTGCGGCCAAAATTGCCTGATTTTGCTGCAGGTTTTTTCTCTCTCGAAATTTGTGATGCAATTTGCAGAGTTTTTTGTGGAAAAATACAAAATTGGTGAAATTGCAATTGCATGAAATAGTTTTGCACGGTCTTTCTCAGTGATATTTGGTAAATGAGACCTTTTAGTTGTACTCATTTTCGATGCACGTGAATCGATGAAGGCTTTGATGATCATGACGTCAAGTGGCGCATTGATGACCTCGCATGACGTGTCTTGGCTCAAATCTGCGGAAAATCTGCAGTAATTTTTTAAAATCGCAAGCTCCTCCGAATATTGTGGAATTTGCTTGATTTTGCATTCATTTCTGTGATCCCAAAATTGCTTAATCCTGGACGGACTGATTTAGAATTAGGTTCATAGCAGAGGTGGGTAGTAATGCACTACATTTTCTTTGTTACATTTACTTGAGTAACTTTTTGAAAAAAAAAAAAATACTTTTAAGAGAAGATTTAACTGGCCATTCTTATACTCTTACTAGAGTTAATTTTTAAATCACAGAAATGTATTTTTATTTCGCTACATTCAGTGGTGTTCCTCCATTACTGTTAAATGTTAATGAATATGTACTTTTAATAATTCATTTAAATCACGTATCATGTGGTCACGAGTCTGCAGTGATCTGAATGCGGACGCAACAAACGTTCACCTTTTTAGCGGCTCAGTCCTGCAGAGGGGAAAGAAGTGAGCATGTCGAGGGAGGCAGGACACACACATATGCATGCATACACACACACACACACACACACACACACACACACAAACACAAACAAACAAAAAAAAACATACTAATACACACTTTCTCTACACACACTTTCTCTTCTGTTCTGTTCCATAGTCCTATCCTTTGTTCTCTGTTGTCTTGTTTAAATGCAGATGCTGACAAGTTCGTATTGTTAACATGTTAATTGGTGTGTGTGAGATTTTGTGTTGAAAATGTGTTATTGTACCCATCACAGGACTGGGGTATGCTGCTTCATCTTGAACTCAGGTTTTATACCATGTAAACAGAACAGATAGAGTTTGAAGGAGAGGTGTGACTTCCAGTTCTCCATGTAGTCTGAGATTCAGGATTTTCTCTTCATTTGAATCAGATACAAAGTAACTAGTAACTTGCTACTTGAACAGTCTTCTCATTGGATACTTTATTACTCTTAATCAAATTATCACTTATTCTTATTCAAATTACTTTTACTGTTACTTAAGTAATTGTTTTTCTAAGTAGTTTTACTTGTACTTCTTAAACATTTTTGGCTACTCTATCCACCTCTGGTTCATAGATAGGTAGTTTATCTGTGCGTTGACATGTTTCTTATATTCTATGTATTTCAATAAATGAAATGTTATTGAACATCATATTATCTTGTTGTGGTTATTAATTTTATATTCAAACTATTCAGAAAGAAGCCTTCAGAAAAAAAACGTTATTGATTATTTATTGTAAATTAAATTTACAATAAAATTATAATTAAAATTGAGGTATGTTAATTTTATTTGTAATTTCAATTTCTAATTAAAATTCTAAAGTACAAAAGGGTGTATTCCGTGAGACTGATTACCTAATGAGACTGATTTGATCAGACTGTTTAATTTATTTGAATGATTACATTTTCAGTGAAGCACCTATATTGCTGGAATGTACCTTGCATGTCTAGTGCTTCCTGTATAAACATACCCATTTCCCCTACACAGCTGTATGTACCCAAACTGACCTTTAATTACAAGCAGAAAACGGATATTACATTCAGCCTCTGCCTCCAGAAAATGAAGCAGAGGCAGACTTCTTAAACCATGTTATTACAAGATATTAAAGAGAGACAGTCTCTTTCGTAAATTGGTAGTAAGAAGGAGATTCTGTTTGTAAGTGTGGTTTTGCTCTCTTCTGTCTTTAACGGACTGGATGTATATATGGAGGTCACTGGGGCACAGTAGATTTCCCAGGCCAAGATGAGAATATTAGTACACCTGCCTGGTAACAAAGAAATCTCCATTTCTCTGGTCCCCAGACAAGTGTTGGTAAATTAGAAAACACAGGCAATGACCTTTCCTACAGGTTTGTGGAGAGCCAGTGCACTTTCTACTCTTTAAAAAAATAGGCATATTCCTGGGCCAATGCTCTTAAACTTTACCCTGTATGCTATTACCATGCTGAACAGGATGAAAAAAAAAACAAAAAAAAAAAACTGGATATTGGGCTGATTTTGTATTCTGCTGTGTTCTTTGCTTGTAACCCATTTTCATGACTTGTCAATATAGAGGACACATATTTAGCTCTAAAACCCCATAGAGCTGTTATATTTTCTCTGTTATAGATTTATTCCACATATTATACAAGATGTCCAATAAAAAAATTACTATAAGAAAGTGGCAGTTTATTGGAATGCATGAAACACTGGCAACAAAGAAATATCATATATAATTTACAGACCCCTACCACTCCCCATTTACCATCTGTATCATTCAACACATACAAACACACACACACACCCTTCCATGGTGTGTGAACACTGATCGCCGACTTTTTCACACTGAGTAATTCACCAGCTTTTCCATAATTTGAGCATTTACTTTAACAAGTCTGCCTTTTTTCTACTTTATACATCACTCTCTGCTCTCAAACACTTCAACAACAGCCTGCTTTTTGTTATATTGGCTGCTTGTGAAATCTAGCTGAGCTGTTGGGGGCAGGACTGCAGCCAGTTTCTATCCTTGTCAGGAAAGTTAATTGTGCCACAAAAAGTTCAGCTGACACTTTCTCACAGTTGGGGAAAAATACACAAGAACACTGTGGAGGTGTTTTTCAATGAATATGTAGAAAATATATTCAAGTAAACAAACAACATTAAAGCATGCTCCTTTATCAAAAAAGTGGGTTTTTAATGTTAATACTAAAGTGGCTGAAAGATGAATATCACTACAAAATTGCCACAAAGCAAAAAGCAGACACAAACACAAAACCAAATCTGACAAAACAAACTGTGGTTCATTTAAAAGACACATTGATTATCAGCAACCTTCAATGTGCTTCATTTGGTTTGTTTTTCATATTATGATTTAGTTATGCAACGCAGAGGTTCTAAAACTTTTTGTGGCCAGGTGCAGTTTTAAGTTCAGTGCAGATTTAATTCATGTACACTATTTAAATGTGTTACGGTACCTTGTGTGGAGACAAGCGTGGGTGGTGCAGTAACAGGAAGACGAGGATCAGGCTGAAGACTAATTCCGGAAACAGACGAAGGTCAGGCGATCAGGCGAACAATCCAAACTGGGCAAGGCAGGGAATCATAATCCAAAACAGAGCCCCCCGAAGGGCTCACTCCAGGAGCCTAATCCCTTCGAGGCCTCCCTCTCCTCTGCGGTCCTTTGCTGGGTGAGCGGCATGAAAGTCCCTACTCAGGCTTGGGTCCAGAATGTCCAGGATCCAGCACTGCTCCTCTGGGCCATATCCTTCCCAGTCCACCAGGTACTCTAGTTTACCTCTCCAACACCTGGAGTTTAGGATGGTCTGGACGTGGTAGACTGGTTGGCCGTTGATTTCCAACGGCTCCGGTGGGGAGTCACCCAGCACTGCCATGGCTAATGGGCCCGGAATAACTGTTTCAGGAGAGAGACATGAAATGTCGGGGCGATGCTGCTGTGCTTGGGCAATTCTAGTCGGTACGTGACCTCATTAATCTGTTCCTTTATTTTGAAGGGGCTGATATATCTGGGGTTTAGTTTCCTGCATGGGAATGGCTGTTTCAGGTCTTTCATGGAGAGCCATACTCTGTGCCCGGGTTGGTAATTGGGATGATCCCTCCGGTGGCGATCCGCCTTTTGTTTGGCAATGCGTGAGGCCTGCACTAGATGTTGGTGTGTGCGTTCCCAGACCTGCTCACTCCGGTGGAACCACTCATCCACCGCTGGTGAGTCAGTGGAGTTGGCGTTCCAGGGGAATAAGGGTGGCTGGTAGCCCAAGACACACTGAAAGGGGGTGAGCTGTGTTGACGAGTGTCGTAGGAAGTTCTGAGCCTACTCCGCTCACGGGAGGAATTGGCTCCAATCCTCCGGGTTCGTGGCACAGAAGGTCCGGAGGAACCTAGCGACCTCTTGGTTAGCCCGCTCTACCTGTCCATTAGCCTGGGGGTGGTAACCTGAGGTGAGACTAATGGTGACACCCATCTTCTCCATGAAGCTGGCCCAGACTTCTGACGTGAATTGCGGCCCCCTATCACTCACGATTTCTTCCTGGATCCCAAAGTACCTGAACACATGTTGGAACAGTAGCTCGGCGGCGATGGCAAAGGTGAACGGGACAGCAGGGAGTGGGATGAGGCGCAGGGACTTTGAAACGCGATCAACAATCACCAGAATCATGGTGTTCCCCTGCGACTCTGGTAAGTCAGTGATAAAGTCTAGGGCCAGGTGGGACCATGGCCGTGCTGGGATGGGTAAGGGCTTGAGCTTACCGGCTCGTAGTGTCCATGGTACCTTGTACTGGGCACACATTGAACACGAGAACACTGTATTGTACCTCCCTAGACATGTTGGGCCACCAGTACTTCTCGGCCAATAACCGGTAAGTATGATGTATTCCCGGGTGGCCTCTTGCTAGTGCTGTGTGGGCCCAGGTGGTGAGCTCCAGTCGGTGTCACTTCGGGACAAACTGCTTGCCTGGTGGGCATGCTGCCAGGATTTGCGACCTGGGGAGGCGTGCTAGGGCTTGGTCCAGCGCCCATTCAATGGCGCTGACGATGCAGGAGGGGGGCAGGATATAATCACCATGGTCCGCTCGGCTTTCCAGGCAATGGAGCCGCGACAAGGCGTCGGTCTTGGTGTTCTTCACTCCTGGCCGATAGGACAAGGTAAACTGGAACCTGGAGAAGAACAGGGACCAGCGGGCCTGGCGAGGCGTGAGACATTTGGCCGTCCGCAGGTACTCAAGGTTCTTATGGTCAGTGTAAATATTGAATGGGTGCGTGGCACCCTCCAGCCAGTGCCACCACTCCTCCAGGGCCAGTTTGACTGCCAGGAGCTCTCAGTTCCCCACATCATATTTGCGTTCTGCCGGTGATAACTTGTGGGAGAAGAATGCCACGGGGTGGAGCTTGGGCTTGTCCCCGAGCCTCTGTGAGAGAATGGCCCCTACTCCTGCTTCAGAGGCATCAACCTACACGACGAAAGGTTTGGAGGGGTCTGGGTGCCTGAGGATAGGAGCCATGGTGAAGGCCCTCTTGAGCTTGTCCAGGGCCTCCTGGGTGGCTGGGGTCCACACGAGGCGCCTTGGCTTACCCCGTAGGAGGGACGTTAGGGGGTGTGCTATGGTACTAAACCCTTGAATGAACTGTCGGTAAAAATTTGCAAAGCTGAGGAACCGTTGTAACTCCTTGACGTTTCGGGGCGTGGGCCATTCCACCACCGCTTGAACTTTACGTTGGTCCATGGTGACCCCCTTGGGCTGATGACATATCCCAGGAAGGAGATCGTGTGTTGGTGAAATTCACACTTCTCTGCCTTTACGTACAGCCGATTTTGCAGGAGACGGTGCAATACCTCCTGGACGTGGCCGATATACTCCTCTAGGGACGTTGAATACACCAGGATGTCATTGATGTATGTAATGACGCTCCTCATCAGCATGTCTCTCAGAACGTCATTAATCAGACACTGGAACACCGAGGGGGCATTAGCAAGCCCATAAGGCATGACCAAATACTCGTAGTACCCTGAGGTGGTGCTAAATGCCACCTTCCACTCATCCCCCTCCCGGATGCAGACCAGGTTATATGCGCTACGCAGGTCCAGCTTCGTAAAAATGGTCGCGGAACTTAGCTGTTTGAGGGCTGCAGGTACTAGTGGCAGGGGATAACAGTACTTGCCTGAAAGTTGATTTAGGCCCTGGTAACCGATACATCGTCGTAGGCCCCCTCCTTTTTCCTCAACGAAGAAGAATCTGGCAGATGCGGGGACATGGAAGGTCTAATGTATCACTGTTGGAGCGCCTCCTGAATATACTCCTCCATGGCTCTATGTTCAGCTTGGGAGAAAGGGTATACACGACTTCGAGGTGGGCTGGCTCGATTGCACAGTTGTAGGGGCGGTGTGGTGGTAATCTGCTTGCTCTCTCCTTGCTGAATACCTCATTGAGGTCCTGATATTCGGGAGGAACCGAGACTGGGGCGAGAGTCATGGGGCTCTCCACTGTCATGGCAGACAAAAGGGACAGTGGGGAAGTTCAGGCAGTTACTAAGGCAGTACGGTGACCACTGGGTAACCTGCTTGTCCGCCCAAGAAACCTGGAGGTTGTGGAGCACCAGCCGGGGCAGGCCTAGAATGATGGGGTGCCGGACAGAGACAGTAACATACAGGACTATGGTTTCGTGGTGGAGGGCACTAACTTGGAGTACCAGAGGCGCTGTATAGTGGGAGATGACCCGTCCACCTATGGGAGACCCATCGATGGACTGAATCTGACATGGCTGGAGCAGGGGAGAACCGGAAGGCTGAGGTCCTGTGCAGTTTTCTGGTCTATAAAGTTGCCAGCAGCTCCTGAGTCGATCAACACTGAAAGCACAATAGACAGCCCTGAGTGTTCTATCTTGACAGGTAACATGAATACATGTGATGTGTGTGTTTGGGTTGGACTCACCATTTGATGACGGGGTTGGCTGTCCACACTCCCCTCAGCCGGTCGCGGCTTCTTGTGGGGGCACTGACGGACGAGGTGGTTGCCTTCGCCGCAGAAGAAGCAGCAGGACTCACGCTGCCGCCTCTCCCTCTCCTCCTCACGAAGCTGGGTCTGGCCTAGCTACATGGGCTCCGCTGCGGCTGTTGGCTCGGGTGGCAGTGCACCCCACAGCGCGGGGCGGTTGGTATGGCTTAATCGGTCCAGCCTGTTCGCAGGGTCAATGAGTGCATCAAGGGTGAGTTGTTCATCCCAACAGGCCCACTCCTTCACCAACTCAGGTTTCAGCCCCTGACGGAACGCGGTCTTGAGGGCCAGCTCGTTCCACCCGCTCCATGTCGCGATGGTGTGGAACTCCAGGGTGTACTCCACCGTGTCACGCAAGCCTTGCGTTATCTTCATGAGCTCCTGGCTGGTCTCCCATCCATCAGGGGAATGATCGAAGGCACGCTGGAAGCGGGAAAGGAAGTCTGCAAGCGAGGGGCGGGTGCCGCTTCTCGTTCCCACTCGGCTGTAGCCCAGAGCAAGGCATGTCCAGTTAGGACCTCCATGAAGTGCGTGATCTTACGAACCTCCGGCATGTCAGGGTAACTATCAAAAAACAGCAAAACACTGGAGTAAGAAACCCTTACATCGCTCCGGCTCCCCTGCGTACCTCTCCGGCATGGGAAGTGGCGGAATGTGCGCTGCTGGCAGTGGCTGAACATGCGCCAGCCCCGGGGGTGGAATGTGCGCCAGTGGCAGTGACGCGAGCAGGAGTGCGGGTTGCCCCATGAGCGTCAATTGCTCCTGTGAGTGTGAGATCTGTTCTTGCTGCCCATTTATCGCTCGGTTCTGTTCTAAGATATAACGTTGCTATTCTGGGGCGCTTGCTGCCTCCATAGTGAGGTGAAGTAATCTGTTACGGTACCTTGTGTGGAGACAAGCGCGGGCGGTGCAGTAACAGAAAGACGAGGATCAGGCTGAAGACAAATTCCAGAAACAGATGAAGGTCAGGTGATCGGGCGAACAATCCAAACTGGGCAAGGCAGGGAATCATAATCCAAAACAGGCAGTAAATCCAAGAATCAGGGAAATCCAAAACACAGACAATGGCTTGGTGAACAACAGAGTTACGACTGCTGAGCATTTACTTCGCAAACCTCCATTGTTCTCAGCCTGACCTAAATACTCTGTGTGTGCGTCTGTGATTGAGTGCAGGTGTCCGCAATCAGAACTCCG
>JANDJT010000190.1:12020513-12031529 GCA_024331685.1 Stegophilus panzeri | reverse complement strand
GCTTGACCTTTACAGACCACATCTCAACAACTGCATGGTCCTGTAGGTTCATCCTGTACAACATCAAGAAAATCAGATCCTACCTCACCGAACAGGCTACACAACTACCAGTCCAGGCTCTTGTTATCTCAAAACTGGACTACTGCAACTCACTACTCTCGGGCCTCCCCGCCAGCTCCATCAAACCCCTTCAAATGATTCAGAATGCAGCAGCATGCCCCGTCTTCACCCAGCCCAAGAGAACCCATGTCACACCCCCCTGTCACACCTCAATCACAGTCACACTCACAAACACAGTATTTAAGAGGAAGTTTGTGCAGTTCGAGCTCGCGAAGTAAATGCTCAGAATTCTCGTCTTTGTCGTTCACCAAGCTGTTGTACTCGTTTTGGAGTCACCTGGTTCTCAGATCTTGTACTTTGTTTCTCGACCACGATTACCTGCCTTGCCCAGAGTTGACTGTTTGCCCGATCGCCTGATCATCTTTTGTCTTACGTATTCACCTTCAGCCTGATCTTTGTCTTCCTGTTTCTGCACCGCCCGCGCTTGCTTCCTGACAAGGTATCGTAACAATTATCAAAACTCATAACATTCTGACCAAAACACAGTTTCTTTGACTTCCCGAAAAGAAAAGCTGCCCTACAGATGGTGACTCTGCAAATCTTGTACAGAGCCATCACCAAAGAAAAAAAAGTAAAATGTATTATCATCCAGTCAACAAATATTGATTACTTGGCACATATTGTCATGATGGATAATCTGTGTGATCTACTCCTAGACTAATCATGCTGACAGCTACATATGTAGCTAAAACAATTGAATGCATGTGTAAGTTAGTTAACTAACAAATGTAGCCTCATTTGCCACATACTGACTTCTTCTGTTTTTGTGTATCTCATACAATATTGTCTCAGAAACTAAAACAATATCCAAGATAAAACAAAGGCAACTGGAGTAAACACAAAATACAGTATTTAAATTTATAATGTTATTTATTAAAGCAAAAACATTATCCAATACTAACTGGGCCTGTTTAAAAATGCATATGCCCCCAAAGTTACTAATTCCCCAAATTTACGAAACTGCTAATTTGGCGATGGGTTGTCTGACGCACTTGGAGAGAGGCTTGTTTGTGGTCTGCACAGTGAGCACGCAAAAGAGGCTCCTTACTGAGAAAGAACTCACTTTGACATGAGCACTAGAAATCACCGTCTCTATGGAGAAAGCCGCAAAAGACACGCCGGAACTTCAAAGAAAGGCGACAGCTGAATGTCACAAACAAATTTGCAACCAAGCGAAGTGGAAAAAGTCTGCTATATTAAAGATGTGGTAAAAAGTAACATGACCCTACTGAATGTTGGTTTAAAGAGAAAGAATGCAGACACCGTCATAGAAATGAACACATACAGAAAATATGTAAAGCAAAACCAACTGAGGATGAGAGAAGGACATTTGCAAAAAGAAATACAAAGTTAAATTAACTGAATGAATCAGACTCAGAAAACTCTGATATAGCAGCCTTGTCATACATTGAGCTGCATTCCCTTAAAGAGACAGACGGCAAAATCATCTGCATAACTCCTATCATTGAAGGGGTAAAATTCAAGATGGAACTTGACACAGGAACAGTGCGATCAATAATCTCATACAAGGATTACAAAGATCATTTCAACAAACTCAAACTGAAGTGCATTTTGGTAATGCTCAAAACCTACACAGGTGAGAAAATTGCATCCATGAGAAAAGTAAGTCAGAGTAAAATGTGAAAATAAAAAGGTGTGTTTTGGATCTTTATGTGCTGAAAAAGGGTGGAGTACCCTTATTTGGATGTGAATGGCTTAGGAGTATTCGACTCAATTGGCAGTCCATAAAAGCCATGCAACTTAAGCCCAAGGTAGTCTCATGCTCTGTGCAGGATAAGCTAGAGCATTTGCTAGTGCAATCTACACAAGTTTTCCAAGATGGCATTGGAACACAAACACATTAAAGCAATGCTTACTATTGAGAGTATTGTGCAGACAAAATTTCACAAGGCACGCCCTGTACCATATTCAGTACACCCAAAAGTGGAGGCTTGTTTGCTGGTGGAAAATTGCTCTTTGTGGAAATGCATAAGTTTACTTTTATAGGCTCACAGTGAGAATAAACAGATTGAAAACATAACCCCAACATAGTTCATGTAATTTACTTAATATAAATGTAAATACTTTTAATTAAATATTAATAAAATATATATCAATATTGTGGAAATACTTTAGGACAGGAATAATGAATTGGCCTTGACATAGATTGAGTATGTAACTCATTCTTTCTAATACTTGGATGCAACCCAACTCCAAACAATCCTGGGAGCAGATTAAAATGAAATACAAAAACATCATTCAAAGTGGTGAGTAATTGCAATGTCTTCTTTATTTTCCTTATGTGCATGTTATAATAAAATGTATCCATTGTAGCAAAAAGGAAAAAAGTGTGAATTTTAGAAAACAGGGGAATCTCATGAATACTCGGTGACAAAGGAGTTGGCCCTGTCCAACAACCAGGAGCGACCCATCATAGAAGGCATTAAAGTTGGTGAGTCTACAGATCCAGGTGCTGGCTAATCCAAATGGGCTACATTTATACATGGTATGTGTACATTAATTTTTTTTAATTAATTGTAAGATGCAAACACTTATTATTTACTGAATATATTTTTCATTTCGGTGAAGTTCAGTCACCTTATTGGAGCCAGCACACACATGTACAGTCTCATACAGAGGTGAGTATCCAGCACACAACATATCATATGAGAACTTGCTATTGCCAGTGTATTAAGTGCATGGCCTTAAGTGCATATTGGTGTGCTCAGAGAGAACCGCAGAGGTAAATGTGCTTTAAGGCATAACACATTTCAGTGAGAAACATCAGGTTAATGCCTTTTCACTCATGTCTATTCTATTACAGGATTATTCAGAAATGCATCCTCCACCTGAACCCTCTACATCCCACAGCTTCCCAGGACAAAGTAAAGTGGTAATACATGTTTCCACATACAAAAGTTACAGCTGTGTACAATAAAATTCTAACCAGTCTGTTATTTCTTCAGGTAGACTCTTTCAGAGCCATTTATAAGAGAAATCTAGAGCTTGACTGCAAGCTCAAACAGCAGGACTATGTGACTAAAATACTGCGAAAAAAGAAACTGAAATTACAATTTGAGAAGTTGAAATACTGAAAGTCGGTACATCGAGCTATGGTTATGAATTAATGCAATGTTTTAATATGAAGGATCATGCATTAAGCAATTAAGCAACATATTTTAAAGTTAATAAAATACTGGTACTCCCAAATATGTATACTGTGCTTTTTATTAAAAATTAACTGAAATGTTATACTGTGATTGCATCGCTGACTGCTGTGCCAGCTGGATGGTCCAATGTAATGGGGTCAGTCTCATCAGGGGAGAGTTGGTCATTTGGTGGCATTCACTCTTTTCTGATAATGGCTATATTGTGCAGGATTGCACATGCAGCCACTATCTGGGATGCCCACTGTGTTGACATGCTCAGGCCATGCAGACATTTTAATCATGCCTTCAGAATGCCAAAGGTTTTCAATTCTGACCCTGGTTCTGCTGTGGGCCAGACTGAACTGTGGCCGTGCCCTTGTCTCAGGGTCAGGATAGGGGGATATTAAAAACCACTGACATGCATAACACCTGTCGCCAACCGGCCATAACAGGCAGTAAGCATGAAAGAGAAATTATAGAAGTGTACAATAGAATTCCATTGTCGTTGTTTTTTACTCAAAGGGCTGACTTAATGCAGACTCCTGGAAAATTCTTGAATAATGTACAGAAACAGGCCATCTAGAATCCAAGTTTGTGATCACATAGTGATTGTCACAAGTCATCTACAATTAACAAGTACTGTATGTCAGGGTTACAGGTGGCATGACCATAATTAAAATCTTATAGTATTTGATAAGAATCTGATCGGTCAAGGACAAACGAAAAGGCATATTAAACAGGCTGTACCTGAACACTGAAGGTGTGAATGGATTTCCTATTCACAAAGTCAGCCTCATGCTTATCTAGGGCTGCTGAAATTGCAACATGTGTACAATCTATAGCACCAATGACCCTAGGGAATGCTTTTCAAGATCATAGGTTAAGTAACTTTACAATATTTAACATAAGAATTTTTAATAGTTTGGGCACATATCAAATCAACTTGACAGCTATTTTCTAAAAGCCCTCTTTAATAGTCAGCATGTCTAAGTAGCCATGAAAAACAATGAATACATCAATGTATCCCTGCAATACTATGACCATTTTTTTTGTACTTCTTGGCAGGCTGTATGCTGCTGATGTTCTTAGCCTCACCCACCGCATGTAAATATGTACCACTCACAAAAAACTTCAAAGCAGTAAATACAATTTGTGGTAGAGTAAGTGCATGGATTCAGAGTGTCAGATTTGTATGTGCAGCTCAAGCAGCTGGCATAGATAAACTATACCATCTGCCAAAAATCTATACTTTTGAACAGATGGTCATCAGGAAAATCCAGTGTATTGTGTCTGTCTCTAAAAGTGATTTTTTTTTAAGTGGCCTTTTTATTATTTTCACTTAGATTCTCCACAAATGGTGAAGCCATCACTACAAATACTAAAGGGCTAACTTTGATGCTTCAGATTTATATCACTTTGCTCACAGCTGATTGGTACAAGTTGGGGATGATTTCTCTTACCCAGAATAAAACCTGCTCCAGAGCAGGTTAGAAAAGTAGTGTAAATTACCAGGGCAATGAAACCAGCTAAAAACCAATCCACCTTGTTAAGATACAAAAATAAATAAATAAATAAATAAAGCGTTTACTCAACTAAACATAAAAAATAGCTGTGTAGCCACTGAAACCAGCTTGAAGTGTGAGGCTGGCCTTTGGTAACAATTGGTGAGAACACAGACCATATACTTCACAATCAACATAGAAACACAAGGGCTTAAATACACAGACTAATCAAGGGGCAAACTGAAAACAGGTAAGTGCAATCATGGCACAATAGGGAGACAATCAATGACAAGACATGGGAGGAGACAGTACATGAACCAAAAGAAAACACACATAGCAATGTAAACAAACACGAGATATGGAAATAATTAGCTTGTGAAAATGAACAAAAAGCTACAGTAAAAAGAAAAGCAATTGTATACTTATGGATGGCAGAAATATTGTTTGGTTCTGCAGCCCTGCATTAGAAAAAAAGAAAGAATATTAAAATACTGCTAAAACTACAAACTATATAAATTTTACAACATTTATACTAAGATACTAAAACAGACATAGTAAAATCAAGTAATATGTTATAAAAAAGCTAAGCCACAAAATTAAAAGTAAGCCATTCTGCGATGCCCTTAGGTGATCTAGGAGACATTTCCACAGACAAGGTACTGCTGAACAGAGGGCAGCACTTTAAGATTTGCCTCAAATGAAAGTGTAGTATAAATAAATACATTAGTATTTATTATATTATTATAAATCTAAAATGTTTTCTTTAAAATTAAAAGTAATTGTCTCTGGTATCTATGTTACTCTGTTATCCACGTAATTAATTCAAATTTGGTAAAAAATCATAACAATACATAAGTAATAGCAATTTTTTTTAAAAGGAAACAAGCTAGTCAAACTGCAGTACAGTAACTTTACTTATGTAAAAGTGTATATTATAGCAAAAGATTTTCATTCATATCACTGACACATGTTACAATAAGTAAGACCAAAATAAAGTGAATAAATAAATAAAATGATCAAATGTCCTCAATATAAAGGTAAATAACAAATTGGGATAATGATCTTTGGGTAGTTTGATCAGTGTAATATCCTAAGATGAGTGTGTGCTATTATAACCTTGCTAAGCCATTCCCAGTCCAGAGAGCCAGGCTTTCAACCTTAAATTAAAGTCACTTTGCAATCCGAGGACAGCCTGGATTGAGGAAGGCCCACTGATTAGTGCACAAATTAATGCACAAAGGAAATGCAAGGATGAAATCCTTCTTCCTCAGTTTAACACAGTTGCTGTCCCTGCTTTCACTCTGTAAAGCCCTTTCCTACTGACTTTAAACATAGACCCCATGTAAATCCTACAAATTTCAATAAGCATAATTACAATAAAATCACTAAACATTTAGTGCAAATCCAGTGGGTTGCTTTCAAAATAATTTAATAAAATAGAAAAAGTCTCTGTAAATAACCACCAATCCTTGTGTGACCCATGTACTGTATAGACATTAAGAAAAGGAATAGGCATCAATGATAGGGAAATAGACATGCATTTATCTACATGCATTGATATTGAAAATTGCTGATTGCCAGATTGCAGCCTAATGGCAAATATGTAGCTATGGTCTTCCAGTGCTTGGAGGATGGGGTAAACAATTTCTGTTACAGTATGTGTGTTTATTATTTTGTATTCATTCTATTTTTACTACGATTTCTTAATCTTAATAGTGTTATGGGTAAGGTTCCCCAAAATACTATCTCAAAAGAAATGAAGTTGAGATTTCGGCTTTGTACCGAGAGAAATCAGAAACTTTACTTATATCAAAGAATTACCGTACATAGTGAATGGTTTATGAAAAACATTAATTAATGTATAATGAAATCGTGAATGTCCTTAATGAAAAAAAGAAATCATTTTATTTTCTGTCTATACACTTGCAGCACATTGCTGAAACAGACATTAAACTCACCACCAGCTCTCTCCATATTTCTGGAGCTCATTAAAGAAGGCAAAAGGTTTTGCAGTAATTAATTTCCCTGATAATTGGGCCCAAAGTAGTAATATTGTCTATGTTGACTAATGCTCTTGTGGCTTAATGGGCACAAATCCCCACGGTCACATTCCAAAATCTAGTGGAAAACCTTCCTAGAATAATGGAGGTTATTATAACAGCTAAGGGGGCATTAATATGAAAAGGTATGTTCAACATGCACATATGGGTGTGATTGGTCAGGTGTCCACATACTTTTGCCATATAGTGTACATATGTAATATATATTTATATTAATTATGCCTTAATTCGTATTCCTTCTGCATTAGTGTGTCAGTAGAAAATAATTTTTTTAAAAATCAGTAATTTAAAAAAAAATCCCAGAAAATTATTAAGAAGTGGACCATATTAGTTATAGATATAATTTCTGATAAAAACATCAGCAAGGTTGTCAATTATTTTATCTTCTGAGACAGAAGAACTGTTGTAACCTCCTGCTGTCAGGGAAGGTCTGTCAGCTGCCAAATTTGAGCCCTTGGAGTCAGCTTTAAAGACGCTTCTGACCCTAAATGTAGCTCTTTTGGCTGGCCCTGACATCTCTGTTGCCCCTTTCCTGCCTTGACTTTACCCCTGGATTAGCCAAGGCCTCCCTATATCCTAGGCCAGATTATTCCTAAGTGCCTATGTCTGCTGCCCAGCCAATACTGTATCAGGCTTTCTCCGGTTCTACGTTCCTTACACCAGAACGAGTGAGATTGCACCTCCTGTGTCCAGTGAGGTCCACTCACTGCCAGTGGTGTAAGTCGGAGCAGTTACTGGTCTGCTTGGCGATGACAGTACAGGTGATGCTGTGTCAAAGCACAACATCTCTATTTCGATAGTGGAAGCAATCTCTATTGCTTATGAGGTGCACAGTCTCACTACACCTCTGGGGATAGGCGCTCATTCTTGTAGGGGGGTTGCCTCCTCAAAGGCTTTAGCAAAGGGGTACACTTACAGGATGTGTGTGCTGCGGCGGAGTGGTCTACACTGCAGACCTTCATTCGGTATTACAGTTTGGTCTTATTGGCCAGCTCTCATATGGTTCTTGGAGATAATATCTCTGCTTGACGGCACTCCCTGAGAGATTCATGTTCACAGTGATCTACTATGTCAAGTCAGAGGGTTGATTTATTACCCTCGGCCGGAACTATGGAAACTGTGTGTCTAGCCCCTGAGGGGCACCAGCTAATAGATTCTGGTCTCTCAACCTAGGTTGTAGAGACCATGTAAAATGCTAGGAACATCAGTGAGACCCAGTAAACCTTGAAATGGCTACTGTACTGGAATTCTTACAGGCTCGTTTCTCAGTAAGGTTGGCTCATTCTACAATTAGCGTCTACGTGGCCACCATTTTGGCCAGCCATGCCATGTGTGTCACACATTGCTCCCATTTCATTATGGGGGGACAGACACACTTTCTGTGTGAAGTGTCTAGGGGCAGAGCACACCAGGGCAGCCCTCAATAGGTCTGACTGTGCGCATTGTGAATGGCTTACAATCAGGCAGCTCTGCTCAATGCTCACTCTCTTCTCAGCTGAAGGGAGGTGGGTTTCAAAGCCTCATGGATCTCAGGTCCTGGGATTCTTTTATGGATCTGGTAGAGGAGCCAGAGACAAGTGCTGCTCTATCTCTTTCTCTGGGACCAGCTCTCCGCCGGATTTTGGAGCTTGTGTCGCGGCTCCTCCTTCCACAATGGAAAGCCAAAACACCCTTGCTGACTCTCTCTGACGAGGAGCCAGTAGGGAGTGCCACTGCACCAAAAACAGAGAGCAGCTCTCAAGCATATATAAAGCTACTTGAAGTGATTACTAGGGATTACTAATTGAAAAACTAAATCTAAACTAGCCCGGGGAAGAGGAACTGGCTCATAGCAGGCTGGATGAGCACTTCCTCCCCAGTGAAAATAAATCTCCCTCACATGGGCAAAAACTCCCCTTTTTTCCAAAAGTGCATGATGAAGTATCATGCTTCTGTGGAAAACCATACACCAGCCCTGTTTATAACCCTGTGACGTCTGATTATTTGGCCATCGTGGGGAGTGAAAAGCATGGCTATTTAGCTATGCTGAAGGTGGAGGAGGTGCTTGCAAGCAGCAAGTAATTTAGGGGGAACAAACAAACGGCCAGTTATATCGGCTGTTCAACGAAGTTACCCTAGTTGTGGTGGAGAGGCACCTATGGCTCAACCTCTCATGGACAGGGGACAAAGATAAGGTGTCCTTGCTTGTCACCCCGTTGAACCTTCCTGCCTGTTCAATGGTGCGGTTAATGCCATTGCCGACAGGTTTTGCGAAGCAAAAGAGCAAACGGCGGTGTTCAGCCAGTTCCTTCCCTGTCATGTTATGCCAGCACGAGTGCGAGGGAGGCACAGAAGGCAAGTATGGCAGCCACTAGGGGTGTCGCCTCCTCAAAGGCTTTGTCCAAAGGGGTACCCTTACAGGATGTGTGTGCTGCAGCGGGGTGGTCTACGGCACACACATTCATTCGATATTACAGCCTGCATATACATTCCACTCCGGGCTCGAGTGTCTTGCAGTGACCTTCGGGTTCGGATCTTTTTATACAGACCATACCCTCAGTATGATGGAGTGAGTATTGTCGTTCCCACTGTATGGAACTCATGCAACGTTGAGTTCCTTTTGAAAGGTAATGTCTGGGTTATGCATGTAACCCTGTTACCTGAGAAGGAAACGAGACATTGCGTAGCTTTGTCATACTGGGTCATGCCTGTGAATTGCATCTTTGCTTCAGATAATAAAGGCTGACAGCACGGTTCACAGGTGCCATTTTTATATCACACAACGTGCTTAATTGACATGTCACCTGATCACGGCAGGCCTATAAATAGGCATGATGTTACACAAGCTTCAAATATTGGTCACGCGTGAGGGAGCTTCCCACAGCGTGGAGCTCACGCAACGTCTTGTCACGTAGAAGGCTGTGTGCATCACTTACCTGGGGAAGAGATGGCACCACGATGCACTATGGAAAGAAGGCAAGCCAGTGGAGGCAGTGTGAAGCTCTGGGCAATATTCTACTGGTAAATATTGGATCCGGGCACGTATGTAGATGTTCATTTGACATGCAACACCTACCTAAACATTACTGCAGACCAAATACACCGCTTCATGGTGATGCTATTTCCTAGTGGTAGTGGCCTCTTTCAGCAGGATAATGCACCCAGCTACACAGCAAAAATTGTTCAAGATTGGTTTGAGGAACATGACAAAATGTTCAAGATGTTCACTAGCCTCCAAATTCCCCACGTGTGTGTGTGTGTGTGTGTGGCAATCACTGGAACCTAGCCTATATGGATTGGAGTCATATGTCCCCATATGACACAGAGGAGTGACCAGGATCCTTGAGTTTCTTAGGTGGCAGTTTTTGTGGCATGGAGAAGGATGTCCCCTGTGGGCCTTCTCCATCCCCTCCCTATCCCCAACCTCCCATGTGTGCTTGGACACTCCTGGTCCTAGTCAAATGATTCTCTAAAGCCTGAAAATTTGTGGCCCTACCCAAGCTCTCTTCTGCCAAAGAGATGACTGAGCTATTAATTCAACATGTTGTCCAAGGGCATAGGATGACTAGCTATCTGATGTCTGACTGAGGGCTCCAGTTTGCTAGCTATTATTGGAAGGCCTTCTACCACCTCATGGAGGCATTGCCTCTGGCTTCCACCACTAATCAAATGGCCAGATCGAGAGGATCATTTAAAACATTGGCTGTTCTCATGTCAATCCCAGAATCCAGCACAATCTACCAATATGGTCACTAGTACTACAACACACAAACACTCTCAACTTCACACTCACCTGATTACTGATTACACACACCTGGAAGCAATCACCTGCACCGCCACACTGACAATATATAAGAACTTTCAGTATTCACATTCATTGCAATTTATATGCACTGTTTCTCTATGAACCAGTCTATACCAAGCCGTTTGATTCTATGTTTGTTTCTCTGGTTTTGAACTTGTTCTGTTATTCACATTTTTTATCTTGCCTGCCCTTGTTTATGCTATTTGTACTTCACTTGACCCTTGCCTGTTTACTGACCATGTTTTAGGATTACATATTTGTTCTGTTTGCCAAGTCTATTAAAACCCTTGAGTAGCTGCACTTGCATCATCAATTGCTTCTGTCGTATCTAAAATGACCAGGTTGCTGAATTTCTCTAGTTGCTCTAGTTAGTCAATCAATAAACCTCAACTTACTGATCA
>JANDJT010000190.1:11985615-12002082 GCA_024331685.1 Stegophilus panzeri | reverse complement strand
TGTAGCAAAGTGTCATTTCTTCAGTGTTGTCACATTAAAAGATATAATCAAATATTTACAAAAATGTGAGGGGTGTATTCACTTTTGTGAGATACTGTACATATACCATGATTCCACAAGGCTTCAAACATTAACCACATGTGTTTAATCAGACTCTTAAGGCTGACCTTGAAGACCTTGTCCTGGAAAGGATGTTGTTACAGTATGTTCTACTGATGTATGTTCTAATGATCTTCTAATTAGTTCCTCATCACTTGAACAATGCCACAGTATGGAAGTCCGTTTCCGTCACAGTTTAGTAAAAAAAAAAATTATACTGCAAGTCATAATAATGAGAAACTTTCATGTAATAATGACTTAATCCACACATGCGCAATGTGTGCAGGCAAGCGAGGCGAGCATGTCCATTGCAAATGCAGAATGGCTGAACTGTTTTGAAAGTAACTATGCCTGTACAACAACAGTTGAACACTTTTGAAAGTAACTAAAGTTAACCCGTAGTATATTAATGTTTTGAGCAAGTGTTTGCATCGTTTCCAGATGTGGTTGCATGAACACAAGCTCCAGACTGTGATTCACTTAATTGTCATTTGCATTTTGGTCGATGAATTTTCGATTCCTAAGTTGGGCAATACTCTTTGTTTATGTGCTTTGTCACATATGGTAAAAATTGAATGCCAAACACTCAAGTGAAAAGTGAGATGAAATGATGCTATCTGAACAGTGTGAGCTAATTATGTGCATCATTCAGGTACGTTTAATCTTGGAACCCACTCAACCAGGCAGCGCAGAGCCAAACATTATAAACACTGCCCGAACTAGGGGGCTGAACTCTTAATGCAGACCACATGTGATGCAGTGCTGAAACCAGTTAAAACCATATTAAAATAGCCCCCAATCTAAACAGCATTAACAGAAAACAGGACAAAACAAGCAGTCATGTGCAAACATAAAGTAAGACTTTTAAATCTACACATCTACATGCGCACACACACACGCACGCACACACACACACACACACACATATACATCTGCAATCAAAATTATTCAAACCCCCAATGCAAATCAGGTTTATTGACAAAATTTACAGACTTTCAGCTGTTTGCAATGAAAAAATCAAAGAAAACAATAAAAAAAATAGTTCAACACAACAAATGCCTCAAGTGGTTTCCCCAAATTCAACTGAAAATGCAACTTATAATGATTTTTCCAGGTTCAAAATTATTCAACCCCGTGAATAGCATCCCTCACAATAGCACAAATATGCAAAACGTCTGGGTTACGCATGTAACCCTGTTCCCTGAGAAGGCAACGAGACGTTGCATTTAGCATAACACTATGGGGGAACACACTCGCACGCGACCGACATCTGAAGCTTGTGTAAAATCATGCCTATTTATAGGCCTGCCGTGATCAGGTGACGTGGCAATTAAGCGCGTCACGTGATTATATATATATGGCACCTGTGAACTGCGCCATCAGCCTTTATTATCTGAAGCGAAGACGAAAGTCACAGGCTTTTGCAGACCAGGAAATAACAGCTGTAAAAACCTCCCTCCCTCAGGGAACCGGGTACATGTTCTATGGCCCCTTTGTCCAAGAGGGCTCTTACTACCTGTGCTAACATTGGGCTCTGGTCTGTGCTGACTACTGTGGTGAGCACACCTCTGAACCGGGGGGGTCGAGCTCTAAACTGGACCCGGTAACCCTTTTCTACGGTAGACAGAACCCATGGAGACACATTTGGCAGTAGTTTCCACACTGCCAGATGGTCTTTTAGTGACGTTAACTGTTCCACATTCTATTGGAGGGAAAGCATCAGATATTTGTTGCCCTGTGACAGCTCGCTGTCCAGAGAACAGTGAAAACTTGGGACAGCCTTGGCTAGGGGAGGCCCTACAGTAGCACTGTACCGATAAGGAGCAGTTTGAGGCAGCTCAAACAGGCTTTGTTTCAGGGTCAAACCCTTAAAAGAAGAACATGTTTGTTTCTCTGTAAGCAGATAAACATTTTGTACTAATCTAAATGACGTGACATGACCTTCTTTGACGTTATCCTCAGATAAACATGAACAGAACAAGAACAAAACTATTACAAAATAAAAATGAATAATTTCCCTCACAGATGGCAAAGCCGGCCCCCCTAAATTACCTGCCATCGATGGAGAGAGGTAGCTTGCAAGCGCCTCCTCTGCCTTCAGCATAGCTAAATAGCCATGCCATCCATTCCCCACGATGGCCGAATAATCCGACATCGCGGGGTTATAAATATGGCTTATACATGGTTTTCCCCCAGAAGCGTGATATTTTGTCATGCACTTCTGGAAAAAAGGGGGACTTTCTGCAGTGTGAGGGATTTACTTACACTGGGGAGAAAAAAGCTCATCCAGCCTTAGTAATCACTTCAAGCAGCTCTTTATATGCTGCTCTCAGTTTTTAGCACATCCTTCTGGTTCCTTGGAGTCAGAGAGGAATTATTCTTTTTTTATTTTTGTGTGTGTGTGTTTGGGGTTTTTTTTTTTTTTAAAAATGGCTTTCCATAGTGGAAGGAGTCGCGACGCAAGCTCCAAAATCCAGCGGAAAGCAGCACCAGGTAGACAGAGCAGCACTCGTCTCCAGCTCCTCTTCCAGATCCATATGAAATCCCCCAGACCTGAGATGGCTAGCTGCCTCAGCAGAGGCTGGCCCAGATCCACGAGGCTCTGAAACCCAACTCGCTTTTAGAAGAGAGCAAGTCAGGAGCGGAGCTGCCTAATTGTAATCCATTCACAGTGCGCACAGTCAGACCTCTCTTGACACTTCACACAGAAAGTGTGCAGTCCTCCCCATCAAGAAACAGGAGCAAGGCGTAACACACTTCCTGAACTCTCTCACTCATACTTTTCTCCCTTTATCTATTTTTTAAAGGGACAGAAAAGAAAAGCGATTTCTTTCTTTTTTTCCTGAAAAGATAGAGAGGAAATGAAGAGTATTTTTGCGAGCGTTACACAAATGACCGACATGCAGTCTTGCTGAAGATAATAGAGTCTGATGGCGCAGTTCACAGGTGTCGTTTATATATAACGGGACAATCTTAATTGGCACATTACCTGATCATGGCAGGCCTATAAATAAATAAATAAAAATTATGTTACACAAGCTTCAGACACTGGCGAGGGTGCTTCCCGCAGCGTTCAGCTAATGCAACGTGGAGTTCCCGTTGAAAGGGAACTGTTGTTTACAGGAGAGAATATGCATTCCAAGTTTTTTTTTTTTTTTTTAAAGCTATTAAACAATAGTATTTGAATTTAAATAGAATTCCCTTGTGTTACTTCTAAATTAATTCTGTGATTTTACATTTAAATATCCATAAGTAAAATCTACATAATTATGTATTATTTAAAATCTCACTTTCACAGTATCTCACTTTGTGTTTGAATTTGACATACACTGTCTTACTTAAACTCTCATGTTCAGTGTAATATACACTTTCAGTATTAATTGTATTTTTGGATTGTCTATAAATAAAACAAGACTCTGTAAATTCATAACTGTTCTGAATTAGCTTTAAATTTAATTTAATTTAATTATATTATTCAAAATTATACACAGTTATTAATAAGCTGATTCACAATCAAGACATACTAAAAATGTTGCCCATTTAAGTAGCTTTAGTGTAGTTAGTTACTTTTGTTAGTGTAGCTAGCTACTTTTTTAAAGGGTAGCTTGACAGTAGCTTAACTACTTCAAACTATGAGTAGCTTGTAGATTGAAAAGCTACAGTTTCAAAGTAGCTTTCCCAACACTGGTCCAGTTCTTGGTAATGTCGCTGTCGTGCCCCATTTTCTCCACTTGTTGATGATGGCTTTAATGGTGCTCCATGGTACACTTAATGGTTTGGACATTCTTTTGTACCCTTCTCCTGATTGATACCTTTCCACATTGAGATCCCATGCCATGCATGCTTTGTAAGCTCTTTGTGGACCATGGCTTAAGCAATCAAATGAAACTAAGAAAATGTCAAGAAAAATCCTAAAAAAAAAACAGCTGATCTTTATTCAGAATTACTTCACTGATGACAGGTGCATGCACAGGCACATACCCAATTATAAGTGGGTGTGCACACTTGTGTAACCAGGTAATTGTAAGGATTTTTTCTTCTTTTCCCCACAAAACAGTTATCTTTGTTTTTCACTTGAATTGTTTTTGGTTGCTATATTACATTAATGGTGAAAAATGATTTTACATTATTTATCTTGGTTTCATTTTTTTACATGACAAAAAACCTGTTTATAGTATTGTGTATCAGCCATCATTATTATGTCATTTGTAGCTTGTCTAATTGTTTTGTAAACAACGTAGAACTCTTTGCAATAGCATTACTCAGTATGATTATTTCTTTTAAATATCCCAACGCTATCCCATTATGCCGTCGCTTAGTATTTAGCTCTTAGTAGTTACCAATGTAGTGTAATTCCAGATCCTGAGACTTTAAGGGTTAATTACCTTCTGTGTTGATAAAAACCTTATCAAAATTAGTAATACTTCAGTGTCTGCATATCGGTCTATAACTGAAATATCAGCATGCTCCTTTTTTTTTAAAACTAAGGAATTAAGCTACATTTTTCCAAGCTCATTTCTTGTCCTGTTCTTTCCTCTGCTCAGTGGTGCTCTGCCAAAACACTGGTGTTCTTGCTGCATTGTGCTTGCCCAACCATGCTTACTCCTATTTTTCTTTCCCGGCTTGACTTTTTCATCTGTCCTTTTATGCTGACACAAGATTCTAGCCTGAAAAGAGTGGCCATGATGGCTTGTCTTGTAAGGAGAGAAAAAGAAGGTGGGGGCAGTAGCGGGGTGACTGTGGTGATGGTCAAAGCTGGGGCGATTGATGTATAGCTTTATGGGAGCATTCACCTCTGCCTAGGCATGGTTGTTGAGCCCTATAATGCTGTCATGTCTGTCCTTCTCTTTGTCTATCAGTCCATCTATTGTTCTTCTTCACTTTCTCTCAGACTCTCTAACTAGAAAGTTTCTTTTATTTACTTTTTTAAAACACAACTGAATGTTATTATTTTATCCATTGAATCTCCATTCCTATCTCTTCAGGGAAAGGTAAAGTTTCATTAGGCTTGTTAGATGTCTGTCTATCTTTGGTCATGTCTAAACCCATCACCCATGGGATTACTGATATTTATAGCTCTTATGGAGTCTCAACAGCTTTTTCTACTTGTACTGGGCTCTAATGAGAGAAACCGAAAATTTGAGAGCAAGCAAGCGTTAATTAAGCCAAGAATGCAAGGAGTTAGGTAGTGTTAAAAAAAAGAATGCAGCGCCATGCACAAGATGTCTCTCCATTAACTTTATCCCTCCTCAATATATTCTTATATTCTTTTCACCTGTTTTTTCCCCCTCTCCTCGTTTTTACATACATTGCATAAACAACAGATGGCTTCTATGTCAACCAGTGGAAGGACAACATATTCAAATCCAAGGTTACACGCTATCTCTGTTTCACCCAAGCCTTCTCTGCTGAAAATGTATGTGAAATATGAACCTTCAACACACTTCAACAGCTACAATGTCAGTAGCTGTTGCACTAAACGTAACTTCCTCATCAAAACTCATTTACCAAATCCAAATATACTAAATATGCAAATACACTCTAAAATTTGATGCACAGAAATTAATTAAATCAAAATATCCACATTTTAATAGGGTTATTTCCTTAATGAAAAACAGCACAGACAAATGTACTATAAATATCTCCGCTTAAACATATTCACTCCATCATTTTCTCAAGCCGGTGTCTTTAATAAAAAAAAATTATCATCTATGATAAAACTCTCACACTGAACAGCAAGTATAAATACACACGTCTCCCTCTGTGTATCATATGGCCATGTGTGAAGCAAACATGATGACATTATTGTATAATGGATTTATTTTGGGAAACTACAACCATGATATACAACCCCAATTCCAAAAAAGTTGGGACACTGTGTAAATTTTATATAAATGTAAATAAAAACAGAATGCAATGATTTGCAATTCTCATAAAGCCATATGTTATTCCCAATAGAACATAAAGATATCAAATGTTTAAACTGAGGAGATGTACCATTTTAAGGAAAATATAAGATAATTTTGAATTTGATGGCCGCAACAAGTCTCAAAAAAGTTGGGACGGGAGCAACAAAAGGCTGGAAAAGTAAGTGTTACTAAAAAGAAACAGCTGGAGGTTAATTGGCAACAGAGTGTATACCTACAGAGAAGCAGTTTACTGTGGTAAGCATGATGGTGTTACCTTACTTCAGGCCTTGCAGGCAAAGATAAAGGCCCGGGTGTCAGCATACATTGTCAGCCACTAGAAGAGCCGCTTCAGTCGGCCTAAGATGCGACTGGAGCTGGGTTGACAGGTCAACCAGGCACAGTGAGTCCATTGGAGGACCTGGGAATGCACAGAGTCAGGAACGAACAAGCAACCAAGGGGGCCAGTGCCTCCAATCATCCAAGGCTAACTTCACAGCTAGAAATTCACAATTCCCCACATTGTAGTTGCATTCTGCAGGGAAGAGGCAAAGAGAGTTCACGGGTGAAATTTCTGGTTGGGAGCTGAATGCCGGGAGAGCACCGCCACAATTAATTGCCACAAAGGATTGGGTTGGATAAGCACAGGAGCAGAGGTGAATAGTGTGGTATAGGGTCCTTGTGAGGGGTGCCACAACCCAGCTGTAGTTCCTGATGAAGCGCTGTAAAAATTTGCGAACTCTAGGAAATGTTGGAGCTGCTTCAGTGTAGTTGGTCTGGGCCACTCAACAACATGTATCTCACAACAAGCATGGAACTCACATTTTTCTGCTTTGACAAACAGGCACTTCTGTAGAAGTTACTATAGCACTTCATGGTCATGGTGGGTGTGCTCGGTGGGTGTACAGGAGAAAAACAAGATGTCATCCGGGAATACGAAGACAAATTGGTTCAGTAAATCCCGGAGTACATCATTGATGAGGGCTTGGAAGTCTGATGGAGAATTGGTGCAGCTGAACAGCATGACCAAGTACTCAAAATGGCCCTGGGGTGTTGTTGAATGCGGTCTACCATTCGTCCCCTTCTCTGATCCTACCTAGATGGTATGTGTTCCACAGGTCCAATTTAGTGAACATGGTGGCTCCATGCAGGGGCTCGAGGGCTGAACTGAGGAGAGGCAGGGGGTGCCTCTAAATGGTGATGTTATTCAGACTCTGGTAATCAATACAAGGATGGAGGATTTTGTCTTTCTTGGCCACAAAGAAGAAGCTGGCACCCAGGGGGGCGGAGGAAGGTGGAAGAGGCAATGAGACAGTCATTAATATATTTTCCATGGCCTCTCTCACAGGAGGGGACAAGATATACAGCCAGCCGAATGGTAGAATGGCCCCAGGGAGCAGGTTGATGGCACAGTCATATGGATGGTGATGTGGTAGTGAGAGAGCCTAGTCTAACAGGTCATGGTACTCAGGGTAAAATGCCCAAAGGTAATTAGGCCTTAGGGCTGGGGAAGCTGTTGTGGCTGTAAAGGGCTTGATTTCAGGCATGAGGACTGGCAGTCTATCTGTGGATTGTGTTTCCTTAATCATAAGTTGCCCAACACAAACAGAGTGCATGGGAAGGAAATGAGATTGAGCTTAACCTTTTTGTAGTGGTTTCCCGAGAAAACCAGGGCCAACAGGGCAGTGCGATGGGTGACCCGGGCCAAGAATCTCTCATCGAGATCAGTTAGAGGCACAAGGGGTCCACAGGGGGTCCAGTGGTTCTAAGGGTAGGCCAAAGTAAGAAGCTATCAGCGCAGGCAGGGATACTGAGAACTGGTTGTGGCGCAGGGTGGCTGTAAACTGGAAGCAGGACAGGGAGACAAGAGAAGATGTTAGGCTCACCAGTAGCCCCAGGTAGATTATAAGTGGCTTGGTTAGCTGCAGTAGATGCACACACCTGCCTGGAACCTATGGTCATGCTCGATGGGGGTGAGAAGGTCCCAACATACCTGTATAGGTTCTTCTCTGGGCAAAAGGGAGCTGGAAAGGGCTCAGGGGCTAGACTGAGGCTTAGGGGCTGGATTGGCTATCTCTCTCTCTGGTTGCTCCCATGTGTGGTTATCCAGCCTGATGGCAACAGAGATCAGTGCATCAAGAGAGTCCAACTAGTCCTTCAGGGATAGTTCATCCTTCACCTGTTTATTGAATCCACTCAAGAATAGTCCGAGTGCCTCCTCGTTCCACCCAGACTTTCCGGAGGAAGAGCGGCCTTCTTCCCATGGACAGGATGGTAAGAAACCCTCCATAGTTCAGAAGTGATGTGGGAGAGGGAAGAACACTGAGCTGGGTACCTATTCCAAATGGCAGTGGCCCAGGCTAGGGCATCTCCCCTTAGAAGCCCCATGATGTAGGCTACTTTGGCTTTGTTGGTGTCATAGGTAATAAGATGCTGAGCAAACACAAGGGAACACTGGAGGAGGAAGGACCTGCACCTGCATAGGGGTCATCTGCATAGGGGTCTGGGACATGTGCTTCATGCTGCAGTGGACTGGGAGAGGAAGCAGAGGGAGTCACAGGGGTAGGCTGACTGGGTTGGTGACCAGGGGGCATCTGGGCTAACTTGGGGAGGACATGGTTGAGTTGTTAAGTGAGGAGCCGATCTGGTTCATCATGGCTCAGTGGATCTCAGACAGTGCATGAAGCTGTTGCTGATGCAGAACACAGACGCAGGAGTTCAGGGTTTAACAGGTTTTATTTAAAGGCTACAGGAAGCTGGGGTGTGTGGAAAAGGCATGTGGTAATGAGTTTAAATCCAAACACGTTACACAAGTCCACCATGTGGAGGTTGTTTGCTCTGTTGATGTGCCACAGGAGATGGGCTCAAAGTAATTGAGTAGAAGTAATTCATCTATGGTTAGGGTTAAGGTTAGGGTTAGAACATCCAGTACATAGTGGATTTAATCCAATATGTTATCATGCTACAGGCTGTAGTGAGGACACACTCACTGAAGTGGTGAGCCACGGGGAAGGTGAGGTGTGGCTGGGAATAGCTGGAAGTGAGCAGACAGGCAACGGGAGCAGTGAACCTGGAACACAGAGTGAGCGACATAACATGATGTGAAAATCATTGACAACAATGTGGAAAGCAAACACAAGTAAAGCCGGAAGTGTACCACACTGGAAGCCAGAACAATCTGGTGATGAGTGGCTGAAGGACCGGGGTTTATATATACGCTGCAGATTAGGTGAGTTGATGAGGAACAGGCTAGCATCATGAGTTACATCATCAATAAAGATTAGTGTGCCTGTTCCAGAAGCAGACATCCAAGCCCAAGCCATGATACTACATCCACCATGTTTCACAGATGAGCTTGTATGTATTGGATCATGAGCAGATCCTTTATTTCTCTACACTTTTGGTCTTTCCATCACTTTGGTAGAGGTTAATCTTGGTTCCAGACTTTTGTGGCTCATCTCTGTATTTCTTTGCATATTCCAATGTGGCCATCCGATTCTTACTGCTGATGAGTGGTTTGCATCTTGTCATATGGCCTCCATATTTCTGCTCTCAAAGTCTTCTTCAAACAATGGTTTGTGATACTTTCAACCCTGCCATGTGGAGGTTATTGATGATGTCACTTACTATTGTTTATGGGTTTTTCTTCACAGCTCTCACTATGTTTCTGACATCAGCTGTTGTTTTTTTCTTGGCCAACCCATTCAGTGTCCATTGCTCAGTACACCAATGGTTTCTTTCTTTTTCAGGACATTCCAAATAGTTGTACTGACTATGCCCAATGTTTGTCCAATGCCTCCAATTGCTTTTCCCTCTTTTCTCAGCTTCAAAATGGCTTGCTTTTCTCCAATACCAATACACAGCTCTCTGTTCTTCATATCGGCTTATATTTTTTAACAACAAATGCAGTGTTCACAGGTGAAACTGAAGGCAAAAAACAGGAGTAGATGTTCAGAGCTAATTATTGTGTAAACAATCAATCTAACAGAACACACCTGAGGTAATAAGAAACACCTGTCAGTCACGTGTTCCAATATTTTTGCTCGCCTACAAACTGAGTGGTCTGATACAATGTGTGGTATGTTCTATTAGTACGCTAGCGACCAGGGTTCGAGCCTCATCTCAGTTTAGTGTTTTTTTAAATGAGCGGGGTTTTTTTCACTGTAGAACGTTCTTCAAGATAAGGTTGGATAAATTCCATCTTCTCCTTTCTTGCCAATTAAACTTTTGTTCTTTTCTTAGATTAAAAGTTTTACTATTTAAAAACTGGTTTAAAGTGAACGTAGAAGTCCACACACTGAAAAAAATCTCACTGAATTTACTTAATTAAAATTTATCAAATGTACTGATACAGAAAGAGCATATTCACAAGGTGATTTACGCATCCTGACTGTCACAGATACTCAGAGGTGGGTAGTAACATCTACTTTGTTACTACATTTACTTTGTTACATTTGCTTCAGTAACATTTTGGGAAAAAAATACTTTTAATTTTTAACTGTCCATACTTATACTCTTACTCAAGTAAATTTTTAATCACAGAAATTTACTTTTAATTCCCAACATCTGGTCGATCCTCTGTTACTGTTAAATATTAATAAATATATGTAGTTTTAATAACACGCACACACAGTAGCCCTTTCAAAGAGAACTCCACGTTGCGTTAGCTGAACGCTGTGGGAAGCGCCCTCGTGCGTGACCGGTATCTGAAGCTTGTGTAACATCATCACTGATCATCATCATGATCAGTGGATGTGGCAATTAAGCACGTCGCGTGATATATAAATGACAGGTGTGAACCGTGCTGTCAGCCTTATTATCTTCAGAGAGACTGCATTTCGGTCGTTTGTGGAACGCTCGCAACAAGACTCATTTCCTCTCTATCTTTTCCAAAATAAAATCTCTTTTATTTTCTGTCCCTTTAAAAAACAAAGGGAGAAAAGTATGAGTGAGTGAGAATTCAGGAAGTGTGTTACGCCTTGCTCCCATTTCATCACGGGGAGGACTGCACACTTTCTGTGTGAAGTGTCTAGGGATGGAGAACACCACGGCAGACCAGGAGAGGAGAGGTCTGACTGAGTGCATTGTGAACGTCTTACAATTAGGCAGCTCCACTCGCGACTAGATCTCTTCACGGCCAAAGCGAGTTGGGTTTCAGAGCCTTGCGGATCTGGGCCAGCCATAGCTGAGGCAGCCAGCCGTCTCAGGTCTGGGGGATCTTGTATGGATCTGGAAGAGGAGCCGGAGACGAGCACTGCTCTATCTCTTGCTCTGTCTTCTGGGTCCGGCTATCCTCTGGATTTTGGAGCTCACGTCTCGAGTCCACCTTCCGCTATGGAAAGACAAAAAAAAAAAAAAAAAACACACACACACACACACACACAAAAAAAAAAAAAAAAAAAAAAATTCCTCTCTGACTCCGAGGAGCCATAAAGGTGTGGTCAAAACTAAGAGCAGCATTTAAAGAGCTGCTTGAAGTAATTACTAAGGCTGGATGAGCTTTTTTCTCCCCAGTGAAAATAAATCCCTCACACTGCAGAAAACTCCCCTTTTTTCCAGATGTGCATGACAAAATATCACACTTCTGGGGGAAATCCAGGCATAAGCCGTATTTATAAACCCACGATGTTGGATTATTCAGTCATTGTGGGGAATGAACGACATGGCTATTTAGCTACAGCCAGGGGAACCAGGCGGCTACAGTCGCAGCCTGCTACTAGGCCTGATCTGAGAATGGTCATAAATAAAGGGCAAGCAGACAAAGGAGGAGCAGTCCTGAGGGGCCGTGGAGGGATGTATCAGGGGACATGAGGTTGTTAGGGCAGTTAGCCCCCAGTATTACTGTAGGGCCTTCACTAGCCAAGGCTGTCACAAGTTTTCAGTGTTCTCTTGTCAGCGAGCTGTCACAGGGCAACGAAAATCGGATACTTTCCCTCTAATAGAATCGGGAAAAGTTAATGTCACTAAAAGACCATCTGGCACCATGGTAACTGTTCAGGCAGCCGCAACTAATTCTACTCTGGGCAGAGGGAAAGTTTTGTCAGTGAGTGCAATGTACATTCTGGCCAACCAGAATGTGGGGGCAGACGTCCTGTTGAGGCAGGGGCTGAGGCCCAGGGATTGGTGGCTCCATCCACAAATGGTGGAATCCATATGGCGGAGGTTTGGCCAAGCGGGAGTGGATGTGTTTGCCTCCAAGGAGAGAACACACTGCCCACTGTTGTTCACCCTCACTCCTCCCGGACGCCATGGTGCACATGTGGCCAAGGTCACATCTGTATGCTTTTCCCCCGATCACTCTGCTCCCACAAGTTCTAGCGAGAGTTCACCAAGACAGTCTACGTCTGCTGCTAGGAGCACCTTATTGGTCAGCTCGAATATGGTTCTCGGAGATAATTTCCCTGCTTGACGGTACTCCTTGGGAGACTCCCATCCACAAGGATCTACTGTCTCAACCCAGAGGGCTGATTTATCACCCTTGGCCAGAACTATGGAAACTGTGGGTCTGGCCCCTGATGGGCACCAACTCATAGATTCTGGTCTCACAACTGAGGTTGTAGAGACCATGTTAAATGCTAGAGTATCATCCACGAGGAAATTGTATGCACTCAAGTGGCGGCTTTTTGTCTTGTGGTGTGAGGAACGTCAGCTAGACCCAGTGAACTGCGCAATAGCTACAGTCTTGGAGTAGTAAGTAGTGAGTAGTAGATCTACAAGCTCTCTCTGTTGCCCCTTCCTGTCTTGCCTTTACCCCTGGATTAGCCAAGGCCTTCCTGTATCCTAGGCCGGATTATATTCCTAAAGTACTGCTCCAGCCAGTGGCGTAAGTCGGAGCAGCTGCTGGTCTGCTTGGCGGCGACAGTAGACGTGATGCTTTGTCAAATCAGCGCATCTCTAATTGGATAGTGGAAGTAATCTCTATCGCTTATGATGTGCACGGTCTCACTATGGCTCTGGGCATAAGGGCTCATTCCACTAGGGGGGTCGCCTCCTCGAAGGCTTTGTCCAAATGGGTGGTCTACGCCACACACATTCATTCGATTTTACAGCCTGGAAATATATTCCTGCCCGGGCTCGAGTGTCTTGCAGTGACCCTCGGGCACAGATCTTTTTGAACAGGCCGTGCCCTCAGTATGATGGAGTGGGTGTTCTTGGTCCCACAGCATTGAGCTAACTCAACATGGATTTCCCTTTGAAAGGGAATGTCTGGGTTACGCATGTAACCCTGTTCCCCGAGAAGGGAACAAGACATTGCGTAGCTTTGTCATACTGGGGCATGCCTGTGAATTGCGTCTTCGGTTCAGATAATAGAGGCTGATGGCGCAGTTCACAGGTGTCTTTAATATATCATGCGACGTGCTTAATTGCCACATCATCTGATCACAGCAGGCCTATAAATAGGCATGATGTTACACAAGCTTCAGATACTGGTCATACGTGAGGGCGCTTCCCACAGTGTTCAGCTAATGCAACATCTCGTTCCCTTCTCAGGGAACAGGGTTACATGCGTAACCCAGACGATGTCTCCATGTAGTCTGAAATTCCAGTTGGCAGTATGGAAAGTAAGGTGTGAAAGCATCTCAGCCAAAACAATAGCAGGAATTATCCACACGCAACCCCAAGCACAAGTGCAAATGGCCCATAACCCTAGGCCCACACAATCCATAGGATTGGGTTCAGCAACAAAGAAATTGCAGGATGAATCCTGCAACTTTTTCAGCAGTTACTTATTGACGCATGGCTCTCCCCTTCCCCCCAACTATTATTGCCTCTCAGCAGTGCTTCTCTTTGAATTAAATGTTTTTGCCTCCATTGCAATGTCATAGACTGCAAATACATACAAATAACTTGACCTGGATAGAATCTCCAAGTTTTATGCTTCTGCTCCTCCCCTTCAATTTGATGAGCCAAAAGATGATAAGATTACTTAAAGATGATAATTGCTTATTAATTGCCCAGTACATTTGTGTGTGAATCCAAAGCTACTCAAGCTATAGTAAGTGAGCATATCCATTTTACTCTCTGTACAGCCCAATTAAACAAACTGCATTCCTTTTCTAAAAAAATTATCATTGTAAAATAATTTTAATACCCAGCCTATTCTGCAGTTTTTCCACTCCAACATTCAACAATATATGGAAAAAAAAGTTTAATTTGTCCATTTAAATTAAAACCCCCCAAAGGTGCTCCTCCAGAACACACTCCCCCCTATTGGCGGTCCTGGCCCTCTAGGCAAAATGTCTTCAGCTGAACAGGGAGTCTGAGCGGCGTACTCAGCTGAGCAGGAAGGCAGAGCAGCATCCTCAGTAGAGCAGGAATGCAGAGCAACGTCCTCAGCAGAGCAGGGAGACTGAGTGGCATCCTCAGTCATGCAGAGAGACTAAGCATCATTCTCCATCGACTATGTAGGCTGAACTTGGTTGGCTATGTCACCAGACTCAGGCATGAGCAGAATTTGGGTGGCCGTGTCAGCAGACTCGGGCATGAGCCGAACTTGGTTGTCCGTGTCAGCAGACTCGGGAGTGAGCAGAACTTGGTTTTCCACATCAGCAGACTGGGGTGTGAACAGAACTTTTTTAGGGCATATCTTTGACCTCAGACTGGAACTTGGCATGGGAAGTCACCTCGTTGACCTCTAGCTGGAACTTGGCATGGTAGGTCACCTCATTGAGCTCAGACTGAAACTTGGCATGGGAGGTTGCCTCATTGACCTCTAGCTTGAACTTGGCATGGGAGGTCGCCTCGTCGACCTCTAGCTGGAACCTGGCATGGGTGGTCGCCTCCTTGACCTCAGTCAGGAACGTGGCTTTGAGTCCCTTTCTTCAACCTTGGTCAGAAACGTGGCTTCAGAAGCCGCCTCTTCGACCTCAGTCAGGAACAGGGTGTACTCTCTGAGGTTCAGGTGTGGAGCAGTCTCTTCCACACCGCAGACAGATGACCTGATATCCCCGGCCTGGCTTGAATGCTGAGCAATTGCTACTGCACAGCCAGCGGGGGGGACGAAGCTCATGGCAGAGCCTGAGGGGGAAGCAAAGTTCTCCTTGAGGCCAGGAGGAGGAGTGATGCTCTCCAGGAAGCTTGCGGGGAGCGCAATATCCTCTGTGGAGCAGAAAGGAGGAGCGACATACGGCGCAAAGCAAAGAAAAGGAGTGACATCCTCAGCCGAGCAGGATGGCGGAGTGATGTCTGAAGCAGAGCCTGGTGTAGTGACATCCGAGGCAGAACAGGGAAGAAAAGTGGAGCTCTTGGCCACACTGGGAGGCAGAGCAATGTCTTCAGCTGAATAGGGAGACTGAGCGACATCCTCAGCTAACCAGGGATGCTGACCGGCGTCCACAGACGAGTAAGGAGGCTGAATGATGTTCTCCATCAACACAGCAGGCTGGACTAAATCCACAGTGGGGGAGGGAGGGTGGGAGATGGTTCCAGCCTGGTTGGAAGGCTCCCCTTTGGCATACTCCATGATGGAATACATCACAATGAGCCATTCCCGATTGGCTTCTATGAGGGAGAATTTCCCCTCCTTCTCCCATCTCGGCTTTTCCCTCTCATACAGGGCCTCTTGGACCCTGAAAAATTCTGCTACATCCATGTTCATGGCGAAGTATTCTGTCACGTAATTAAACGGAATGGGGGTTAGGACAGATGCAGATGCAGATTAGAGATTTTATTAAAGAGAGGCAGACAGACAAATCCAAATCATGAGACAATAGCATGGTCAAAAACAGGCAGTGGGTCAAGCAATTGGCAAACAGGCATAAACTAGGCAAGGCAAAAGCATGTAACGAGAAACAAGAAACAATATCAAAGACTATGAAAAAAAAAATGAGGAACAGGGTACAAACGCTTGGTACGGTGATACTCACGTAATACGTTGTCAAGTAGAAAGAGACACAAGAGGTTTAAATGACAAACATAATCAGGGGTGAAACACAAGACAGCTGAGAACAATGATGGCACATGCAGGAAATAACCAATGAAAATACAGAGACAGAGACAGGACATAAACCATAACAATACATGTGTAGACCGTAAACAACATCAAGGTCTCTGAAAACCCAAAAGCATGCGCTTGTGCTTTGAGCTCGCGCATCGAGCTCGCGCTTCGGTTTTCCGAGGATGCTGAGTGCTACAATGCTTAGCTCGAAGGGAAATCGTGACACTACCTTAAATAACTAAACCTGGCTCCCGCCATGAATATAGCCATAGAAGCTGGCATGGTGAAAATAAATGAAAGAAAGAAATAAAGTAAAATAATGTTACAAAGCATTCGCTTCTTTTTCGATCTACAGTTAAATAGATCGTGGGCGGCCATGGCTCAGGTGGTAGAGATTGGCGGTTCGATTCCCGGCCCACATGACTCCACTTACCAAAGTGTCCTTGGACAAGATACTGAACCCCAAGTTGCTCCTGATGGCAAGTTAGCACCTTGCATGGCAGCTCTGCTACCATTGGTGTGTGA
>JANDJT010000190.1:11963902-11974931 GCA_024331685.1 Stegophilus panzeri | reverse complement strand
TTATAACCCCTAGAAAAGTTGTCCACTGCACTGGAGAAAGCATACTTTTCTGAGGTTCAACCTGAGCCCCAAGCTCTAAATATGGGCAAGAACAACATCTCGATGTTAAACCGCCAGTTCCCTGGATCGTGCTAGAATTAACCAGTCATCCAGGTAGTTTAGTACATGGATTCTCTGCAGTCACAATGGAGCCACAATGACATCCATACACTTTGTGAAGGTGCGAGCGGATAAAGCTAGCAATATTTCTATATGGAAATATGCACCTTTTAGATCTATCATCACAAACCAGTCCTCAAACTGAATCTGTGGAATGATAAGTTTGGCCGTCAGCATCTTGAACCTGTATGTCCGAAAAGTACAGTTCAGATGACTCAGATCTAAAATTGGCCGCATACTCCTCTATTTTTTGGGGACCAGGAAATAACGGCTGTAAAAACCTCCCTCCCTCAGAGAATGGGATGTTCAATGGCCCTTTTGTCCAAGAGGGATCTTACTTCCTGCGCTAACGTCTGGCTCTGGTCTGTGCTGACTACTGTGGTGAGCACACCTCTGAACTGGGGGGGGGGTCCAGCTTTAAACTGGACCCAGTAACACTTTTCTACGGAAGACAGAACCCATGGAGACACATTTGCCAGTAGTTTCCACGCTGCCAGACGGTCTTTTAGTGGCGTTAACTATTCTATTGGAGGGAAAACATCGGATTTTTATTGCCCTGTGACCGCTCGCTGACCAGAGAACACTGAATACTTGGGACAGCCTTGACTAGGGGAGGTGCTACAGTAGCACTGGGAGCTAACTGCCCTAACAACCTCATGTCCCCTGATACGTCCCTCCACGGCCACTCAGGAATGCCCTTCTTTGTCTGCTTGGCCTTTATGACCATTCTCAGATCAGCCGGTTACCCTGGCTGTCTGCGGGGTTTGGCGGGCTGCTATACTCACCTTCTGTGTCTCCCTCGCACTAGTGCTGGGCCAGGCTCCACTTGTGGATGCCGGGTGAACTTGACACAACAGGGAAGGAACTGGATTTTTTTGTTTTAATTTCTGAAACAATTTAGTATGAAATATACACAAAAACAGAAGAAATTGTGCAAATACTTTATCAAGCAACATTCAAATGGAAAAAAAGCTATAGATCCAGAGCAACAAGCAAAGACTTTAAAGATTCAGAATGTCAGAATATCCAATAATATGTAGGTAGAAAGTTTAATTAAAACACAACTAATTGTTCTGCAGACAACTGCATCATTCAAGATTTCACAATGTGGTCTGAGTCTAATAATAAAGAAGGCAAGAGAGTAGCCAGTGGAAACAACAGTTACACAATCAACTACACTGCTATATCATCTCTGTTCCTACACCCCACACAAAACCCCTCTGCTAAAAAAAAGGCAGTGAGATGTGTGTAGATGAAACAAAGAAACCTAACTCTTTGGCAATAATTCAGCTCATATATGGAGAAAGAAGGGCTATGCATATGATTTCAAAATCACCATGCCCACAATAAAGTATGGAGGTGGGAGCATCATGATACGGGGCTGTTTCTTTGCTAAAAGTAGTGGGGAATTGCACATCATCAACAGAACCATGAAGCAATGTACCAGGAAGAATTTACTCTCATCACCCAACAAACTGAATCTTGGGAGAAGATGGAGGTTTCAACAAGACCTTAAATATACTGGTGAAATAAATCAAGAAGGCTTTGCCTAGCCTCCTGACTTGAATCACATTGAAATTTATTTATTGATTTTGAGTCAATCAGAGGCACCCTCTTGAATTGAAGGCACTTTGCCAAGAGAAATGGGCCAAAATTAAACTACAATTCTACAAAAACATAATTACAATTCACTGCAGATGTCGCTAAGCTGTAATCATCAACAGTGGCTTGCAACAGAGTCATGATTGCAACTATGAACATGATTCATGATTCACATATGAAAACATCTTTCTTTATGCATACAAATACATACTTTTTTGTTCATGTTTGTAAGTACAAAGCCAAAATGCATTATCTGTATACATTTAAAATGGATATATGCACTGGAAGTATATTAAATAACAAAACAAATAGTGTCTGAATACTTACTACCCCTCACTATATATGTAATGAAAAAACTTGCACTAGATTTTACACTATATGGCCAAAGGTTTGTGGACGCCTTACAATCACACCCACATGTGGTCCTTCCCCAAACTGTTTCCACAATGTTAGAAGCACATAATTGTATAGAATGTCTTTGTATGTTGCAGGATTAGTATTTCCCTTCACTTAAACTAAGGGGCCAAGCCCAAACCTGCTGCTGAATAACAATGTATATGTGCATAAAGCAAGGTTCATGAACACATGGTTTGCCAAAGTTGGAGTGGAAGAACTCAAGTAGCCCATACAGAGCCCTGACCTTAACCCCACTGAACAACTCTGGGATGAATTGGAACAGCGATGTGCCACAGGACTTCTAGCCCAACTTCAGTGTCTGACCTCACTAATGCTCTTGTAGTTGGGCACAAATCCATAAACTCAGAGATCTAGTGAAAAGACTTCCCAGAAGAGTGGAGATTTTTATAACAATGGGTGAGACTAAATATGCAATGGGATGTTTGAACAAACACATATAAATGTATTTGTCAGATGTCCACAAACATTGGCCATATAGTGTATCTAATTTTTGTATTTGGTGGTGACACAGTGGCTCTTATCACTGCAGCCCTGCAAGCATGTGAAAATGTTCAGAAGTGACAATTACCAACTGTGACTGGCCTGCCCTACCCCAATCCCTTGATGCTTGCCAGCTGATGAAGTTCAGTCAGAGCTCTAGCTTTAGTATGTACCACACCAATCTAAAATTTGAAGCTCCAGCCTACCATCTTAAAACATGTGTCTCCATTGTTTTAAAGTCCCTGACACTAAGAAAACATGACAGCACCATCAACAAAGGCTATTTTGTCTGTCAATCAAAGTGGCTCCTCCAGTAATTGTGTATGACAAAAGCCCATTCTGAAAAATTAGCCATTGCATTATATAGTGGGAAATAAATTTTCGATTTATCTGAGCTGAAGTTAGATGGTCCTGATGGGAAATGTCTCTCCTGCTTCTTAAAAAAGCATAAAGGCATAAAAGAGACATTATAAAGTGAAAATAAATACTATGAATAAAAATATGGTGACTGGTAGTAACTGAGCAATGGCAGTGGTGGTATTCAGTCCATCAGCCTAAATGTTAATGTCAAGCCATGCTGGCTGCACTCTTTCTGGGATCCTGCTGGATTATTACAATTTATTATCACAGAAAATAGAAGCATAATGAACAGGAAGCCTGGGGGAGAAAATCATGCTTGAAAATGTCAACTAAACAGCTCCTGATTGTTTTCAGCTACAAACTGTTCTGAAATGCAGGCAATTTAGCCTGCCACAGATTACCTAGAGTACTTGATTGTAATGTTGGGAGATGATGGCTAGCACACAAGGATACATCTGTACTTGGAAAGGGGCAGCAGTTGTGCATTTAGTTGCTGATGGTGCATGGTGTGTGTGTGAATATGTGTGCTAATGTGTTATATGTTAGTATGTGGATGTGCACCTGTCACCTAATTTTAAAAAAATCTACATTAAGCTTTCAGTGATTTTTTTTTTCACTAACTAATTTTACACTAGTTTTTTTTCACCAATGTACATATGAAAAGGCAGTCAAGGACCCCCATGCAAGAGAATCTCTCTGATGGCACCAGCTACACATCACTCTCAAATCAGAAGTCATCACAGTACATGTCATGGCAGAAAACATTAGCAGACACATTTACCCTGGGGGCCTGTTTTTGTAGCTATGATTTGAACACTCTCTCCCCTGCTGCAGACACATTTAGGAAATTTTCTAGTGGTTACAAAATTGCTTGACCTGAAGGACAAACTGCTGGTGGGACTCAATTATAGACACTGGTAAGCTCCTCAGACTTCCACACAACCAAACATTTCACCTTAAAACATGTACAGTATATGCATACAGTGCATACCCACATACAGACACACAGTGTAGCAGCTGTTGTCCTGGGAATTATTTTCTCTCATGACACGGAATGTGACTGCTTCATGAATTTAGTTTTAACATAATTGATGACAGTACAAAATAATAAAATGAACATTTTGCCCTGGAGGTAGAAGAGGAGGAGAACTATGAGTCATTGTTTATCTCTGCCGGAGGCCAGCTTTTCTTTAAAATGCACTTATTTATTTATGTATTTATTTGGGGAGAGTGAGAGAGAATGTTGGTTATCTAATATTAATGAAATGCATCCCCCTGATGCTTTAGTGCTGTTTAAGTGCTATGTATTTCTCCTCTCCTGTCTTCTGCTCTCTTCTCATTGTGCCGTTGAGAATGCATTATTATTTTGCTGTCAAGAGTGAGGACAGCATGTTTGTTATTTTCATTATTATTGCATTTATATAGCACTTGCTGTATGTTCCACTGAAATGATGATATTGGTTCAAAAGTAATATGTGCAAAGCTGCAGGTTCCAATGAACTGAATAAAAAGATGTATAAAAAGAAGAAAATACCTGTGGGGTTTGCTTTAATGGATTTTATTTAGCAAAACCATGTTTAATTGTTAAATCGGGTACTATATAGTCCTTTTACAATTGGTCTTTGCTACTTGAACACCATGTTATGCAATTATGTGCTTTTGTTCATTAATAATATGTGTCAGATGTACTTATTGTGTTCATATATTATTGTTTTCTCCCCATTTATGTTAGGGAACAGTTTTTTTCAAAACCATTCTTTTTCTTTTCTCTTTTGCTGAATTTTATATAAGGTTTCCCAGAGAGGCTTTTTTTTTTTTTTATTTAGACACAAGAAAAAAATCTATGGTTAGTCCATTTCAAGTGGTCCAACAATTGTAAAGTTTTATTTTTTTTATTTTTTTAAAATATTGGTTGGCATGTCTTTTTAATAATGTTTTTATGTTTTTTGTGAACCTCTATTATTATTATTTACAATGAAATATTTTCATGAAGAAAAGAAAGACAGAAAAAAGAAACACCCTCCCTACACCAACACAATAGCCATAAAAGAACACTCATAAAAAAATATTTAAAAAAGGAATCCACATATTCACACACAGTCTTAATCTTTACATATTTACATAAATACATACAATACAATACAAAAATATATGTATGCACATGCACATATTTAAGAAGAAAAAAAAAAAAGAAAAAAAAATGACCAGCATGATCACATTATTGGTATTATTGGTACTCAAGAGTCAGTCCATTATGTTCTTGAAAATGAAGGAAGGAGTCCCAGATCTTGTAAAATATGTGCTTTATTTGTTTGATTGAGTAAGTAAATCTTTCCATTGCTATACAAGAAGACAATTCTTTGATCCAGAGTGATAAAGATGGACCATAAATACTTTTCCAGTGTATGGCAATCAGGCATTTCGCTTGCAATATACACAGGTTTACAAGCTTCTGTTCATGTATTTTCAGAGATAAGGCAGGTGGAAGAAGACCAAGAATACAGATTTTGGGGCAAACAGGGATTTCTTTACCAATAGTTCTAGTTACTTGTTTCCAAAAGGACTGTAAGTGTTCACATTGTCAAATACAATGAAATAATGTTCCCTTATGCGTTGTACATTTTCCACAGATATCCAGAATATTTTGATTGAATTTATTCAACTTTTCCGGTGTTATGTATGTTCTCATGATCCAATTATATTGGATCAATTTAAAACGGGTAGTGATTGATAATGTTTGAGCTTGAACACATTTTTTTTTCCCATTCATTTTTCTTGGATCATCAATCCAAGCTAATCTTTTATGATTTGTTGAGTCTTTGGATGCATTAACAAATTTGCTATATATCATAGAGATTTTACATTTTGCACTGGGATTTTTAACAGCGATTTCTTCTAAACTGCTTAAGTCTTATGAAAAAGTCTTAGATCATATAAAATTACAGATCTTAAGATACTTAAACAGTGAGAATGGGGAATTTTGTATCTTTTATTCTCTGCACAAAGGTTTGCTATCTTCTGTATGCCTTTCTGCCACCACAACTTAAAGCCTTAGTCTGATTTGCCCGGAACAAACAATGCATTGCTCCAAACAGGAGAGAACTGAGATAATACAGGTGTCACGCCTAGCTCAACCTGTGACTCATGCCAAACTGAGATAGTGGTTTTAGCAAATGGGTTAGTTGTATTTTGTCTGAGTCTCTTTAAGGAGTCAGAATATAAATATGTTTCAAGACTCAAATCTCCTGTGCCTTTTTTTCAATCTGAACCCATGGAATATGATATGAGCCAGCAAACCAAAAACATGCAGATCTCAGTTGGGCTGCTTTAAAATACCATAAAAGATTAGAGAGATGTAGCCTCCGTCTTTCATGTGGAAGGTACAGAAGCGATAGGCAAAGTCTGGAGCATCTCTTGTTCCAAACGAATTTAACAAATGTCTTCTATATATTTGAAAAAAGGAAGGAGGGGGAGTTAGGGGGATTGACTAAAACAAATATAAAAAAATTAGGGCGTATATACATTTTAATGGTTTTCACCCTTCCAATAGTGGTGAGAGGGAGAGACATCCATCTATTCAAACTTTCATTTACTTGTGCAGTCAGCGGGGTGTAATTGGATGTAATCACATTTTTTACTTGTGGAGTAACTTTGATTCACAAATATGTAAATCCATCAATAGAAATTCTATAGGCATGTTGTATTATTGGATTCAGCCTTTTCTGTTCATTAAGAAAAAGTATAGGTGATTTTGATCGGTTAACTTTATAGCCTGAAAAGATTCCAGAGTCATTAATCAGATTATTAAGAGTGGGTCTTTAAGTTTAGGTAAATATGCAGTTATATCGTCTGCATATAGCGAAATCCAATGTTCTAGGCCTGCTATTTCAATTCCCTTTATACCTGGGTAAGTTCTAATCACAATTGCCAGGAGTTCCAGGGCCCGTACAAATAATAACGGCAAGAGTGGACAACCCTAGCGAATCCCACGATATGAATTTAAATGGTTTGGAAGTCAAATTATTTGTAATGACCTCTGCTGTCAGACTATGATATACAATCTTTATCCACTGGCAAAAGTTCTGACCACACCCAAAAATGTCTGAGTACCAGTGGTGGTTCTAGACCAAAGAAACTGGGGAGTTTGAGGGGCAGGGGCCACTCATGCTTTTAGGAGGCACACGTTTAACATTTATCTTAACCTGCTTTCAGGATTATTTCAAGTCATTTTTCACTATGTCATGTATCACTGCAATCTCCTAGAAGTAAGCTAATAAAACAATTTCAACTCAAATGAATGTTTCAAGTTTCATTTATTTGACAAGTAATTTTGTACTGTTGTGTGATATCATTATCAACAATAATGATAACACATTTTTAGCATCTAAGCACATCTATGCACTTTTCTGCATCTGTAAACTATATGACACATGTAGGTATATAACACAAACCAAACATATCCACAAATCAACTTAGGCAGTCATCTGAAAATGTGTTTATGATAATCTGTAACATTATCATGTATTCATAAAAGCAGTATTCTGTGGTTTTTGTGGTTCCTTGCAAACACATCAACAAATTCTTCAAGATTCCATATAAGTGTGATTGAAATCTAAATTTCTTTAACATGTTACATTAGCTGCTACATCTAATATAACGTCTAATATAAGCAATAGTGGACACTTGGATAGTTTAATATTATTTCTTACTACGTGAACATAAGTGAAATTAAATATTTTCTTTACCTATATCTTTTTTTGGTGTAGCTCTGATGAACATGTGAAGCTCCTTCTCTTTGAAGCATGCGTCTCTGCATGCGGTCTCACTTTGAGTAATTTCATCTTGACATAAAAGTTATGGCACAATAAATTACTTTTTTCCCATTACTGTCACCCACATGAGAAACTGTGCATTGCACCCAAAATGGTTTGGTGTGATATGATTCCAAAATTTAGGGGGGCCAGAGGAGGGGGCAAGGTTGTTGACACGGGGGCATCAACCGAACCCCCCCCCCAAAACCCTCCCCCCAAACAAAAGAACCACACCTGCTGATTACATTCAAATAAATAAGGCTACTTGACTCTGTCAAATGCTTTGTCTGCAACAAAACAAAATACATGTATCTTTAGAGCCATCCATTTCATAAACAATATTAAGTACTCGCCTGATATTACGGAAGACCTGTCTATTTCGGACAAAACCATTTTGGTCAATTCCTATTAGGGAAGGTAAATGATCCTCCAATCAAAGGGCTAAAACCTTGGCTATAATTTTGGCATCGGAATTCATTAAAGAAATTGGTCTGTATGATTCACATCTGTCTTGGGGCAGGTTTGGGAATAAGTGTTATTAACACAGCTCTAAGAGAAGGGGGAAGACAGCCCTCAAGTTGAGATTCTTCATAAATTTCTAATAGAGAACTCACAAATTTATCTTTAAAAGTTTTGTATATATCCATTGTTATCCCATCAGGGCCAGCTGTCTTACCACTCTTCATCTTCACTATAGCATTTAAAACTTATTCACTATTTAAAGGTTTATCCAATTGTCTTTTGGCTTCACTGTTCATAGAAGGGATCTTGGTATTGTCTAAAAATATAGTTTGGACCATACCCTGTCCTGTATATTCTGCAGTATATAACGATTAAAAATACTTGGTGAAAGTTTCATTAATCTTCACCGGATCTGATGTCAGCTTACGAACTGTTGTGTAAATGCTATTTATTGCTTTACTCAACTGTAGTTGTTTAATCTGCCAAGCTAAAACTCTGCCTGAACTCTCTCCATATTCATAAAATGTTTGCTTGAGATGGAGATAGTTCGTTATATTGTGCTCTTAAAATGATCAGTTCCTGCTTAAGAGGATTTGAATTTGACTGGTCTGTGTATATATATTTTTAAATTTCTCATTCTTTCATCTAAATTTTGTAATTCAAATTTCATTTTATTATTTAAGGAACTTGTGTAGCGTATCATTTGACCCCTGATGTAGGCTATGAATGCTTCCCATCTCGCAGATGCCAATGTTTCTTTCAAGTTAATTGTAAAGAATAAATCTATATGAATTCCAATGAACTCCATAAATTTTGAATCATGAAGCCATCTTGGGTGTAACCTCCATCTGCAAGGTCCCTTAATATTTTTTTATTATTAAACATTATATATAAGTTTAACTGCGCTGTGATCAGAAATGACAATAGACTCGAAGGAGGAGTCAAAAATCTGATGGAAAAATCAAAATCAAAAATCAAAAAGAAGTCTATTTGTGAGTATGATTTTAGTGATGAAGTATAGCATGAATATTCAGTTTTGTTGGATCATAAATCATAAATCAAGTTCCTCTATAAAACTCTGAAGTTTTCTCCTACTTTGCATATGAGCTGTGTTCTTTACTGTTGTACCTAACTAAATATGGGTTACATTAAAATCTTAATCTTATTAATTATATGTTACATTAAAATCTCCTCCTGTGATTAAATATCCAGGCTGGGATGGCAAAATTAATAACAAGTTTAAAAAAAAAATTCTGTACTGTCAGAATTGGGCCCATACACATTAACAAGAATTAAATATCTACCAGATTTATCTGAAATTACTTTTAATATTTTAAATGGAATGGCTTTATGAATCAGAATCATTACTCCCCTTGAGTTGGATGAATATGAAGCAGAGAATACTTGGCCCAGCCACCTTCTACGTATTTTTAATAGTTTGCAGGGCAAAAGGTGAGTGAATTGCTAAAGTCTAGACATGACCTGTTTTAAGTTAGAACGTTTACCTAGCCCCCTAACATTCCAAGATATAAATGTTAACTGAAATTCACTTTACATATTTTACAACAATGCCTTTCCATAACTCTGTGATCATACCCACAAATATAAAAAATAAATAAAAATAAAAATAAAAAAACCTTATGGGTGGAAAACAGGCATTGAATGAAATGAATTTCGATTTTGCATACCATGCCTCTTGAACGCACTTGAACAGAACAAACTGGCGTTCACCCCCTTCCCACCATACTGCAAAGATTATTCAACAGGCTTGTCTGGTCCTACAACTAGGAACACATCCTTGGCCAGCAAAAATTCATTAGGCATCAACCTATCCACAAACAGCCTAATGTAATTAAACGTCATGAATAGATGATTATCTCCCATCAAATATTCATTGATCTAACTAATCTCTGAGTTACATTTAAATATATCGTCTTAACGTTAAGAGACAGATATAGAGACTGGTAACTGTTAATTTACATGTCTGAGATAAACTAAAATATAATTACCTTGATTATGATGTCAGCATTGAGAAATAAAATGTCTGGGTTATGCATGTAACCCTGTTCCCTGAGAAGGGAATGAGACGTTGCGTTTAGCATAACACTATAGGAGCGCCATCGCACGTGACCGGCACCTGAAGCTTGTGTAAAATCATGCCTATTTATAGACCTGCCATGATCAGGTCACATGGCAGTTAAGCGCGTCGCGTGATATATATATATATGGCACCTGTAAACCGCACTGTCCGCCTCTATTATCTGAAGCGAAGACACAATTCACAGGCCTATACCAGTACGACAAAGATACGCAGCGTCTTGTTCCCTTCTCAGGGAACAGGGTTACATGTGTAACCCAGACATTCCCTTTCAAAGGGAAATCCATGTTGCGTTTAGCATAATACTATGGGAATGAGAATACCCACTCCGTCATACCGAGGGTACGGCCTGTTCAAAAAGACCAAAGCCTGAGGGTCACTGCAAGACACTCGAGCCTGGGGCAGAATGAATATCCAGGCTGTAATATCGGATGAATGTGTGTGGCGTAGACCACCCTGCAGCAGCACACACATCCTGTAAGGATACCCCTGTGGACAACACCTTCGAGGAGGCGACCCCCCTAGTGGAATGAGCCCTTATGCCCAGAGGCGTAGCGAAACCACGTGCCTCATAAGCGATAGAGATTGCTTCCACTATCCAATTAGAGATGCGCTGCTTTGACACAGCATCACCTCTACT
>JANDJT010000190.1:11941330-11952968 GCA_024331685.1 Stegophilus panzeri | reverse complement strand
GTGCTCGTTAACTAGAATGTGATTAAGGTGCAGGTGGTCATGTGACAGTGATGTAGTGCAGTGGCTGCTGGGAGCTGTAGTCCAGAGTAGCCTCCAGGATATCCATGACACGTGCCATACTGTGCTCACTGAAACCTCAGTGCCCATTACCACAAAGTCTTGCTGCAGGTCTTTTACAGTCACTAGAGGGTTTTTCACAACCTGCCATCTCAGAAATCTGGTTGCAGCCATTGTTAGCTTCCTTTTTCTGCCCCGTCCAGGTAGTGTACACTCATCAAACCCCAAGCCAGTTCAGGTATCCCAGCTCAAACACACCTGGTGCAATTAATGAAGCTCTTGATTAGTTGCATCAGGTGTGCTTGTGACAACACCTGTTTTGCATATTTGTGCTGTTGTGAGGGATTCTGTTTAGGTGGTTGAATAGTACACCGTATCCTTGGTAGGGAGCTTGGCTTTAGGTTCATGCAGGAGAAGATATTGTGTTGCTATGGGTTTAGGAAACGTTAACCACAGTCCTGTTGCTTCGCATTGTATTTTTGCCCCTAGATTGCATAGGGTGTCTCGTCCCAATTGACTGGTGCTCCGGGTGAATACAACAGGGGAGCTTGTATGGTTACGCCATCTAATGTGAGTTCTTGAGGCTCAGTGAATCGTAAGGTTTGCACTTTTCCTGAGAAGCCCATGGTTTGAATTGCCTTACGGGTGAGGGGGAGCTGTGAGCCTTCTTTTCCAATGCTTGAATATGTGGCTCCAATTTCGATCATAAAGGGTGCATTCCGTGATTTTCCTGCATTGGATTTCTGGCTCTTGGTCCTAGTATTTGACCTCTTCTCTCCACTCTGTCCACTCGGTCACCCCATGTTGGTCTTATGGCATATGGGAAGTTGCTCCTCAGGTGATTTGGATTGCCACATCCCCAGCATCCTTCAGCTTTTAAGTTTCGCCTTTGGGGGAATCCTCCCCAGCCATATCCCCTTCCTCTGCCCCAATATGGGGGCCCTTGCCCTTGGTTCATGTACCCCTGCTGTACTGGGGGTCCAGTGTTATACATGTAGTCGGCTGGAGCTGGTTGCATCACTGCTGGGACTTGTGCTACCTGCATTTGTCGCTGGAGTTGGTTAGCAGGTGGTTGCGTTGGGGGGGGCAGCTGGTTGTGAGGTTACCATCAGTGTAGCTTGTTTGACATTTTCTTTTCTTTTTTCTCTTTTCTCTTGTTTAGTCCTGGCTATCTCTCTCAGCTGCGCCTTGTGCCTTGCACCTTATGTCATCAGTGCTTTGGTAGCTTCCTTAGTCTCCTTTTTTTGTTTTCTGTACTGTTCCCCATGGTGAATTACATGTGCCATAAACGAGCTCCATTCCATTGAGCTCAGGCCTACTACCTCATCCAGTCTTTTCTGCACCTCCTCTGGGAGGGCCATCTTCAACAGCATCTTAAACAGGCCTATGCTGGCCACCGATTCATCCCATTTTGCACCTGTCTCATCTCTCCACTGGTCTTGAAAGTCTTGCAGAAACTTGGTTATATTCTCATCTTCTTTTAGTTTGATGGTTTACAGTTTCCCCGGATCCATCTTCATGGGATATGTGTCTCTCACAGCATCCCATATCTCCTGCCAGTGCATCCCAAATGGGACGGGATCTCTCATGGGGTCTTTCATCATTTCTGCGAGACCCGCTGTACTCATGATTTCTTCCGCCCGACCCTTACCCACTCTGTGGCAGAGTATGGCCTTTATGTCTCCAATCGCCAAATGTTGGCCAGCCGTTTTTTCTTCAAATTGGGTGATCCATTTCTGTCCCCCTTCACACATGTTGGGTAGCCGTTGAATTAGACCAATCAGGTCCAATCAGGTCCAGGGCGCGTACTGCAGTGCTTTTCCCTTTACTATCAGGGGGTACTGAGTGGAGGTATAGTGGTGTGTGGTGTAGTCGGGGTCACCAGCATTATAGATCCTTACACTTTTCCTCTTGACTTTTCCCTGACCGCACTGGTATTTGGCTGGGGGTTGAAGTTGTTTTCTGTCTCGCAGTTTCATTGTGGGACTTCGATCCCCTTCTCTTTCCATCACAGCGCACGAACCTCTTCATCCTCATCTTCCTCTTCATCCTCACTCCCTCTTCATTCCCGCATTCCCGCTCAGTTCCATATCCGACCTTGTCTTTCTCGACTCCCTTTTCTTTTCTCCCGGGCAGCAGCTCACGGTATGTACTCTGTCTAGGACTTTGGCCATATTGACTTCAACTGTTCTGTTAAGGTGCAGTTTAATGTCTCTTCCATGTCTTGTAGTCTCATCATCCTTTCTATTTGCATAGAGTTTACTTGTTGTATGCTCAGTGCTGTGTCCCAGGTCCTGGTCGCGAGCTCCTCCAGCCTTCCTATTTCTCCCTCTTTATTCCTCTCCCTCTTTGTAGTAATTACTACATCTCACCCCAGGTGGACTGTTTGCCCTTGTTCTCTCCTTGTTCCACATTCATCTTCCTCTCCCCCTTTCACTGTTGCGTGGTGTTCCTCTTTCTTGCAGAATTCTTGGCTAACCCCATTTCCTTTCATGCCTGCTTGATGCCACATGATGAGGTCAAGTTAATTCTCCAGCTCTTTCTTCTTGGTCTTCAAGTCTGAGGGGCCTTTTTGTGTATCTTGTGTTACACACCGGTTCTCTGTCATTTGTCTTACCATTGGTGTGCTAGTGTATTGGTGTTGTGGGTATCTCTCCCAATATTCCTGCATGCGCTCATTTTCTTGGCTGCTGCCCACATCCGGTAGCCTGATCACACCATCTCGTTCTGTTATAGGGTTGTCTTCTTCTGTGCTCTCTTTGTCCATCGCCTCCTCTTCTGCGTTTTCTTCTTCCTCCTGCCTCTGTAGCCTTTGAATGTTCCTTTAACTTCCACTTCAGTAGGTATGCATTTTCCTTCCTCTGATGTCCACAGCATATATATTCCGGCTGCCGGTGTGCGCGCTCTGGGCTTTGCTTGTGGAAGATACTATAGGTTATATGGGGGTGGTGGCCCAAGCTCCCGCAGTTTCTCACATGGTGATGCGGTTCCCTTTATCTCATCTTCTCTTCCTTTCTCTTCTACTACTTTCCCTTTGTCATTATTTACTTCCTTTCCTCTTTCTACTTGTTCTTTCTCCTGCTCCTCTTTTTTATTTCTTGCTACTTCTGCATGCTCTTTCTGTACTCTGTCCATTTCTCGCCATTCTCTTCCCTCTACTTCAAACCATTCCATTATTTCTTTCTTTTTCCCTAGCTTTGTCCATGCCCTTTTCCCTCTTTTTTGTTCATCCCAAACTGCGAGTCTTTCCTTCATTTTTATACACAGTTGTTTATCAAAAGTCCCCACCTCAGGCCATTTCAACACCCCACTCGTTCTTTCGCTCCACTTTTTGCAATAATGTTTAATGTCTTTTTCATTTTCTTTGTGCTTTTCAATAATGATTTCTATTGGACTTACTCCCGCCTTACCAGCAACCATCCTGCTTTAGTAAAAATATGTTTGTATGTATTATTTTGCCAACTTCCCTCAGGTTGTATCTCAAAATCCCCAGCCCTTTATCTGCCCCTGTGAGTCTCCCTCCCTCTATTTGGGTGTACCTTTCTTTCTGTTTATAGATATTTTCACAACCAAATCACTTTTCCCCTTACCTTTGTCCTTTGGTATTGTGCCTTTCCCACACCGGGCGCGGCGTCTGTTTTCTCGTCATGTGGTGATGGGTTTTATGAGTTTTTCCTCCACTTTTCTCCTCGACCCAGCTTTCCCTTTGGGCTCACAATATTTCCTTATTACTTATTTGTTATTTTATTATCACTCTGTCACGTACCGGTAACTGAGGCAGAAGCAAGTGCAGGTAAGAATAGCAATAACACAAGGGACAGGCAGAAATCGTAGTCAAGGCACAGGCAGAGGTCAGGCAATCAGGCAAATAGGCAATACTAGGCAGGGCACAGCATCGAAGTCAAGGGACAAAGCAAAGGACAAAATCAGAATAGCGATCACGTAATCAAGGCTTGGATAACGACAGAGACTAGGCAACTGAGCGTTTACTTCGCAAATTGGTAATGTTTCAAAAGTCACTTATATGCTGTGTGTGTGTGTGTGTGTGTGTGAGAGAGATTGGATGCAGGTGTCTCTGATTAGAACTCAGGAGATGGTGTGTGTGCGCGTGTGGGAAGTGTAGTCCTTGTCGGCCATGTTTGTAGTTTGTGTTGTATTCTGGGAACTGTAGTTGCTGGTTTGCTGTGACATGACACACTCACTTTAAATATCTATTATTCATTCTGCTTTCTCTTCAAGGATGGTTTCCCTCCCTCCCCCACTCCATTTACTTCCTCTATTTATAAAGTCACACACAATCACTCACACTCTCTCTCTCTTTATTAAATCACACACATTCACTCACACCCCAGGCAGGCTTTCTCTCAGTGGGTTTGACCTTTGTCTTTACCCTGAGCAGCGATGACCTGGACTTGGGCCCAGGAATTTTCTTTTTCTCTATGCAGCCCTGCCTCTCGCAGCACTATGAGTGGTTCCCCACCAAAGCATCCCTGCCCTCACAGCAGCGGTATCTGGGGAGTGAGGCCTCACTACATCTGTCTCCTAAGCAGCCCGGCTGGAGTGAGCCTCTCGCTCCTATGTCACAGCAGTGGTATCACACGTGTCATCTGCCTTCTATGCAGCCCTGCTGGGATGAAAAACATGAAGAACCAAGAGTGAGAAAAGAAAGGGTCCAAGTTTATTGTCCACACAGTGAGACGTCCCAAAGTGATCTAAAAACCCCTCAGCTGAGGGTTTCCCTTTTATACAGTTTGCCCAAACTTGTGTACACCCCCTGGTTTGCCCAAATTCCAATATGTTTGATTTTTGGGTACTTTCCACAACCATTAAGTCTGAATTTTAGGGGTTTTTTTCCAATTCCATTATGTCTGAATGTCAGGTACTTTTTGGAAACAATTATGTCTGAAATTTAGGTATTTTTTGCTACCCTTAAGTTCACCCTTTTTCTATTTCCATTTTTTTAAAAACAACTTCTGCTTTTTATGGTATTTTGGTCTGACCATCATTGAGTGAGGACCTTAGCTGTTGTTGTACTTTTATTCTTTATCATGGGTAAGTTTATGTTTTTCATCATGTTCTCATAAATAGTATATGTATAGTATGATCATTAAAATGTAAATAACTGTTAGCCATTTGTCTTTTTATTCCCTTTGTTTTATTCTGTGTATTCTGTGTGTGTGTGTGTGTGTGTGTGTGTCTCACATTTCTGCTGAGGCTATGTAATGTCTGATTCAGAGAGACTTCCTTTATGAGGGAAAGAGTGTAACTTTGTTCTTTTTCGTGGTTTTCCTTTACAGCTGATCAGCATCCCTTTTTCCCACCACCCTTCCATGACTTAGGCCTGGACCTGAACACTCACTATCAATTAGCACACCTTGCTGCTGATCTGTCTCTGTTCGTTGAAACCTTGCGTGCTGAGTCTGGTTTCTCTGGTTTTCCTCCACCTCTGTGCTACAGGATTGTACCTGCAACAGTGTCTTCGGATGCCTCTACTCAGACAGAACCACCTCTGGTCTTCACCTCTGAGGATCCTCTTGAGCCCTATGATGAGGATATGACTTTCTCTGACCCTGGCTGCAGCCCTACCCCAGATTCTTTCAGTCCCACTCTGTATTCGCCTAGCAGCCCTGAATATTCTCCCGAACAATCCCAGTATTCCCAACCTTCCTCTCCCACCGATTACACACCCACGAGGCCCCTTATTAACCTGTATCTCCTTTTTTCTCATTAAACTCTTATCTTCCACATGTGTTTCCCTTGTGTTTTATTTCTTGCACAAATTTTATCCAACAATATATCAAACAATATCTTACTTTTCTATCCCTCACCTCTTTGCAAATATGAGTCAGACAGAATTCAGGAAGTGTGTTACTCCATGCTCCCATTTTATTTTGTGGAACTATGGACACACTTTCTGTATGAAGTGTTTGGGGTAGGAGCGGCCCTTGCTGCCCTTGAGGGGGCTAACTGCGTGCATTGTGAATGCTTCACGATTAGGCAGCTCTGCACTCGGCTTTCTCTCTTCTCCGCCGAAGGCAGTTGGGTTTTGAAGCCTCTTGGCTCTGGGCCGGGGGATCCCGTATGGATCTGGAGGAAGAACAGTGCTCTAGTTCTTGCTCTGTCCTCCAGATCCGACTCTACGCTTCCGGATTTTGGAGCTCACATCATGACTCCTCCTTCTGGTATGGAGAGTCAAACCACCAGTGTTCACTAGGGCTGTAGAAAAGTTATTTTTGTATAAAAGAATTTAGATTGGCCCAGGGAAGGGGAAGTGGCTTGTAGCAGCCTGGATGAGTACTTTCTCCTCAGTGAAATTAAAATTCCCTCACACCGCAGAAAACTCCCCTTTTTTCCAGAAGTGCATGATGAAATATAGCACTTTTGGGGAAAACCATACACCAGCCATATTTATAACCTTGCAATGTCCAATTGTTTGGCCATCATGGGGAATGAACAGTACTAGTATTTGGCTATGCCAAAGGTGGAGGAGGCTCTTGCGACCTACCTCTCTCCATCAACAGCAGGGAATTTAGGGGGGCCAGCTTTACCAACCAAGCTGTGTAAGGCCACCTCAGCATTGGTTGGCAAAACCTATGCGGAACTGGGTCACGCTTGTGGGTCACTGCATACAATGGCAGTGTAACAGGCCTACCAAGCAAACCTGCTGAATGAGCTCAACAGTGGGGAGGGAATCCGGCCCATCATATCGGCCATTCAATGGGTAGTTGGTCACGACAGAGAGGCACCTATAGCTCAAGGGATAAGGATAAGGTCTCCCTGCTGGACGCCCCTTCTAGCCTGTTTAGCGGTGCGGTTAATGCCATTGGTGACAGGGTATGCAAGGCGAAACAGCAAACAGAGGCATTCAGCCAGTTCCTTCCCTATCGTGTCGAGTCCCGCTGGGCATCCCCAGGTGGAGCCCAGGCCAGAACTAATGAGAGGGAGGCACAGAAGCCGAGTGTGGTGGCCTGCCATCCCCCACTGAAAGCCAAGGGGACCAGGTGATGCGCAGCGGATCAGTGGACATGTGGTTGTTAGTGCAGTTAGGCCCCAGTATTACTGTAGGACCCCTCCTAGCCAATATTGTCCTAAGTTTTCAGTCCCCACTGGTCAGCGAGCTGTCACAAGGCAACGAAATCTGATGCTTTCCCTCTGACAGAATGTGGAAAAGGTAACATCACTAAAGACCATCTGACAGCATGAAAACTACTGCCAAATGTGTCTCCATGGGTTCTGTCCAGCATAGAAAAGGGTTACCATGTCCAGTTCAGAGATTGACCTCCCTGGGTCAAAGGTGTGCTCACCACAGTAGTCAGCACAGAGCAGAACCCAATGTTAGTGCAGGAAGTAAGATCCCTCTTGGACAAAGGGGCCATAGAAAATGTACTCTTTTCTATGAGGGAGGGAGGTTTTTACAGAAATTATTTACTGGTCCGAAAAAAATATTGGAGTATGAGGCCAGTCTGCGTACACTCCGGACATACAGGTTCAAGAGTTTGATGCTCAAACTTATCGTTCCATAGATTCAGTTCTAGGACTGGTTTGTGACAATGAAAAGATGCATATTTCCACATAGAAATATTGCCCAGTCACAGGAGGTTCCTGAGGTTCACATTTGGAGGCAACATGTACCAATATCAGGTTCTTCCCTTTGGTCTAGTTTTACTCTCGCACCTTCACGAAGTACATAGATGCCTCTCTGGTAACCTTGAGTGGAGCCAATCTTACTACATTATGTGTTACTACATTATGTGTGGCATTTTAGTATATTGGGTAACATTGTAGCCCAAAAGAAAAGTAGCAGTGTGGAGATTTTCTTCAGGGCTTTGAATACACATGATAAAATCAAGTTGCCTGTGCCAATGCAAACTGTGTTAATGCAAATCAATTTATTCATATGGAACCAATGTACACATTTTAATCAAATCAATTATGTGAACAGAATTTGTTGTATAGAACAACAACCAAAGGGAGCAGAACAAAGCTACACTAAAAAAGTTCACTGAATTTCCTTAACTCACGTGTACATCAGTTCCATACAAATAAAATGTTATTTCAACATAAATTCATCTCTTACACTAGTTAACATGTTGCTTAATATTTATTAGTTACATCTAACATAATTAATAAAACAAACATGCAACCCCACACAGACATTTACCCAAGTTGAGGTTCAAACCTATAGGGCAATGGATCACACTCACTCAATGTAACTGTCAGGATTTTTGTATAGAATTTAGATGCCTGTATATTTTTGAGGCCGAACTGCAAGCAAGCCAGCTCCAAATAACAAAGTGCTTAGTGAATAATGAAAAGGTCAATTTACTCATTAATTTACAAACAATTTTATTTACTACATTAGTTATGAATGGTTTCGCGAACACTTACTAGTTAAACATTGTTACAAATGAGCTAATGAAAACCCACTCCTGTATAGTTAATCTACTCCTGTATAGTTTAATTTTTATATGTAGAAATATTTCATATCGCTGTTTTTAAGGAATCTTTGCTTCTCAGAATTGATATGCCTAATACTTTTTTACAGTGCTGTGTTTCAACTATATGACCAGTAAATATGTTATGAGCAAACATAAGCATTAAAGTTTACTTACCAATAATTACCCAATTCATTGGGAATGAATAGTAGTACCCTAAGTGTGAATGAGGCACCAATCATTTGTTCCAGCTTATTTCCTGTATAGTAAATTATTAATTATGAAACAGTATTGCAAATGTAGTTGGATGGATATTGCACTGACCTTTTTCCCAATTATTGTATTATGCCTGCGGGCGCATTGATGTCCAATCATTGTTTCTGGGGAAGTGTATAAACGGAGGCCTCTGGATATCGTCTGGTGTGCATAATTGCAGGTGGACTGTCTGTTCTTCCGTCTTCTGCTTTATAGTTACGTGCTGGCTTGGCGTCTAGTAATATGAAAGTGTGTAGGTTGAGCTGTTTTATTTTCTCGCTTATAGTATTTGCTGATGCGGAAAGGTTGTTGATGTGGTCCGCTGATGGTGGCTATTTCCCCAGCATCTCCCCTACTCCCTTCCGAGTTTCATCGTATTATTGGTGTGCTGGTGTCCTTTGTTTGTGCGGGTACGTTAGTGCAGTGGTTCTCAAACTTTTTCAGCATGAGACCCCCCTTGTGTAGCGTAGATTCTTTTATGGCTCCCCAGAGTTGTAAATTTTTATTTTTTTTTCCACAGTAGGCTCTTCTGTATTCACTTTCTCAGCTAAGAGACTACATCCTCTATCTAAAAACTTATCCATTTTAAATAGTCTTAGGTTTCATCAGCATGTGGTTAATAGTAACAGGTAACGTACAGGTAAAAAAAATAAATAAATAATGTTCTAGAATTTTTATTTGGCCCCCATGGCACCATCTGGCAGCCCCCCAGGGGGCCACAGACCCCAGTTTGAGAACCACTGCGTTAGTGGCTTTGAAGCACTAATAGTGTCACGGTTGTAGTAGACATATTTAGGTATGTGAATTCTTCCTCAACTTATAAGTGGAGATTTAAATAAGAGTGTTGCAAAAAACCATGTATGTGTAATTTTCTAGGAGGACTAATCTATGTTAAAGGAAGTGCCTTGTCGGATTGAGCCTGCAGAGTGGCATTTCGGGACTGCTGCTTTGTTTGGTCCGCTTTCCACAGCTCACTGCTGTTTTGTTTTGTCCACTGGCACTTGTCCTATTTTGTTGTTTGTTGGGTTTTCTACTGTTTGTTCTGTATTGTCTTTTACAGTCTACTGTATTTTTTTTTTTTTTTTAATTGTTTTGCATCCTACATGCCCCATTGTGGTCCTATTCTTAAAATTGTTGCCAGCTTTTACAAATATGAGTATTGAGCCCTCTTTATGAATATATTTTTTGGTAGCCAATGAGTGTTTAGGCTACTTTTAGCGTTGCAAATATTAGCTGGGCATATTGTTCAGTCTTTGGGCTCATTGGTAATAATTTTGTGAGTCATTAAAAGACCATTTCATTTTCTTTATTTCCTTTGGGTTCATTTTTGAATTATTTTGAATTGTGAACTTGTGGGTGTGTGTTATGGGGTTATGACTGACTTTCTTTTCTTCTGTTTAGGAGTCGAGACCCAGGGCAGATGGCTAGTTCTCCTTCTTTTCTCCGTTGTGGTGGTGGTCTTTCTGGCATGATGTGGCATGCATGCACGCTTGATTTCCTTTGTGTGCTTGTGTGGCGTGTGAGCTGGATTGGTGCATGTTGTGGTATAAGACTTTATCCTATGGGCGGAGGTTGTGTTGGTATCTAGCCTATCTACCATTGGGTGAATTTTAATGAATTGTGTCTTTTATTACTGCACTGTTAAGTAAAGATATTTATATGTGTATCCACATCTCTGAGTATATCCATTGAACAACGAACTTGTGTCCCCTTTTTTGGATGGTTGGGTTATTTCCCTCTATAACAGGGTGGTGTAGTTGGCTATGAGTATATATCATTCATGAGGCACTCCTTTTTATTTCTTGAGCTCCTCCCCAGTGTTGGTGTAGTAGTAGGATTTAAATACATATACAATGCCAAAAAAGTTGGGACATTATGGAAAACGCTAATAAAAATAAAGAGGAGTGATTTTTAAATGTACGTTGACTTATATTTAAACAAAAAACATATAAAGACAAGGTATTTGATGTTTTGCCTAATCAACTGCATAGTTTTTTGAAGATAAACATTTATTTTGAAAATGATGCATGCAAAACCTTCCAAAAAAGTTAGGGTAGTGGCAATTTAGGACTAATAGCAATGAGACAAGATGAAATAAGAAGGTGATGTGAAACAGGTAAGGCAATTGTCTAATCATAGTATATAAGGAGCCTCCAAAAAATGTCTAGTCCTTCACGAACAAGGATGGGTCGAGGCTCACCAATCTGCCAACAGATGCATCAGCAAATTATCCAACACTCCGAGAACAACATTCCCCAAAGACAAATCGGTAGGATTTTGGGCATTACACCTTCTACAGTGCACAATATAATTATATAACTTCTGAATTCTTGTGATCAGAGCCATATCTCCCTGTAGTTCTCACCTGGCTTCCCACTGGACAGAACCTGAATGGGAGACCTCTTGGGGAAAGCTAACTGCTTTTTTTTTTTAACTAATTGCTGCTGGAAGTGGTATTAGTGAGGCCAGCAGGAGCTGCTCACCCTGTGGTCTGTGTGGGGCCTAATGCCCGAGTATAGTGATGGGGACACTGAATGCATGTCTGAATGTACAGCCATTTTAATGGCCCAAGAACATGTGTGGCAGTCATCGTAGGTTGAAAGGCATTGATGATACAGGTGATTATAGAGCTAACCAAGACACGAAACTCCTGAAGATTCAGTTCCAACAGGTGTCTTTAGTTGTGTGGAATCACTGGTCAGGAATCTTTCTGTCTGGTTTAGATGTTATTGCATCTGCATTGCGTCAGCTGCCTGGTGTGGGGTCTTGTGCCCTCCCAGCAGGCTGTGTCTCTCCTTCTAGCAGAAAGATGAATCAGTATCCATTGGTACTCTTGTCCAAGATGCATGAATGTCCCATTTTGAAGTCATTCCTTACTTCTTTTACATCCC
>JANDJT010000190.1:11922074-11933931 GCA_024331685.1 Stegophilus panzeri | reverse complement strand
AGGTATCCTATGGATGTGAATAATTAGTTAAGGCAATGGAGATTGGTCTGTTCTAGAAAGAAAAGTTGAATGCCACACCTAGGGATAATTTTACTGCGTCAGGGAGGTATATAAAGACATGCTTGTGTATGTACAATTCGGACTTTCTGCAGACAGTCACACTTTGTTGGTTTTCAATGAAGTTTATTTACTTTTTGACATCTACTAAACTCTCTGTCTCTGAAGTTTTGGACTTAGGCTAAAAAGGTTGATTTTATTCACAACAGTATTGGGTTCTTTTCTGTTTTGGACAAACAGTTGGTTAAAATTTAAGTCTGAAGTTTATATTATATTATATTTATTTGTAACACTCAGTTTGTGGATTTAATTTTAAATAAACAAAAAAAAAATGGTACTGAAAGTTTGCCCTGTCCCACCAGATTAATCGATTAATCGGAAAAAATAATCAGCCAACTAATCGATTATGAAAATAATCGTTACTTGCAGCCCCACACTATTGTTCTCTTGCATATTTATTATTATAATAGATATATTTTTTAATTATTATTATCATTTTTCTTCTTCCTCTTCTTCTTCTTATTATTATTATTATTATTAGTGGTAAAAGGGCTATACAAAAAAATAAAAAAATAAATAGTAATTTAATTAAATTACTTAAAGTTTAATGGACAGAATCTCAGTTGGTATCTCCACTGTTACTACAGAAACCAGGGGCAATTGAGTCTTTAGTTTCTTCTGAAGGCCAAATATTCCAAGGACTCCTCAGTCAATTCCCCAATCAGATGAATGCCATTATAGTGCTTTACTGGTTACTAACCTTGCATTTTTCATTAAATTGCTGAAGGAGACGAGGCTCCATGAGTGGATGGCAGGTCCAAGTCAATGATCATCTTAAGGGGACACCAGAATTTAGGTCTGGTGACTCACTGTGAAAAATGTGAAACTTAGCTCCTTGCTTCATGTGACCTTTCAATTAATTAAATTGCATAAATGGTGCAATATATTGGAATCTCTAACTCAGTTTTGCATATGACCAATTTGGCATGTATTGTCAGGCCTGCAGTGTATCTTGCAAGCCCCTGAAACCCTAGAAACACCACCTCCCACCTTTAAGGTGTATGTGTTGCTGCTTTCACCATGACAATCCTCCAGAACCACACCCCCATAGTCAGGCGCTGGTAATAGCTCTAGCACCTTTGGCGTGACATCTTCAGCACCATATAACCAGTTCTTGGCCTTTAAGACCTGTGGCTCATTTCCCTAAATCATAACGTGACTATTAATTTCACTCTGACAGTGTATTATTTCACTTGTTGCACTTTACTTTGATCTTGTCTGTGAATCCTTGCTTTAACCTATGAGCCATAACTTAACTCATTATATTCTCTCCCTCCATTTGCATAGCTTTTTCTGTTTATATTATTAGTCCTAGTTTAGCTTGTCTCATTATATGTATGTTTTGTGCTTCCTTTGTTTGTGTTTAGTAGTTTAATAAACATCATGGTGGTGTGTACTCACACTAGACAATCTGTACTGTGCCCAAGCACATTTGACCCCCAAAGTCCAGTTCGCTTGACTTGAAGAGGTGGGCTCGAGTATGGTTCAGTTGGACTCAGGCAGAGGACGCATCTAGTGTGATAGTTAACCATGGCTGAACACGAAACTCGAAATATGACATCAGTGATATGACTGTCAGCTGCCTCCCTAAAGGTTTTCTGATACATGCAGCACAATTAGTGAAAATCGCTGCACTGCATAAGTGATACATCTATTAGGCAGTCTATAAGGTATGTGAGAGGGATGTGTTTCACCGTGCTCCAAACGACTCCAAATAAGCCAAAATAATAATAAGCTTTATTTTATGTAGCGCCTTTAAAACTAGCTAAACTAAAGGGGCTTTACATAAAAAACACAATAATGTATAGACCCAAATCATAAAAATAAGCATACATACCAACAGCCCCCCCAAAAAATAAAAAAAACAAGTAAAAGCTAAGCTGAAAAAGTATGTTTTAAAATAAATAACATTACAATGATGGACTCCATTGTGCTGTGTGAGAGCGCTTTTCTTCCTGTTTTCTTCTAAACAAAAAGCTGCATCGTAATGACGTAAGCGTGCTCAGGCCTGCAACGTTAAGTGCAATGTGAGTGCAGAATAGCAGGGGAATGGGGAGGGGGGAACAGTCGTGGCTGGGCAAGGCAAAAGGCAACCGGGCCTAGTGTAAGTATGCTGAAGAATTCTAGGAATCCATATATAAGGATTCTAGTCCCACCTGAATTCTTACACATGGATTCCTCTTCCTGTTTCATGGAAAAGGTTGCATCTACTATAAAGCATAAACTCTTTACACAAAAGCTGAGATCTCAGTCCTTGAACAGATCACACATTGCACAGTATGTGAACTGTTTTGGCAGCATCTCCCATCACTTACTTTTTCAACTGATTTCACCTCACGGGCAAATCTCCCCATAACACTTCTCTCATCCCCATCCGCACCTCCCCAAACAAACAAACAAAAAGTTAGAAATTTTGCTCACACATAAAGTAAATGGAAACTGAGCAATGCCATCCGTGATAGCATTACCAGGCAAGATCTGTTCTCTCAGAGTTTCTGCTGTCACAGTCTCTGAGATTCCTCCCATTTTCTTTTTGACATACAGCTTAAAGGAGCCTAATGAAACGTGCATAAGGTGCAACTGCAGAAAGGAGTTGTCTACACACTGTGGGCCACCAGCTCCGAATTGCATGTTGAGGTGTTGTCATGGAGGAACTCAGATAAGTGTCAAAACACCAGCCTTCACAGTCCTCTATCTCAGCCCACATGCTTCTTCACTGATATTTTTATCCTTGTCTTCCCTTTCTAAAGGATTTCGCCTATCTGTCCAAACCTTGACAGATGTTCTACACAAAGTCTCTCTGCTGTAGTGTGGTTGTATTTTTCATGAGCCACCAATAAAAGGTGTGTGTAATGGAGGGATTTGGCAATGTGATTTACACCCATTAATCGAATTTGATTTGTCTGGTATTTAAAGATATCCATAAATATAACTACTGTGAATTGTGTGTAGGCAGTACAAATTACATTCTTATAATATGTTGTTCTGGCTAACATGATAATTGTAATATATGATTCACAGTAGGTTATTACCAAACGCCTTTTTATAGATTACTTGAATTTAAGACCAACCAATGGAGAGAATGGTTGAAGTGCTTGTTCATGCTATAACATGTGCATAAATACTTTATCCTGGTCCTTTAATCCTAGAATGCATAAAGCAGTTCATTTGTCAATGTCATTTTCATATTTCTTGGCCATAGGTTGGGAAAAAGTTAGATTATCACATCTCTACCCGAAGTCTTCATCAAGAGGGTCTAAATGACCCATATACATTTCCTATGGAATTTTGACAACATAGTAATATCAATAGTAATATTTCTTGCCCTAAAACTCCATGGATTACTCAAAAATCTGCTGTGACTTTTATCTCTGAGCCAAGACTTTGCCTCAGACAACAGTTGTCACATGATATCAGTTGTCATAGCAACAATCATAACAGAATTTTAAAACCACATCAAGCACAGACTTGCACTGCTCCTGTGATCCTGTCAGGTAAATGTCTAGAAAATTCTGTATTTTCAACATTGAAATTATATGTCAGATCAATTTTCAAACACAGATATTCGTATATTATAGATATAATAGTTAAATTATGAGAGATGGAATCTTGCTAATTTATCAAGTTCTTTTAGTAAGTATTGCTTTTACCGAATTATCATAACATACAGTATGTTTGAGCATACCTGAATGATAGCATAACATATGAAAGTGGCTGAATGAAAACAAACATAAATAAATAAATAAATAAATAAATAAATAGAGATCTGGATAATTTGGAGGCCAACTCAACATATTGAACTCTTTGTCATATTCCTCAATCCATTCCTGAATTATTTTTGCAGTTTGGCAGGGCGCATTATCATGCTGAAAGAGGCCACTGCCATTAGGGAATATCATTGCCATGAAGGGGTATACTTGGTATGCAACAATGTTTAGGTAGGTGGTATGTGTCAAAGTAACATCCACATGAACGTCAGGACCCAAGGGCAGAACATTATCCAGAGAATCACACTGCCTCCACTAGCGTGCCTTCTTCCCATAGTGCATCCTGGTGCCATCTCTTGACCAGGTAAGCAACGCACAGGTACCTAGCCATCCACATGGTATAAAAGAAAACATACTTTATGTTGTTCCCTATGCACACCAATGAGCCTTGGGCACCCATGACCTTGTCGCTGGTTTACCGGTTGTCCTTTCTTGGACCACTTTTGGTAAGTACTAGCCCCACATCCCTCAAGACCTGCCATTTTGGAGGTGCTCTGACCCAATCATCTATTAATCACAATTTGGCCCTTGTCAAAGTCACTCTGAACCTCACTTGGATAGGAATCATCCTGTATTGTTTGCTGCTTTTGACAGCCAAGGTGGTCAAGGCCCACTTCAAAAGAGAGAGTGTAGAAACATCTCCCTTCAGTTTATCACTATTTGTGAAATGTCTTGATTCAATAAAAGTCATGTCCCCTTGCTTTTTTCTCTGCATCTGAGTCAACCTTTGCAAATGAAGGGAAGTCTTCATTAAATGTGACAATTTGTTTCACATGATTGATGCCAACCTTTTAAAAATTCACTACTTGGCCAGACCAAACATGGGCAAATGCTGATGTAAATGAACATTCCGGAAGTCAGCCCCATTGAGAGAAATAAATCTGAATTGCAGTTCAGTTCATAAATACCACATCCTGTCAATGAGCATGTTTTATTGACCCTGATAGAAATTACTCCATTTATTTATCTGATCGCAAGTGAAGTAAGTGCATGGAAGCCACAGTGGACTATTAAGTTTCTTCCAATGAATTAAGAGTATATAAGTCATATCTGTTTCTAACATTCAAGCACATAATAACAGCTGACAGAAAAATAAAACAGTAAGGTGTTGGGCCGCCAGAAACCAACAGAACAGCTTCCTTGCATCTTGGATTACATTCCACAAGTCTCTGGAACAGTACTGGAGGGATGAAAACTGTTCTTCCAAAAAATTCCTTCACTTGTTGTTTTGATGTTGGTGGTGGAGAGCAATGTCTAACAGGCCAGCCCAAAATCTTGATATGTGATCAACTGGGTTGAGCTTTGGTGACTGCAAAGGCCATAGCATATAATTGACATAATTTTCATTCTTATCAGACCATTCAATGAGCCCTCATATCCTGTGGATGGGGACATTGTCATCTTGGTATAAACCACTCCCATCAGGATAGAAATGTTTTATCATAGGATACAGGTTATCAGTCAGAATAACTTTATATTGATTTCCTGTTGTTCCTTCCCTTTAAGGGGTAACATGTACTCAAATCATGCCAGCAGAATCTGTTGGATATGCTTATTGGGATTTTAAAGTATGTATAACATGGAATTATGCAACCATCTTGATGCTGTAGAGACCATGCAGCCTGGCAATGGATATACTGATCCCCATGAGTGAGTAAGAGAATGTAATTCACTAGCACCTGATTGATAATGGAGAATGGAGTATGTTCAGTCTGCCCAAAAATCCATTGCAAACTATTTTTAAGCTATGGAAATGGCAAAGCATTTTGATTTGAGATTACATTTTTGAGATGTAAGAATTTGTATCCCATTTCCATGTGTTTGTCATGATATTTAATTTTTTTTATTAAATAATATACTCATGTGTTAATGAGGCAGACATATTTTCTTCTGAACTGTCGAGTATTAACTGAACACAGCAAAATAAACACAACTTAGTATTTAAACTGCATTGTTTACAAATAATTTCAAATGGCTACTTGATGGTGTTCCAGTGAGACAGGATGAACCATTACTACCAGATGATCTGTCAATACGGTATTGACACTGATAGCCCAGCTATAGCAAACTTCTCAAGGTTGATGCGATGATAATTTGAGTTTGTGTGTGTGTGTGTGTGTGTGCACACCACACTGGGCTCAGAAAGCATGCTTATTGTCATCGACTCCATGACAACCTTCCCTAGGCACTCAGAAGATGGGTGGGGGAGGTGTTTGGGGATAAGTTACAAACAGATGGTATTACCACAGAACACGCCAGACTAAGTTCCTTCATTTCACTGTGATGGCCTGAATGAAGGAATGTATAGATATAGATGCATTGCATATTCTTGATCATATTTCACACTATACTTGGGCCCCCCAGCCAGCTCAATCAAACCCCTTCAGATGATTCAGAATGCAACAGCATGCCTTGTTTTCAACCAGCCCAAATATTGCACCCCTCTTCGTCTCCCTTCACTGGCCTTCTGTAGCTGCCCCCATCAAATTCAAGGCCTTGATGCTCACATACAAGACCTCATCTGGGATAGCACCCCCGACCTAAACACTCTCCTTGAGGTTTATGTTCCCTGAGGCCTGGTAGTGCCTACTCAGCAAAGCATGAGGTCCCATTCCAGAAACTTCCCTCAGTGGTGGAATGAACTTCCAACCTCAATCCAGACAGCAGATCCATCACTATCTTCAAAAAATGACTAAAGACCCACCTCTTCGGTGAACACTTAATTAACCCCTACTACTTGTCCCCTGCCCGCCCTTAAAAATAAAAAAATCTGCACTTAAACTGGCTTTTACACCGCTACGCTTTGCACTTTGCTCCTCTAGAACTCAATAAAAAATCTTGTATGATAACATTACTTGTATTGTTCTCTGCTTTATATATTATTTTGCTTGTATTTTCTCATTTGTAAGTCACTTTGGATAAAAGCATCTGCTAAATCAATAAATGTACTAATATTTACTATGCACCAGTCTTTTTTGTTGTTGTAAACCACTGTTTTTTCTGTATGTTACACATGATCTTTTGAAGATGTAGTATAACTTTTTAATCTTTTAAAATGCAATCTGAAATTTACAAACTAGACATCCTATTACCCTCAACTTTATTTTGGGTGGCTGTGGCTCAGGTGGTAGCGCGGGTTGCCCACCAATCATAAGGTTGGCAGTTCAATCCCTGGCCCATATGCCAAAGCATCCTTGGGCAAGATACTGAACTCCAAGTTGCTCCTGCTGCCAGGCTAGTACCTTGCATGGTGTGTGTGTGTGTGAAGGGGTGAATGAGAAACAGTATAACATGCTTCGTAGAACCACTAAGGTTAAAAGGTGCTATATAAGTGCAGACCATTTACCATTTATTCTTGTGCTTTGTTGTCTAATTTTCACTGTCACAGTCCCCAATCTCCAACGTCTCAGAAAAATGCACAGACCAGAACTACATCAGTTGAGTTTTGTAATGTACATGAATGCCTTAACCAAGTCATAGCCACCTTGAATCCACCTCATATCCATCCATTTTGAAATGCGGAAGTAAGTAATAGCTCACATTTTCTCTTTTTGTGCAAGATGTCCGGTTCAATTCCACACTTGATTGTAAAAGTAATATAGTAACAAAAGCATTGTTATTGTTATTGAGTTATTGTAATGAGTTACTGTTATTTGTAATGATGATGCCATTAAGTTTGTTATTTTTTTCTTCTTTCTTTTAAGGAGACTTGTGGGGGGAAGACATGGATAGCATGGATAACTCATTTCTAAAGTCACTCAGATTTTCTTAATAGAAATTGTTAATTAACTATAACTCTACTGTCCTTTAAGTTCTTTAACTGTTGATTCCTAAGTACATTTCCAAGTATTTACATTTACATTTACATTTCCAAGTATCCAAATTTTTAACTTAAGTAAAAATACAAACAAAATGTTTTGTTTTTTTGCATTTTGTTAGCTGTTAATTTTGAACTATGAGCATAGCTATTTGACTATGCAAGCTACTGTTATGAACAGACATAGCTAATGTTAGCTCTTTAACTAGCCAGTTTCCTGGTTGTATCAAAGAACAAAGAACTCATGAAATCTTAAATATTAATACTTGTCTACAACAGCTGCTGTTTAGGGACACTGGACACCACTGGGCTATAAAACAATTAGCTCATCTCAGTAACAATTTACTTTGTTCTCACACTGTTTAACTTACCTTTATGTGTTAATCCTCCTGACAAGCCACCACCTCTGAGGTTTCACTGGAGCATTATAGCACAAAAAACTTCTCTAGATACAGGTGCTCCTCCGTAGGTCTTCTCTCCACAAAGTGAAAAATATGAAAACGTATGCTTGCTTCTGTGGTTTATTTAGATTGAAAGTATTATTCAAATCTGGAATGCTTCTTCATTTTTAGGAGGCAGGTGGAGGTGATATGGTGTCTCACATCCACCTTCAGCTCTGGTATATGGTTTATGGTCAAAACACCTACTCTAATTGTTTGGTTGTGCCAGTTATTATGGCAAACCCTAACTGCACAAACAATATTAGTTTTCTGTGAATCCACAATTATTAATGTCAAATATAACATGTTAAATGGCAGTGTTGATAGATACTGTGATGAGTATCAGCATGCCAGCAACTTTCCAACAAAAAGAGTCAATCAGAACGCTGAAAATAAGGTACATATGATGCCATATATCAGATAGCTTCTGTTCCAGTCACTCCATAACAAGGACGTGTTGGAAAGAACAAATGGCACAATCATTTGAAAGAGTGAACACAGACTTCCCACAGAAACCTACTCTAGCCACCTGAGAGCATTTACCAGCTGTCTGTAATTACTCATCACATGGCTGTTATATTGACATGCATTAAGCACTGGTGTGATTAAATATTCAACACTGAGACACGTGAGATAAGAGATTCATGAAGAGGTCCTGCCGACCTCTTACATTCACTGACTGTCTTCATTGTTCTACTATACTGAGTAAGGACCTAAGAGTGTGTGCAGCTGAGCTGGTTTGTGTCTTCTCTAGCTATAGAGAGACCCCATGTGGTGAACATGATCTGCACTTCTATGGTGAGCTGAGAGTTTAACTGCCCTGAGGGATACTTATCAGTCTTTCTATTATGGAAGCTGTGTTAACTGAAGCATCATATTTCATTTGATTTTAAAAATGTTTACATATAAAAAAAAAATATATAGGTTTGCCACAACCAGTTGCATACCAATGTATTTGAATTGTTGTGTTTGCAGACATTTTCTATATACTCCATATTCTAATTATCACCTTTTCTAATTCATCTTAATCTCAGTGACTCTCATTACCACTGCTTTTTGACATGGCTGGTGATGGCAGATTGACTTGCCATAGAGTGAGGCTGTGATGACTGAAGAAGGTTCTGTCAACTGAATTGCTGTGATTGCATTGCTGGAAATCTGTCTCTTTGGCAATTGCATTTGATTGACTGGCAGACATATGCCCTGCCACCAATCATCTCTTCATAACATGACACATGGCTTTGATGAACCTTTAGCATTTGTTTCAGTAGCGATGTTCACGTGGCTACTGATTGCAGATGTATGAACAATATGCAGACTGATTTTTCTTTTAATTCTTTCTATCCTCACTCTACCTTATACTGGTTTATTAATGTGTCTTCATTAACTGGGAGATAATCTGAAGACCAAGTCTGGGGTTTGGAGTAGACAGCTGGATTCACCTTAGTTGTGAGGGGTTGTGTGTTTGTGTGTGTGTGTGTGTGTGTGTGTATGTGTTGACAGCTGGCCAGGTTCAGGTTGGTCTAAAACCATGTGCACCCTGTCAGGCCAGCAACACTAGCTCCTTTAGGATTGATGAATTGCCTGCTTCCTCGATTAAACCTGCCGTCACTTCTCGATAAAAGCGACCAAAAAAGCAAACCAACATGAAAAGCCCAGCCTAGGGAAGGAACATCAGTGTGAGTCTATCATAGTGGAAGGCACAGACACGTTGACATTTATTACCAGAATATTAAAAACTAATTCACATTGATTTTGCAACCTTCACTCTCTTTACAGGCTTGGCTCATTTCAGGAAAATGGGTTTTGCACTACATCTACAGCCTCTACGTTTTATGTTTGTGTTCTCTGGTCACATATCTGGACAGGCTTATCTGCCAGCCGTTTTGTAGGGAATGTTGATGGATATATCTATTAACTTTTTTTTTTGTTTGCATTGTTTAGCACTTTGCTCACATAGAATATATATATTATGAGATTAAATTTTAACATGTTGCATTGTAGATTGTCCATCTGTAAATACAAGTCACAGACAATTCATAAGTCACTGCAGTAACAATAACGATAATACAGAAGACATGTCATTATCATTACATCTTAACTAGCCTAATACAGAACATAATTATTTCCTAATTTATCCATTAAATTTAATCCATTAAAAGTAGTTTCATTATTCGAGAGGAAGGTCAGTTCATTCAAGGTTGAGAGAGAGATGCTAGGACATGATTAAAATGATCTTGAGTTTGCAAAATGTCAAGTTAAAAAAGGTGACAATAACTTTTGATTGCACAAACCAATATTAGACTCTTTATTTAAGTATGTGCATCTGCCTATAATTTGCTTTGGAAAATGCAACAAAGCTTTCCAATTAAAGCAACACTTTATGAGCTTTAATAATACCCTCATAATATTAAAGCTTATGAAATGACAGGTGAGCTGGTATATGAATAAAACATAAAGGTTCATAATAAGATACAGAAAAAAGGGAACAGAGACTGTCAGGGGGTGGCTTTTTAAATGCTTGATGCAATTTGCATATATTAATCTCTTTTTTCAGCCTTATCAAACATTCAGGCATATTTAAAATAGTGATGTTAGGCTGCGGTATGCTTCCACAGATTTATTGCTTGCATAATTTGGTATCTTTCATAAGCCAATATGAATGATCCTCTGAGTTCTGTGGAATTCTGTTAATTGTTCCAGATGGTGTGCACTGATTATGCAAAATGACACCCTCCTTTTTTCCCCTCCTATCTCTGAATTCTCTCATTTTGATTGACTACCACAAAGAAAAAAGCGATTATTTTTTGGAAGTATTTTCATCAGGTTTCAAACAAAAGTTTCATCTCCTTGTACAGAATGTTGAAGCTTACTTGGCAAAGATCATAGTATTTTTTATGACAATAATCTTCCAATGCCTTTTAGCCCAAGAGATTTCTTCTGGAGTAGCCATACTACACAATACCACAACATTTGAGACTGAATGAGAAAACACACACACACACACACAAACACACACACACACACACACACACACACACACACACACACAGGCCATTCTCACAAAAATCATCCACTAAATACTGGCTATCATTGGCTCACTGGTGATTGTCTTAATTAAAAACCTTTGCAGTCAGCCTCTACTTTTTTCTCCTCCACCCCTTTTACTTTTACCATTAAAAGGTTCACCTTGATTCTGTCTAGTATCAGCTAAAGCATTCTAAATTAATTGTGTATGGTTGTGTATGTTGATATTTGATGGTAGTGGGAACATGTATAACTGAAATTTACAGCTGTGTTTTACTTTCAAAGTGTATATGATTTTATCCATGCAGTTTGGTGCAATAAAACTGCTCTGAACATATAAAATGATACAAGGACTTTAGGTTGCTGACAGGGCATAAAAGACTGCATACAGTGTCTTTTCCAGAAAAGCCATTAATGATTTATTCTCATGGTCAGTGCAAAGGGAGCCAGAGGAGAATGCAGAAGAGCTTAAAAAGTTCTGTGTTCTGTGAATATCCCTGTTAGCAAAAGTTCTTAAAGATGTGTGTGTTATCATTACACTACATATTATTAAATTACATACACATAGGATCTTATTCTGGGATGGTAGATGGGTGTAATGATATAGGCTATAGTATGTGAACCTTTTGGAATTTCATGGTTTTCTGCATAAATTTGTCATAAAATGTGATCTGATCTTCATCTAAGTC